>PKML01063286.1:162236-200963 GCA_002933935.1 Eutrema yunnanense | reverse complement strand
TAGTTTATGTGAAATGTTTTCAAAATCATACGTTTTAGACTATTTACTTAAAACCTACAGCAAATACGTGAATGTCCTTAGATGTTCTATGTGATTTTATGAATGCTTGATATCATTCATCGAACGATTTTTATAAAATCCTAAATAATTTGTTTTGATTGGTTTTTAAATTTTTTTCTTATATCTATGTAACACTAATGGTTATTAAACATTGAAATTTACCAAAATTTACATTTTTAAACCCTAAACCCTGAACCCGTCGGAAATCCGTCAGAAAATTCCGACGGATTTTCGACGGATCTGGGTTTTAGCCGAAGAAATGTTAATCCCCTGGCTAAAACTTATACCGGTTAAGTCGGCCCAATTCCCGGCAAGCATCGATCGATACCAAGGGGTATCGATCGATACCGACGACTTTCCGACGGGAAACCCACAGGTTTTTACCCGGGAAAATGAGCCGCCAAACGAAATTTCGCGAAAAGTTAGGCGGTTAAATTTCTGGATTTTCGACGGGAAACCGACGGCATAGTCCGTCGGAAACGTGTTAAAAATAATTAACCTCCTATCTCTTCTTCTTCTCTCTTTCTCTCATAATTCTCTCATCTTTCTCTCCTTCTTCTTTCCTTCTCTCTTTCTCTCCTATCTCTTCTTCTTCTCTCCTTCTTCTTTCCTTCTCTCCTATCTCTCTTCTTCTCTCTTTCTCTCCTATCTCTATTCTTCTCTCTTTCTCTCCTATCTCTCTTCTTCTTCCACCTCCCTCCTCGCCTCTTCTTCTTCCACCTCTCCACCGCCTCTTCCTCTTCCACCTCCTCCGCCGGAAATCTTCATCTTCCACTATGTAAAAAACCTCCTCTTTAATTGTGTATATATTTGTGTACATAGATTTTAGGATTTGTGTTTTTAGATTTAGATTGATTTGTGGAATTAGATTTAGATTGATTTGTGGAATTAGATTTAGGTTTATTTGTGGATTTTTGTTTTGTGTAGTGTTAGATTGTTGCATGTGGATTTAGATTAGGGTTTTAGCTTAGGTTAATTATTTATAAATTTTAAAAAACGTTTTTGATAATTATATATATATAAAATATTTTGCAAATTATATTTATATGAAAAGTATATTTGAAAAAAACATTTTTAGAAATTTTATATCTATGAAAAAACGTTTTTTACATATATGTATTTTTAAAAACGTTTTTACATAATTTATATATATGTAAAACGTTTTTACAAAATGTATATATATAAAAATGATTTGTAAAATTTAAATATATGAATAAAAAACGTTTTTTGTATATATGTATTTTATAAAACGTTTTTAAAAAAATTATATATATGGAAAACATTTTTGTTATATATATGTATTTTTTGAAAATATATTTATAAATAGAATTTTATTAAACGTTTTTGTAAAATATTTTTAATAAATAAATTTTGGGAAATAAATTTCAATACATATATATTTTAAAAACGTTTCTTTTAAATTTAATTTTAAAAAACATTTTAACAATTTTTTAGATATGTATTTATTTTTCAAAAACATTTTTACAAATTTTTATATATCTATATTTTAAAAACGTTTTTTTAAATCTATTAATTTTTTTACTAAATATTTATGATATTTTTATATTTTTTGAAATGATTCGGTTTTTATTGTTGTAGGTCTTACGTGCAATTCGATATTGACCGTGCTGGCGGTTCGAGGCAAGGAGGGCGGAGGCCCGCTACCTCAAATCCGAACCCGGGTTTTGTCCCGCCTACGGCGCCTTCAGCTACTCCCGATCAAAAGAGCGTAGGTCAACCGATGACCATGACCGTTGAGGAGCTCGTTCAACAGCCGGGACGAGAATTACTCATAGCTCTCGATCCGAAACGCCGCATCCCGGGATCTACTTGGTAAAACTATGTCTTTTCTTAATTAATATATATATTTTTTAATCGATTTTTAATTTATTTTTTCATAGGTTTGGATTCTCCAGGAATGGCATTAGCAAATCGGTTTTGAGGATGTTGCACAGCCTCCTCAAACACCCATACCCGACATATGCCGATATGCCGTCGGACGACCGAGATATGTGGTTTCGTACCTTTGCGGTAAGTGATAATTTAATTATTTGTTTCTATTATATTTTGAGCTTTTGTTAACAAAGTTTATTTCTATTTCTTTTGTAGCAAGAGTTTAATTGGAAGTCTACGCTCACGAAGACGGTCGAGACAGAATTTCACACGGAGGCTGCCCGGAAATTCTCTCGCCACATCTGCGATTGGAAGAAGGCGTGGAAGAAGGGGAAAGGTAAGCCGAAAGGCTTGAACGAGGATGTGTACAAGGGGTACGAGCCGTACTGGAAATTGCCGTCGACCATTGTTGATTCTGAGACTCACGCCAAGAACCGGAGGAGTGACCGGAACGGCAAGGGAGAAGCCGTTCACAACAACGGGGCAAAGAGCTACTTGACAACGGCCGACGAAATGGTAAGTACTTTTTTGGTTTTTAGTTATTTTTTATTAAAAACGGTTTTCTTTAACCGTTTTATATATTTCGTAGACGGAGAAATTGGGCGAAGAGCCCGATCACCTTGCATTGATGGAGAGGACGCACACCAACAAGAAGACGGGCCAAATTCAAGATCCAGGAGTACGTCGAAACCGTGAAGAGGGCGAAAGACGATTTGCTCACCCAAAGATCGCAAGACGATTACACCGGATCCAACGAAGTCACTCGGGCCGAGCTTAACGAGCTAGTCCTCGCGGTAAGTAAAACTTATGAGAATATTTATTTAGATAATTATTTTTTAAATTGTTTTTGTAGGAGGTACCGGTTAGGAAATGTCGTCGGCCGGGGTTGGGTAAGGTTGCGACCCAATCCACTTCTTCTTCGGCCGGTTTTTCGATGGATGAAGACCTTATCCGACAAAACGAAGAGCTCACGGCAAAGGTCACGGTATTGGAAGACAAGCAAACGAAGTGGGCGGATTTCTTCAAGACGAAATTTCCGGACATGCCGCCGGATCTATTTTGATTATTTGTTTTTTTATGTAATTTCAACGTTTTCTAAAACTTTTAAATATTTATGTTTTTAAGATTTTATTTATATAATTAATTTTCGTTTTTAAAATCATTTAATTTATTTAATTTAATTAATAAATAATTTTAATAAATATAAATTAATATAATAAATATTTAAAAAAACACAAAATTACCGTCGGAAATCCGTCGGTAAAAAAGCCGTCGGAAATCCGTCGGTAAAAACCTGTCGGAAATCTGTCAGTAAAAACGCCGTCGGAAATCCGTCAGTAAGTAAGCCATCGGAAATCCGTTGTTAAAAATGCCGTCGGAGTGGATTCACAAACCGTTGGAAATCCGTCGGGAATCTGTCGGTTTTTCGTCGGAATTATTACTGAAGGATAACTCATCGGAAATCCGTCGGTAATTATGCCGTTGGAAATCCGTCGGAAATCCGTCGGTAATTATACCGTCGGAAATCCTTCGGTAATTATGTCGTCGGAAATCCATCGGAAATCCGTCGGTAATTATGCCGTCGGAAATCCGTCGGAGATTTTACTTTCCGACGACCTAGAACCGACGGGCAAAATCCGTCGGAAAGGCCTATTTCCGACGGGAAACCGACGGATTTTGCCGTCGGTTCTAGCGTGTTTTCTTGTAGTGGTCACGCTTATCGCTATGGCATCCGCAGCTTGGTTACTTGATTCCGACATGTATTCAAGACTCCAAGAGTCAAAAGCTCGGAGAAGTATGAAGATCCTTTCCAGAAGTGGCCGAAGCCTGGGGTAGTTATGAGGGTGGAGAAGCGCAGCTCTAGCGAGAATAAGAGGGGACTCAAAGATCTTATATTTGATTTTTGTTTTTACTTGATGTCAGAAAAATAATAGTGTAGTTTATATTTGTGGAGTATTCTACTTTATCTTATGTTTGATTTTTGTTTTTACTTGATGTCGGAGAAATAATAGTGTAGTTTATATTTGTGGGGTATTCTTTTATAATTAATACAAATGATCAATTATCCAAATCTATGTGAAATTTACGCATACGTGACCAAAACTAAATACAATGGTTTTATGATGTTTTGGTCTCAAGTCGCAAAATCAAATTGCTAACCCTAAAACACATGAATATGATGAAGAATATAAAAAAAACAAAACTTAGTCATTTTAAATATAAAACTTTTTTTTTTTTTGTGAAAAAAACTTGTCATTACTTTTTTTTTTTTTTGAATAAAACTTGTCATGTTACTTCATTGTGATTATGTGAAAGTATAAAAGAGCTCAAATTATTTCCCTCCATTAAGCTAATCACAAAATCCTCCCAAACTATTAATTTTGATCGATAAACTACTTGAACTATCTGATTCCAACTAACTCCACGTATGCATGGAAATCTGTTAAAGTGTGTTCAATTGCCACAAATCGTTTGATCCGCGACCCAACAAACACTCATCAACTGACCCGACATATCCAAATAAACTGAATGCAAAAGAAGGTTTGAGTTTACATCTTCTTCTTCTTTCCCAATAGATGGTATTATGATATTTGTTAATGAAACTCAATTTTGATTAACGTGATTAAGAGTTTGTTGGTTCTGATTTAACTTTTGCATATGGTTATGATTAGATCTTTGTTAGTGGTTTATATTTGCTTGTATTTTATCTTTATTATAATGATTATATCAAATCAATTGTCGAATCTGGAAAGATAGAGTACTTGTTCTTCCCAAATTTCGTTCGAAGTTAATTACTTCAATCCAATGAACCTTAAGGATGTTTATGCGATTATTCATTAATTGTGATTGAATCCTATGGGGTTTTTTTTGTTTGGTATCTCAAAGATGAGAATGGATGAATCTACTCGTATCATAGAGAAATACTAATACAGAGAGTTCCAATATGTTTGATGTCAAAAACAAAAAAAAGTTTCCGTATGTTTTCCGGCTACCGTACAAAATTAATTTGCTTATTATATTGTTCTAATGAGCTTAATATATATTGAGGGAAAATAGTAATGATTTATTAAGTAGAGATAGAGTTTTAGGTAGTCAACCCAAATAATTTTGGTCAAATTAAAACATAAATAGCTTGCCCTTGTCATATAGTTAGATTATGTGTATTAATGTTTTGTTTTGATTGGTTTTTCAGATTTTATTTTTTTTGATGAGTTGTCATCATCTAATAGCACAAAAAAACTTATTTGTCAATTATATGGAGAGATTTAGTGTTTCTATAGTCTTAATTTCGATTATAAACATATATGAAAAATAAATGAAAACGAATACATCATATATATAAAAAAAAATATGTAGTTTAGTAAACTTAAATACATTTGTCTAAAAACTAACAGAAGAATTATGTACATTTATAAAAGTCGATTAATATTTGATGAATTTGAATATAATATTTTCTTTACAAAAATTGTAAAATGTAGAAACTAATTTACTTAATTTGGCTCAGTCTTTTATAACTGGAGACATTTATAATTAGTTAGAGTTTGACCAAATACTGTAATATATTTTTCTTTTTATTTGTATATGTTTATTTTATAAAAATTTCATCAAATTTACATACGTGTATTCATATTAAATTATCATACAATTTACATATATCAGAGAAAATTAAGAATTTAATTTATGTATTATTTTTGTTTTAATAATATAAAGTGTCATCGTGCAGTTTGTTTAACAAACGCGCATCATTTCCACAGAAAACATCTCTCTGTGAGAATTGCCTCGGTTGTCTAGCAAATGAATTGACTTGTTTTCTGGGATCACCCCATTCGATAAAATTCACCTCTTGTACGAGGGAAATTTCATATGGAGTCCCGCTTTGCCGCTGCCGCGGTGAATGTATCAAGTTAGCAAACTCACCAACCAAATACCTTTTAAGCAAGATTGTTTTCAATTTCCAAAAATCTTTTGTGTCATGACCCCACGCTTTGTGGGGCCGATAATAAGCTTTCTCATCATGACTTGCTCTTCTTACCCATCGTCTGGGGGCTGACGAAGCTCCCTTCGAGTGGTAAAAAGCTTTCTCGGCCATTTCGAATCTTCTGTGATGGGTCTAGACTTGTATATCCCTCTCTTTCTAGCGCCAAATTGTTGTAACTGGAATTACAACGATCAAAATTTATAAATAGAAATAAACGGAGGATTTTGGGTTATTTTTAAGAAAAGAAGAACCAAGAGACTATCAAGCAATAAACAGAAAAAATTGTTGCTCGAAAAAATCAAACATGAAATAGAAGTGATTTGAATAAAGTTTTTGTGGAGTAAACTGGATTTAGTATTTCGATTCTCAGAAGTGATGTTACAAGAACAAGAATGAAGAAATGGCTAAGAAGCTAAGTGTAGAGCTAATAGTGTGTGTGTAGAGAGAGAGTTGTTCCGTGTCGCTCTTTGCCCTCGTCTTTGACTGATCAAGTTTGTCGGAAAGTTCTCGAAATTAAATGTTTCCGAAGAATTTCCAAAAAATATTATTAAAATATTATTTTCTCAGAAATTCATACTAAAACTTCCGAGAACACTTTCCGACGACTTTCCGATAACCTTGTTTCCGATGACTTTTAGACTAAATTTGGTTTCCGAGACTCATATTCCGACGAATGTGGTGGTCGGAAATCCACATATTTTCTTGTAGTGAAAGAGGAAGATACATAGAAAGAGAGAGAGAGGATTTATTTTTGGGTGTGAAAAAAATTGGTTAAGCATTGGCTTTATATAGAGAAAGTGGCCAGTGGGTTTAAGTATTATTTTTGTTCCAATTTTGGTCATATGTTTTTTCTTATTTTTAGTCAACAAATCGCATGAGTATTCTATTTAATTCTGAATCCGTACACATGTATTAATTTCTGTTTGAATATATACATACGTGTTATTAACTAGATTTGAATCCGTACACACGCTTTCTACTCTGCTTGAATTCGTTTAGTGATAGGTGGATAGCATTCATACGGATCAGTAAACTACAAGTTCTAAGTCATAATTATTTTGGGGAATATATTTTGTTCCTTGTTGTATTTACTTTTCCTATTTGAATTGAATTCATGCATATGGATTCCGATTGAATCAGTACACACGTGTTATTAACTATATTTGAATCGTATATATGTATTCCATTTGAATATGTAATTAGTTATGTAATTAATTAACTATAGTTGAATCCGTACATATGTATTCCATTTGAATATGTACACACGTGTAATTAACAGTCAATAAGACTAAAGGCATGTCTATTTTAGTCATTTGGTATTAAATGCATTGAAATGCATATGCAAATTCACTAAAAAGAAATCAAAACAAACAAAGGTGTTCATACGCAACATCCAGATGAAGGGTCGGTCCTGAAATTATGAAGGCTTGAAAAAAAAATGGGGACCAATAATCATATCATAAAATTTTAATCCATTGGGCTTTTTTTTTTTACTTATAAGTTTAAACTGAAACTTATTTGTATTATACTAGGATTTAACCCGCGCTAATTATAGCGCGGAGTAAAAAAAAATTAAAAATTATTTTGAAATTTAAGAAAATTAATTTTATCTGAATTTTACAATGTAGCTAACTAATGATTATAGATAAAGCTGTCAATTTGTAATAATTTCTTTATTTAACCCGTTTTACAGTGAACTAAAATATTATTCGGGATAACCCGCAAAATCTTATAATCTTGAAAACATAACTATAATATGCACCGTTAAATGATTTTAGTTTTTGTATTTAGTCTACGAACTCTTTAAAAAAAATTGTTTTCTTGTGTCTAACTTTTTATATAATTAGTAAAATATTTTTCTACTTTTTTTATATATATTCAAATAAAATATAATAAACTATTGTGAAAGATATATCAAGATTTGAATATATTTTTCTTTGAATATATATGAATTGATTATTATTTTAAAATATATAGTGTTAAAAATAATTAAGAAATTAAATAATAAATAACATTTTTAATGCAAAATATATACTTTCCATATTCTAATCAATAATTTTAAAAGGCTATTATATCATTTCCTATTTCAATTATTATTTGTTATTTGTAATGGCATTTCATGTAATAACTTACAAAACAAAATTCATTTTTAAAAATGTCTTCTTAAATAATATTATAGATATATGAGTTTCTATCTTTTATATGAAATTTGAAGTTAAGACCAATATTTCATTGGGCTTGGCCCAGAACTGAACATGCCTATATGCATAATCAAAAACAGGAACGAACAACATATGGATGCTTCTTCCATATGCACAAACGAGCATGCATGCCCTATATTGAAAGTGCATATCATGTTGGAATAAGAAACGGTTTGTTGGAACAAAAACAAAATGAGTCGGTTAATGCTGATGTGGTATATGAAATTAAATAAATATCAAAATGATATTTGGAGAGTTTAAATCAGAAAACGTGTAGCTGAAGATTATCTTAGGAATGATTTATTTTAAGAGTTTTTTTTTTTTTTTTGAAGATGATATTTTTCCTTTTTATAGGTTAATTTAGGATGATAAACCTCATAGATATATGGGTATATACAAGGGAGGTGTGTGCTGCTAGAGTTAACAAAAAAATATTGAGAGAAAGTTGTCGAGTTACTTGATAGAACACAAGTTTGTGTGTTGAAACAAGAATTGTTTCCAAGATTTGGTGTTGAGTTAGAGATCGTTTGGTCACAAATTACGTTATATTGTAAAATTGATATTGTAACATCCCTATCCCAGAGTATCAAAAAACTAATCTCTTTTAATTGTGGTTATCTCAAAAAGTGGGCTATCTTATTTGTTTTAGTCCAAAAGCCCAACCCGAAAGCCCACTACGTTAATAGTAAACCCTAAGTCTAGAGTTCCCTCACCCTTATAAATAGAGAGAGCTCGTGGCAGAGAAGAAACAGAGAGTAATTGCGGCGAAGCCCTGTTGAAACCACCTTAAGGAACCGCCGTCGAACCACCTTGAAGGAGAAGCCACCGTAGCCACCTAAAAGCAAAGAGACGACATATCAGACCCGTTATGGTAGAAAGGGGGGAATGAACGAGCAAACCAGATCCAAACAATCTGAAATTTGGTGAGTACATTCTTGACTCTCTAATCTATCTAACTCCGAAAGCGGATTGTTATTCGGAGTTGTGATATGAAAGTTATAGATGTTTTCCCAGACATGGTCTGTGCAGTGCGGATCTGCGACCAGTGAGAGAAGAAACCGATCTGGAGGTTCGGTAGTGATCTGATCAAGCTGATATTTGGTAAGCATGTTTGTTACCCTTATATCTAAGTCTCTGTGAAATACCTCAGTGTTATACCTTGTGGTTGGAAGTTATGTTAGTTTTACCGAGACTGTTCTCTGCAACGCACAGGTTAGACCAGTCTGGCGAATTGGTTGGTTTGGATAGGCAAATCAATATGGATCGACCTGAAACTTTGCAGAGATCATAAGGACATGTGGATCTAGCTCTTAGTTGAAGTAGAACTGATTTGAGCTTCAGGAACAGATGTAATTGCGTTGTCAATCAGGGGCTAAGGTGAGGATTAGATCTAAGCTTCTCTCTATGTCTCTTGTCTTGTTCTGGTGTGTTGAATCTAAGTATACTCAGGTATGCTGCATGCTACGAAGTACGGGCATGTTTTGTTTTAACTACATCTTATAATAAATATGGACTAGGAAATCATTAGATGAAGAACCAACATGCGAATTGATGAACATGTTGTGTGATTTTACATCTTGTTACATCCGTACGATAAAAGAACATTGTGTCTTCAGCAAAGAATAGATAATTAACCGTTGGGTTATACCTCGCTAATCTCACTAGCTCCTAAGAGTGAACTGTGAAGCCGAGATCCAAAACATAATCCTAAAAATACCTAGGTAAATAGTATAAATAAGTAAGGTGATAGGAGATCTCTTTGACGGAGTCCTCACGACACTAGAACTTTCCCATGCAGTCTTCCATTAGTGAAAAATGAGTAAGAAAATTATTGAGACACACTCCAAAACCCAATGAATCCACATAATATATGCTCATTTTAACAAAAACAACTTTTAAAAAACCCCCATTCCATTCGATCGTATGTATTGCACAAGATGTAAAAATCTATCACTGATTCTCTAACGGTATGAAGCAGTCTTGAGGCATGGTATCAATTTTACAATATACCACAGCTTGTAACCAAACGATCTCTAACTCAACACCAAATCTTGGAAATTAACAATCCTTGTTCCAACACACAAACTTGTGTTCCATCAAGTAACTCGACAACTTTCTCTCAATATTTTTTTAACCCTAGTAGCACACACCTCCCTTGTATATATACCCATATATCTATGATATTTATCATCCTAAATTAACCTACATAAAAGAAGAAAAATATCATCTTCAAAAAAAAAAAAAAAACTCTTAAAATAAATCCTTCCTAAGATGATTTTCAACTACACGTTTTCTGATTTAAACTCTCCAAATATCATTTTGATATTTATTTAATTTCATATACCACATCAGCATTAACCGACTCATTTTTTTTTTGTTCCAACAAACTGTTTCTTATTCCAACATGATATGCACTTTGTGCATATGGAAGAAGCACCCAGATGTTACATCCAAATGTTATATCTGAATGCATCCGGATGTTGTTCGTTCCTGTTTTTGATTATGCATCTAGACATGTTTGTCTCTGGCCAAGCCCAATGAAATATTGGTTTTGGCCCTCCAAATTTTAACAGGTCTATATAGAAGATAGAAACTCATATATATAATACAAATAAGTTTTTGTTTAAACTTATGCGCAACAAAAAAGGTCCAATCAATTAATTTTTTATGATATAATTATTGGTCACTATTTTTTTTTTTCAAACCTCCATAATTTTAGGACAGACCCTTTATCTGGATGTTGCGTTGAACTAGGCATGACCAAAATAGAACCGTAACCGTATTTCGGACCGCAACTGTACCGTTTTCAAACCGTAACCAGACCGTAACCGTGTCAGACGGTTAAAAACTGTAACCGTTAACCGTAAAAATATATTAGTTATGGTTAAAAATATTATTAACCGTAACCGTTAATTAACCGTAATAGTATCAAAACCGTTGGTTAACCGCATGGTTAAAACCGTAAAATTTCAACCGTAACCGTTTTTTTTANTTAAAATTAGTTCTGTAAATTAGAAATTTAAAAAAAAATTATGTATAATCAATTTACCAATAGCAAATACAAATCTAAGAAACAAGGAATATTAATTAAAACTTAAATGTGCTAAACTGATTAATATTTTTTCTAATAAATATAAAGAATATTTTAACAAAACAGTTTTATGATGAAATATATAAAATTAATAGAAAAAAAAAAATTGTGGAATCATGGACAAGGTGGAATGAAAACTAGTTTATAAAATTTGTAATTATTTAATTATATCTCGTTATATTAACCGTTTATTGTCATCAAGTAACCGTAACCGTGTCTAATCGTAACCGTATTAACCGGACTGTATTTAACCGTAACCGTTTTAACCGTATATCAAACGGTTAAGGTTAAAGCTAAAAAATATTTCTAACCGTAACCGGTGGTTAAAAAACCTTAACTGCATTAACCGTAACCGTGGTCATGCCTACGTTGAACATCTTTGTTTGTTTTGGTTTCTTTTTTAGTGAATTTGCATCTGCATTTGAATGCATTTAATATCAAATGACTAAAATAGACATGTCTTTAGTCTTAATGACTGTTAATTACACATGTGTATATATTCAAACGGAATACATTTGTACAGATTCAACTATAGTTAATTAATTACATAACTAATTACATATTCAAATGGAATACATATATACGATTCAAATATAGTTAATTACACGTGTGTACTGATTCAAACGGAATCCATATGCATGAATTCAATTCGAATAGAAAAATTAAATACAACAAGGAAGACAATATATTCCCCAAAAGAATTACGACTTAGAACTTGTAGTTTACTGATCCATATGAATGTTATCCTCCTGTCACTAAACGGATTCAAACCGAGTAAAAAGCGTGTGTACGGATTCAAATCTAGTTAATAACACGTATGTATATATTCAAACAGAAATTAATACATGTGTACGGATTCAGAATTAAATAGAATACTCATGCGATTTGTTGACTAAAAATAAGAAAAAACATATGACCAAAATTGGAACAAAAATAATACTAAAACCCACGCTCTCTATATAAAGCCAATGCTTAACCAATCTTCTTCACACCCAAAAATAATTTCTCTCTCTCTATCTTCCTATTTCACTACAAAAAAAATATGTTGATTTCTGACCATCACATTCGTCGGAATATGAGTCTCGGAAACCAAATTTAGTTCGAAAGTCGTTGGAAACAAGGTTAACGGAAAGTCGTTGGAAAGTGTTCTCGGAAAATTTACTACGAATTTCTGAGAAAATAATATTTTGTCAGAAATTCTTCGGAAACTTTCCGACAAACTTGATCAGGCAAAGATGAGGCCAAAGAGCGACAAGGAACAACTCTCTCTCTCTACACACACATACTATTATCTCTACACTTAATCACTTGGCTTCTTAGCCATTTCTTTGTTCTTGTTCTTATAAAATCACTTCTGAGAATCGAAATATTAAATCCAGTTTACCCAACAAAAACTTTATTCAAGTCACTTCTGAATCATGTTTGATCTTTTCGAGCAACAAACTTTTGGTTTATTGCTCGATAGTATCTTGGTTTTTTTTTCCTTAAATTTAAGCCAAAGTCCTCCGTTTATTCCTATTTTTAAATTTTGACCGTTGTAATTCCAGCTACAACAGTTTGGTGCTAGAAAAAGGGGGATAGGCAAATGTAGACCCGTCACAGAAAATTCGAAATGGCCAATCAAACTTTTTACCACTCGGAGGGAGCTCCGTCAGCTCCCAGACGATGGGTAAGAAGAGAAAATCATGATGAAAAAGCTTAATATCGGGCCCATAAATTGTGGGGTCATGCATGACACAAAAGATTGTTGGAAATTGAAAAACAAATTACTTGAAAGGTATATTGTTGGTGAGTTCGCTAACTTGATACATTCATCGCGGTAAAGCGGGACTTCAGATGAAATTTCTCCCGTACAATGGGTGAATCAACGGGTGATTCCGGGAAACAAGTCAATTCATTGGCTAGACAACCGAGACAATTCTCACAGAGAGATGTCTTCTGTGGAAATGATGCGCGTTTGTTAAACAAATTACACGATGACACTTTATATTATTAAAACAAAAATAATACATAAATTATATTCTTAATTTTCTCTAATATATGTAAATTCTATGATAATTTAATATGAATACACTTATGTAAATTTGATGAACTTTTTATAAAATAAACATATACAAAAACAAATATATATTACAGTATTTGGTCAAACTCTAACTAATTATAAATGTCTCTAGTTATAAAAGACTGAGCCAAATTAAGCAAATTAGTTTCTACATGTTACAATTTTTTTTAAGGAAAACATTATATTGAAATTCATCAAATATAAATCGACTTTCATAAATGTACATAATTTTATGTTAGTTTTTAGACAAATGTATTTACGTTTACTAAAATTCACTATATATATATATATATATGACGTATTCGTTTTCATTTATTTTTCATATATGTTTTATAATCGAAATCAAGACTATAAAAACAATAAGTCTCTCCATATGATTGACAAATAAGTTTCTTTTTGTGCTATTAGATGATGACAACTCATCCAAAAAAAAAAAAAATCTGAAAAACCAATCACAAAACATTAATACACATCATCTAACTATATGACACATGGGCTAACTATTTATGTTTTAATTTGACCAAAATTATTTGGGTTGACTACCTAAAACTCTCCCTACTAATGTACATAATTTGATCAAATATAATTAATTAATTACATATTCAAACGAAATACATATAATGTATTATTCAAATATAGTTAATTACACGTGTGTATAAATTCAAACGGAATTCATATGCATTAATTTGATTTGAATAAGAAAAGTAGATAAAATAAGGAAAAAACAATTTCCAAAAAGAATTACGATTTACAATTTGTAGTTTACTGGCCCGAATGAATGCTATCCATGTGTCACTAAATGGAATCAAATCAAGTAGAAAGCGTGTGTACATATTCAAATCTAGCTAATCACACATGTGTATGTATTTAAACAGAACATAATACACGTATAAAGATTCAAAATTAAATAGAGTAAGCGTGTAAATTTTTGACTAAAAAGGAAAAACGTATGACCAAAAAGAATAATACTACCATGTGCCACTATACGGAGTCAAACCATGTAAAAAACTTATGTATATATATAAATATAGTTAATTACACGTGTGTATTTATTCAAACGGAATACATGTTGTACGGATTCAAATATAGTTAATTAATTGCATACTCAAACGGAATACGTATGTATGATTCAAATATAGTCAATTACACTTGTGTGATTCAAACGGAATCCGTATGAAAGAATTCAATTTGAATAGGAAAAGTAAATACAATAAGGAACAAAATATATTTCCTAAAAAGAATTATACTTAGATTTTATAGTTTATTGACCGTATGAATGTTATCTGCGTGTCACTATACGGATTCAAACCGAGTAAAAAGCGTGTCTACGGATTCAAATATAGTAAATCATGCGTATGTATATATTTAAACGGAACATAATACATGTGTACAGATTCAAAATTAAATAGATTACGGGAGTAAGTTTTTGTTGACTAATATTAAGAAAAACATATGACCAAAATTGGAAGAAAAAATAATACTAAAACACACTTGCCACTTACCTCTATATAAAGCCAATGCTTCTTAACCAATCTTCTTCACATCCAAAAATTCTCTCTTTATCTTCCTCTCTCTCACAGATTTTTTTTTCCAATTTTGGTCATATGTTTTTCTTATTTTTAGTCAACAAAAACTCACACCCGTAATCTATTTAATTTTAAATATGGACACATGTATTATGTTCCGTTTAAATATATACATACGTGTGATTTACTAGATTTGAATCTGTACACACGCTTTCTACTCGATTGGAATCCGTATAGTGACACGTGGATAACATTCATACGGTCAATAAAATATAATTTTGAAGTATAATTTTTTTAGGAACTATATGTTGTTCCTTATTATATGTAGTTTTCCTATTTAAATTGAATTCTTTTATATGGATTCCGTTTGAATCTGCACACACGTGTAATTGACTATATTTGAATTATATATATGTATTCCGTTTGAGTATGCAATTAATTAACTATATTTGAATCCGTACACACGTTTTCTACTCGATTGGAATCCGTATAGTGACACGTGGATAACATTCATACGGTCAATAAACTATAAATTTTAAGTGTAATTTTTTTAGGAACTATATGTTGTTCCTTATTATATTTACTTTTCCAATTTAAATTGAATTCTTTTATATGGATTCCGTTTGAATCTGCACACACGTGTAATTGACTATATTTGAATTATACATATGTATTCCGTTTGAGTATGCAATTAATTAACTATATTTGAATCCATACAATATGTATACACACATGTAATTAACTATATTCATATCTATATATAAGTTTTTTATATGGTTTGAATCCGTATAGTGACACATGGTAGTATTATTTTTTTTGGTCATACGTTTTTCTTTTTTAGTTAAAAACTTACACGCGTACTCTATTTAATTTTGAATCTTTATACATGTATTATATTCCGTTTAAATACATAAACATGTGTGATTAACTAGATTTGAATCCGTACACACGCTTTCTACTCTGTTTGAATCCATTTAGTGACACATAGATAACATTTATACGGGCCAGTAAACTACAAGTTGTAAATCGTAATTCTTTTTGGAAATATTTTTTTTTTCTTATTTTATCTACTTTTCCTATTCAAATTGAATTCATGCATATGAATTCCAATTCAATTTATACACACATGTAATTAATTACATTTGAATCATACATATATTTCGTTTGAATATGTAATTAATTAACTATATTTGAACACACACAAGTAACTAATTATACTTAAATCTACACATGTGCTTTTTACATGGTTTAAATCCGTATGATGACACATGGTAGCATTTATATAGATCAGTGAACTACAAGCTCCGATTCTTGATTTTTTAAAATATTATCTTGATTTTTTTTAGTTGTTTACTATATTTCTTTTTTTCCTTCAAATTAAAAAGTTAAAAATTTAAAAGGCTATTTAAATTGAAATTGAGAATTTCCTCTTTCTTAGATCTCTTAATCACCAACTCAAGTAAGTTGATATATTTTGTAATCTGACTCGCTTAAATAGAAGTGTCAAACTGAATAAATATATATATATATATATGTGTGTGTGTCAAAATTATATAATGGGGTCCATCGTAGCATCAATCAAATCAGTTTATGAAGGGAAATCCGTTGAACAAATCACTCCGTGCCTCCCCTCAAGCACAACAGATTTACTTTGATAAGCGCACTAGCTGACTACAAGATCAGTCTCACCTCGAGTTCGACTACGGAACGGAACCCCACCCGTGCTTATCAATTGATAGAATAATACATATATAAGAAGAATGCTGCTTTGTGGAGTGATCTTTCTCGAAATGAATTAAGTAAGGGCGCTATGATCAGATTCTGAACCAAAGCACTAGTTGAGGTCTGAAAGCCTTATGAGGAGAAGTAAGAAATACCTCGGGGAAGAAGCGGGGTAGAGGAATTGGTCAACTCAAGGGTGGTTTTCTAATTCGGCTAGTTCCATATTAGAAAAGATTTGATTCACGGGATTTCCGTGTAGAATCTCTTCTCTACCATGACGAATCAATTGATTCAACGTAGGCATTATTCTCTTTCCTTTCTTTTTCCCCCCATTTTTTGCCATATCACTTTACGAAGCACCCGAAAAAAAAGGCCATTCTTCATATACCTCTTACACGCCTCCGCTTACCCGCCGTGACGGTACGGGGATTGTTGAGGGCCCCAGCTCCCCGCCCCATCCAATCCCCCGTTGGATCAAGGCCATCCATTACCTTCACAATCTCTACCGAAGAAGGTGAAGTACGCCGAGCTTGTGACTCTTAACAATACAATATGACGGAGGAACCCGTTGACGACCTTTCGATCTTTTCTGGTTCTCACTCTTATATCATATCAGCAACGTCAGGTTCCACATTGTGACGAACCATTTCTTGTCGATCGCGGATCTGGAGAAGTTTCCGGTGGGGACTGCTCCGCCGACATTGGAACGAGGCCAACCGCTGCTTATCACAACCTCTGGTGCCGTAGAAGAACTCCTCGGCGCCGATAAGGATGAACTATGTGAGGCAGATTTGTTCAGCATCTTGGACAAGCCAGCCCTTAGAAGGTATCGTTAAAAGTCTCTGCCGTTGCAGGTCATTCTCCTTCCGCTGAGACGGCCCTCTTTTTTTTGTTTGTTCACCGCGGCACGAAATCATGAAGAAGATGGAATAACTCAGAAAGAGAGTGGCGCCTAGCCGTTGAGAGCGTCTATTATCTTTGTAGAGGAACAGTACAATCTTGGACTGGCCCCTTTCGCATGACCTAGAAAGATAAAGAAGTCCATGCTACTATAAGGCCTCTAAACTCCTCCCTCAGGACACTATTGCGTTGCCCATGGGGACGGGGTAGCCCCGACTTCCATAGGTCATTGGTTCGACCTCCTAATGAGAATTGAGGTCCTTGCGCGGGCATCTCATCCTTAAGACTTGCTCGCTCTGTATGGAGTGCCCTGTGGTTCCTCGAGTGCCAGCCGCAGAGAGGAATGCCATCAACTAGGGCGCTATTGGCCACTAACCACTCGCTCGCCAGCCGCTCGGGCTCCGCGTTTCAAGTTCGTTATCCTAACCGTCCCCTCTGCTCCACCGGGTGCCTGGCCCGTTCTTCTATCTTATCTACTGCCTTGCTCCTCGGCTTCCTACAGCTCCAGCCGCTCGCTGTAATAGCTTGCTTCTCGGGTGGCTCGCACCCCCGGGTGGTGCGGCTGAGCCAGAGTTGGCTCAACAGTCGGCCTATGTTTACGGGCGCACGCGTAAAGGCATGATTAGTTCCACAAATCTCACTGCACTGGCCATAGTAAACTCCTTCTCGTTGTACCAAAATAGAGATTTGATTTAAACGACAAGGTACAACATCACATTTGACACCTGAGGAAGGTACATCCCAACTATGAGGTACATCAGCAGATGTTACAATAATACGTAGATGAGTTTTGGCTGGTACAACCACTCTATTGTCCATTTCTAATAAACGTGATTGACCCAATTCTAGATCTTCTTCTAGAATCATATAACTGTCAAAAGTGAGTGACTGCTCATCGAAACTGTTATAGTCAGAATACTCATAAGTTTGATACCATTGATGTCCAATACCTTTAATAGTAATGGCTAGATCTACTACTACCTCGTCCATTGAGTATAAGAGAGCAAATGATGGTATAGCAATGAACATCAAGATGAGACTAGGAAAGATGGTCCGAAGAATCTCGATAGTAGTTCCATGAACAATCCTTTGCGGGATTGCATTTTCTTTATAGTGGAAATACCATAAAGCGCGAACCAAGATCCATAATACGAAAACTAAAATCAGAATGAGGAAGAAAAAGATATCGTGATGTAAGTCTATTATTCCTTGCATTATAGGTGTAGCTGCGTCTTGAGATCCTAATTGCCATGGTTCCGCTGCATCACAAGGATAAATTGTGAGGAATAACCATTTTAGAACAATCATTTTCAAAGCAAAGGTTCCTTCATTGACTACTCTGCTCCCCCCACCAAACAAAGAGAGACTGATTCTGACTCTCCCAATTAAGGAAGACGGAAATGGCTGGTGCCGGTTGGTCCAACCAAGAAAAAAGAGATGGGAATTTTGGGCGTAAGATTCTTCTTCTTCTTACAATATTTTGAGTTAGATGAACAAATCACTCTCATAAAAGCAGCAGTCTTCTTATATATGAAACCAACATCCTTATAATACTACTAGGCCGCACCACACTGAATTATGAACTTTGCGCCTCCAGGAGGGTCAAGGCAGAATTCCATTCCTATCTCCTTCGTCTGGTCGAGAAGGGACTCTGACTCTTCTATTACAGTACAGAGGATTAGTGCCATTTTCGTCACGATCGATCCACGCCCGGGCTTAGAAAGCTAGCTTACTAAGGCGAAGGACCGCTTTTATTGATTGCACGAGCTAAGAACAGATCCACAATCTATTATCTAATTCATATGAATTAGATAGCTAATTTTCCTTTGCCTAGCTGCCCATTGCTAGAACTTCCAGTGCTAAGGTGGTTGGTGTGGTAAGGCAAGCAACTCCTCTTTCCGACGCTAAGCGCAAAAGGCACTCGAAGGAGTACTGGGACCAACCATCACTACCATAGGGTTATAGTGGTAAATCCTGCCACCTCATACTCCTATTTTCCCTCACGTGTCAACAAGCAAGTTGGGTGCTCTCCCTTAACGTGGTAGGACTCTGTTTCAGGTCTTGACGTTGGCCTTATTAAAAAAAGGCATCCTCGTCGCAGCAAAGCCCGTGTACAATGCTAAAAAAAAATGGAGTCACAAACGAGACTTTCACAGGAATAACACATCTTTCTAAACAACAACGGGTTCTAATAAATTAAGCCTTGTCATGGCTGGTTGGGGTTAGAATTCATAAAGGTGGGTAGAGAAGGCCGCAGTAGATTCTTCCGACCGAGTCCCAGTGGCAGAGTCTTGAGGCACGAATCCAACGACAAGGGAATCAGCGGCTGATCGCGATTCATCAGTTGCAATTCTCCCAGCAGCTATCCATTTTAGTTCGCCAATCCATTACTGAGCTGTGATTGCATAGGTGTTCCTCGAGCCTCCATCTTTATCTTTATTAAGCTGGAAAATAGAAAGCTGGGGCTCCAGTCCAAAGATTGGATCATCTCTACGTTCATTTTTAGGAAGTAGGGTATGTCTAAGGTAAGGTCTGAAGCCGATGTTCATTGGCCTTCCGCGCCTATGATTTATTGAATTTCCTCGCAGGTCAAACGGCTGAACTCTTTTTATCTTTCAATTTGACATCATCAGATATGTATGATACTGTATCAATACATACCACAACCCCTCTTTGTTTTCTCTATCTTTCTCTGATAAATTTCATATAATTTTTCAATTCATGTTTCACTTCAGGAGTTCCCTTATTATTGACCAATACCATTAAATTAGTTATCTCTATCACACGGGTTAGATTTCTTTCGTATGATTCGGATTCGTAATGAATAAGGTTATTCATAACGAATCAAAACCCTACGAAAATGTAATCTATTTAACGATAGATATAAACTTCCTCATCATAATATTGATTCATAAGTTTAAGGGAACTCCTGAAGTGATCCGTGAATTGGATGATTATATGATTAACATCGAGAAAAGATTTAGAAAACGAGGAGGGGGTTCGGTACATGGTAATGTAGTATCATACACATATGAAACATCTGATGATGTCATATTGAAAGATAAACAAGAATTTTATGAAGTGTTTGATAAAAGGTTGGGAAATTTCTTAGAAGATTGTACGAAGAAGGATATCTTTATCTTTGATAAAGAAGATTTCAGATACTTTCTTTGTTTAAAGAAGGAAACGTTTTGTAAGACAAAACAAGATAAAAGGTCTTGGGATGAGAAAAGCAATGTGTTTCTGAATTGTTTTGAAAAGTATTTCAATGACGTGACTGATAGTAAGTGGAAGTCTTATCAAGAAGGTTTATCTCTAAATGTAAATTAGAATCCAGATAGGAATAATTACAGCTTGCATTATTGAACTAATAGAACAAATAGAATCTGTATCGTGCGAGTTTTCTTTCAAAGTTACAGGGTAATGTATACATCAAAGCTATCAAGCATGTACAGCAAAGAAATCTGCACTCTGAGGCAAAGTTTAAAGATACAGAGAGTGGTCGGTATCAGCGATCTTCCTAAGGTGTGAAAGTTTGTAGTGAGCACAGAGCTCGTGGGTTGGGAGAAGGCGTTAGCTGAGGCAACGAGTTCAAGTAAGCGGGTAAAGGCTACTTCCTCGCCTCTTCTTAGTGTTTTGTGATACATACCAAAAGGTTTCTTGTGTAGTAAGCGTAGGGCTTATGGGATGGGAGTATTAGCTATATATGTCAAGTACATATTCAGTCTTCATTGTAATTAGTTTTCTTACCATATCTACTATCTCCTCTCTGTATAAAGTGCTGTAAATCATTTTTAATAAATTAACACATTAAGCATTTACATGGTATCAGAGCAAACGCTCCAAAATACCTAAATTTTTTTTTCTGTACACACAGCCGCCTACAATGACTGAAAATCAAATACCAGCTACAGCAGCTCAAATCCTTCTCAATTCTGAATCCATTCTCAACGTCAACATGTCCCATGTCTCAAAACTCAACAGTGGGAATTACCTTATGTGGAGCTTTTAGGTTCGCTCCTTTCTCCGATGGTCATGGCCTTGCTACTCATCTTGACAGCACCGTGACGGTCCCTGCACAGACAATCAATGTCAATCAAACAATCACAACAAATCCATAGTACACCAAGTGGGATCGTCAAGACATTCTGCTCGTAGATGTCCCCAATTGCAGTCACTTCAAGCATCATCCAGTCCGATGCCTCCAAGTCCTTTTCGACCATGGCAACCTCGTGCTCACCTTGTTGCCAATGCTCCATACACGGCCAACAATTGGTTGATGGATTCCGGTGCCACCCATCACATCACCTCTGACCTTAATAATCTTTCTCTCCATCAGGCCTACAATGGAGGGGACGATGTGTTACTTGCTGATGGTTCAAACCTAACAATCACTCACACTGGTTCAACCACTCTTCTCTCTCATCTTCGTACATTGAAATTAGACAAGATCCTTTGTGTTCCTGATATCCAAAAGAATCTTATCTCTGTGTATAGACTGTGCAACGCTAATCATGTCTCTGTCGAATTCTTTCCTGCATCCTTTCAGGTGAAGGATCTCAGTACGGGGGTCCCGTTACTCCAAGGGAAAACTAAGGATCAGTTGTATAAGTGGCCGGCTTCGAGATCTCAAGCAAATGCCTTCTTATCATCCTCAGGTCCGAGAGCCACTCTTCAACAATGGCATTCAAGATTGGGAAACCCATCATCCTCTATTTTAAAAACTATTGTTTCTCATTTTTCAATTCAACCTTCTTCTTCAAACACCAAACACTTATCTTGCTCGGAGTGTCTCCTTAATAAAAGCCATCGGCTTCCTTTTTCTCAATCATCAATTGTGTCTTCCCGTCCTCTTGAATACATCTACACAGATGTCTGGACCTCACCAATCTTCTCCACTGATAATTACAAATACTATGTTCTTCTTGTTGATCACTTTACTCTCTACACATGGTTGTTTCCTCTGAAGCGCTGATATGCTCAAATTAATACCCTATTCAGATACTAAAGCAGTTGTCGTAGTATAGCTAGGGGTCGAACACAAGGACTCACAGAAACACACAATGGATTCTAGATGATGAATTACGCTAAGTGAAACAGATGAAATTGAAAGCAGTGCAGAAATTAAAAGAGTTGTAAATCAACGGAGAGAATATAGGCCCATAGTTTTTCTCATGAAATCAATAAATGCAGCTAAATTAACTAACAGGATTCAGATTAAGCACGGTTCTAGAACTCAAATCACTAAAATATAATTAACCAACTCTCTTTGCGAAAACTATCTAAATCTAAATCCTAGGAATTCCAAATCTCTTTGCGAATCCTAAAGTCTAAATCAGCTTTAAAATCAGGTTTGATATGTTCACAAATCAATTAGACCATATCTCTTTGCGAATAATCAATTTGCTCACCTGGGTTCTATCAGGTAATTAATCGCACTCTCGTGCCTAATCAATTATCCTAAGATCTAAGTTCCAGATTCGTCAACCTAGAATATTAGCTTTGAACACAACCTATGGTGAAGAACTAATTCAGATAGTGAATCCTAAACAGATAATTAACCTAGCATTCAAAGAAATCCTTTATGAGAAAACCCTAAACCTAAAGTGGATCTACTCAGACATAGAGAATGAAACAATCAACATGTTTGAATAAATCATCAATAGAATAAGAATAACAAGAGGTTTTGAGATCTGATCTCGGACGAAGGGAGATTCAGACTTGTCTCAAACCAAAGTATAGAAAAATAATGCTTAGCCTAAACAAGTGGCTGTAAAATCCTATTTATAACCTAAAACACGAGTTGGGGTCTTCTTGTAATTATTAAAGACTTCTGGGCACTTTTGCAATTCTTCAAGTCTTGGAAAACTCGCGGGTCGTGTCTTGCTGCGATGGGTATCGATCGATACCCCCTGGTCTTAGCAACATGACTTCAGCTTCTGCTCCAAACTGCTCCAGAAAACTCCAATAATTCCAATAATGCTCCAAACGTGCTAAGACCTGCAAAAGACTCTAAAAGACTACAAAACACTAGAAAGACTCTATAAAAAGGACTTATATCATGGCTTAAATAGGGTAAAAACCATGATATATCAACTCCCCCAGACTTAGCCTTTCATTGCCCTCAAGCAAATATAAGACTAAACAGAGAAAGAGGTTTGAAAACGCGGAGACTCACCTGTTCATGAACCATTGAAAAGACCCTTTTCCCAAGCACCTAAATGTCACCAAATCAGCTTTTGATCTAACCACCATGTACTTCTCCGTAGACATTCACAGCTTTTCCAGACTCCACACATTATCCCACAGCATTGTTCAAGTAAAGCCCTCATCGCCAGTTTCATCGCTGCAGCTAATATTCAAGAACCTTCTAGACTCTTTACCAGACAATATCATGACAAGGAACCACCCTTTTTCACACTTTTTGTATCAATTTCTCTCCCCCAGACTTATTTCTTATTATGTTCTTATTATATTTTTTTTATTTTCAGCTTAGCATATACACATCAAGGTATGAGACGCGAGTATTGATGGTGTTTGCCACCAAATCCCCGGTTCTTCCCTCTAAATGTATCAAAGGATGTAGGCGAATAATGGCATCATAGGAAAATCCTAGCCTCGCTTCCAATCCTCTGTGTGATCATTCCCTCTTAAGTAGAATAATGGGATCGCTGGAAATTTTCCTAACCCTCTACTCAGAAGAAAATCATTTCAATCTTTTATGCTCTTATTTATCAACTTATAACAGGGGAGAGAGATACTATTAATCTAAACACATGGGTTCCTTTATCAGATATGAATGATGAGTCAAGCTCTAAAAACACTAACCACATTGATGAAGTGCAAAAATTTGGCTCAGGCTTCAGAAGAACTCTGCTAGAGACATGGATGTTTTCTAGTCAACTGGTCAGTCCTTGGATTTTTCATTAGTCGATCTAGAACTGATCATGTAACAATGTGCACTCAAAAACAAAATCAAAGCAACAACTCAAGCACATGATCATTATCTCCAACAAGTTTTGACTCAATAAAACAATTTTGACTCGATAAAACGACTGACTCTAAGAAAAACAAAAACATGTCAGCAGACACCTCCCCCAGACTTGAACAACACTGTCCCCAGTGTTATCTAGCCTAGAGTCAGTGAAGTAAAACAAAATAACAGAATAAAATTGGGAAAAACAAGAAGTTACCTTGTTGGAACAGTGAGTATCGACCGACACACAGCCTGGTATCGATCGATACAGGCTTAAGTCGACATGAACCTTTCTCAATCGCGTAGGGTATCGATCGATACTGAAGGGTATCGATCGACACTCAGGCGATTTTGAGTTTGCTCCTTGTTTATCCTGACACAAACATAAAACGAACGAAAATAAAAACAAAAACGACTCAAAAACAGACTCACCAGTGGGTTGCCTCCCACCAAGCGCTCGTTTAACGTCAATAGCTTGACTGTAACGCCCTTCAGGCTGGATAAGAGTGAGAGCTTGCGCCAAAACAGGCTCCAGAGCTTGACATTGCTATTTTCAGAGTTTTGCTCATCATGCTGTCCACAAACTCCTGTCCTTTCTCTTTCAGCTCAGAAGTAAGAAGTACTCTAGCCTTAGAGAATGGCTTCAAGGCTCCTTTGCATTTCACTTTGTACTCAATCGAGTCTCCGTCACACTTCTGAGGGATCAATGTAACATGGGGATCGTTGACTCTTTTGCTCTTGGCCTTCTTCTTTGTTGCCTTAGCCTTTTTGACAACTTCTTTGGGGATGCTGGGCGGTTCAGCTGAAACGTCTGTGATAGTAGGCTCATCAGGAGGCTCTTCCAAAGGATATGATATCAATGTCACTCCAATTACAGCATCGATGCAAGAGACACGTCCGGGAGTTCCTCTAGGGATGGTTTTGTAGTACACCTCCTTGTCAATGTATGAGAATGAGATGTGCTGACTGGGTGTGTCCATAATCGCACCAATCGTAGCCATGAACGGTCTTCCGAGAATCAACTGCGTACGAGATTTTGCATTCATCTCTACAACCAGAAAATCAGTAGGAACCAGGCAATCTCCTATTGTGATCATCAAATCAGCAATCGCCCCATATGGGAGAGCGGTGGAATCGTTTGCGAACGTGATATATGTTTTTGGAGGTTGAATGTCAGCTCCCAATCTCTCTGCAATTTCCCTAGACATGACATTGATGCAGGCTCCTGAGTCAACGAGAGACTCTTTGAATTCAACTCCAGAGATAGAGCATGGAACTGAGAATATCCCTGGGTCTTCCCTCTTGGTCAACTGTCTCAGTGGAGGTGTACCTCTGGCTTAAGGAAGAGTGCCTTGATCTCTTCCTCAGTTTCTCTGCAATCTTTAAAGTGACTCAGCAGAGGCCAGTCCTCTAGAGCTTCTTCAAAAGTGACATCGTCGGGAATCCTTCGTACCCTCTTCTCAAAGCCACGCAGCTGCTTTGGAGTGATAGGATCTCTGAGGTGTTTAGGAACAGGATTCACCTTCTTGGGTTTGCGAACTTTTTTCTCAGCTCGTTCCTTAGCTCTCTCTGCCTAATACTTGGTTTCCTGGTCTTCTCAAAATTGGGCGATATTGAATCGTGCTGCTACTACTTGAGGCACCTTAGTCGAAATATCATGTGTCTCCTCAGAAATCGCCTCAGTATCAACCGATACCAATGGGGTATCGATCGATACACGGGATTGTGGATCCATTCGAGCAGGCGTCTGGGCTGGTATCGATCGATACTCTGGAGTATCGATCGATACTTGTGCGATTTCAGGAACCTCATCGAAATTTTCTGCACGTGAGCTGATGGCATTGACGTGTGCTCTTGGATTTTCAGTTCTCCCTGGAAGAAAACCTTCCTGCCTCTGCACAGCTGATGCGGTTTGAGCGACCTGAGTTTTCAGCTTCCTCTGGGAGAGACTGACAGCTTCAATCTTCCCATTCAGGTGGTCAATCTTCTCATTCAGGTCAGTGTACAGCGAGTCAAATTTCCCATTGAAATCCACCTGCAACTTCTGCTGTCCCTGAAGAACATGTTCCATCATGAGTTCCATTTTATTATCTGTGGACTTGGGAGGGATGGGCTGGTATGAAGAGTTCCCGTAATTTCGAGTGTTGTTGCTGAAGTTCCTGTTGTTGTTGTACCCAAATTGCTGACCCTGAAATCCAGAACCACCAACATAGTTACAATCCTCCACTTCATTCTCAGCAGCAAAGTGGAGCGCTTTCTGATTCTTCCCGATCAGGAAGTCTAGCTTGGCTTGAACTTCAGCAATTTGCGATGCATCAATTCCTCCAGCCTGCTTCTTCCTCTCGAAATCGGCATTCTTGGTGCTATTACTAGACGCCAAGTTCTCAATTAGCACGACTGCATCGTCTGGATATATGATGTTAAAGTTCCCATTACTCGCAGTATCCAGGGCCATCTGGTACCTCCAATCGATCCCTCTGTAGAATGTGCCCAGCAGCTGAACCTGATTGAACCCATGGTGCGGACAATCCCTCTGATATGACTTGAAACGAATCCAAGCTGCCTTGAGTCCCTCTGTTGGACCTTGAGAAAACTGGGAGATCTTGTTCCTGAGCTCTTCAGATCTCGAATCATCGTAAAAGTTGCACATGAATGCTTTCTTCGTCTCATCCCATGTAGTTAGAGAATCAGAAGCTAACTGCTTCAGCCAATAAGCAGCATCTCCACCAAGAGAGTATGGGAAGAGTTTGCAGAACAAGAACTCGTTGGGTACTCCATTTTACTTCATCCCAGTGACCAAATCCTTGAATCTCTCGATATGATCCATAGGATGCTCATGAGGTAGACCATGGAATGGGCTCTGACTTACAAGAGCATAGTACGCAGGCTTCAGCTCGAAGTCGTTCCTCTGAAAAGTTGGGATGCGAATCGCAGATCGATTGGCATAGAACTGATCAGGTCTGTTGTGCTCAGCAAGTGTCCTGCCTCGATCACCTGCAGCATTCCCAACGTTACGCGCCCAGCTGGCACGACAATCTCCATAACAGCAGCAGGGACAACGACGTTTCCAGCTTCATCAAGTCACTGCCCTCTATCATTACACACATGACCCTCTTGGTCTCTCAGAATTCCAGCTTCATCAGCTCTTAAAACCATTGGGTTGTTCATCCCTGATGTTTGCTTGGTCTTTCTGTTTGTGCGTTCCACAAGCGCTAGCTGTTCCAGTGACAGTTCAACTAGCTGTGTGCTCTTGTTGCTCCTGGTTTCACGAACAGGCATACACCTGCAAACAAAACACTAGACAAGGCACGTAAGTAACCAGAAAATACGTTGAGTATCGATCGATACCAAGGGGTGTCGATCGATACCAACAAAGAAATCGCCGGAGTATCGACCGATCTAGTGAGTATCGATCGATATTGACGGACTTAGTCGAAACTCGACAGCTAAAATCTAAAGGCGAAATTGAGTCCCCGGCAACGGCGCCAAATTTGATATGCTCAAATTAATACCCTATTCAGATACTAAAGCAGTTGTCGTAGTATAGCTAGGGGTCGAACACAAGGACTCACAGAAACACACAATGGATTCTAGATGATGAATTACGCTAAGTGAAACAGATGTAATTGAAAGCAGTGCAGAAATTAAAAGAGTTGTAAATCAACAGAGAGAATACAGGCCCAGGGTTTTTCTCAGGAAATCAATGAATGCAGCTAAATTAACTAACAGGATTCAGATTAAGCACGGTTCTAGAACTCAAATCACTAAAATATAATTAACCAACTCTCGTTGCGAAAACTATCTAAATCTAAATCCTAGGAACTCCAAATCTCTTTGCGAATTCTAAAGTCTAAATCAGCTTTAAAATCAGGTTTGATATGTTCACAAATCAATTAGACCAAATCTCTTTGCGAATAATCAATTTGCTCACCTGGGTTCTATCAGGTAATTAATCGCACTCTCGTGCCTAATCAATTATCATAAGATCTAAGTTCCAGATTCGTCAACCTAGAATATTAGCTTTGAACACAACCTATGGTGAAGAACTAATTCAGATAGTGAATCCTAAACAGATAATTAACCTAGCATTCAAAGAAATCCTTTATGAGAAAACCCTAAACCTAAAGTGGATCTACTCAGACATGGAGAATGAAACAATCAACATGTTTGAATAAATCATCAATAGAATAAGAATAACAAGAGGTTTTGAGATCTGATCTCGGACGAAGGGAGATTCAGACTTGTCTCAAACCAAAGTATAGAAAAATAATGCTTAGCCTAAACAAGTGGCTGTAAAATCCTATTTATAACCTAAAACACGAGTTGGGGTCTTCTTGTAATTATTAAAGACTTCTGGGCACTTTTGCAATTCTTCAAGTCTTGGAAAACTCGCGGGTCGTGTCTTGCTGCGATGGGTATCGATCGATGTTTGCCGTGAAATCAGATACATAGCAACACGACTTCAGCTTCTGCTCCAAACTGCTCCAGAAAACTCCAATAATTACAATAATGCTCCAAACGTGCTAAGACCTTCAAAAGACTCTAAAAGACTACAAAACACTAATAAGACTCTATAAAAAGGACTTATATCATGGCTTAAATAGGGTAAAAACCATGATATATCAAGCGCAAGTTTGACGTTAAAAACACCTTCATTGCATTCAAAAATCTGGTTGAAAATCGGTTTCAAACTCGTGTTGGCACTCTGTTCTCGGATAATGGTGGAGAATTCATTGCTCTACGAGAATATCTAGCAAACCATGGCATCTCACACCTGACAAAACCTCCCCATACGCCTGAACACAATGGGCTTTCGGAAAGAAAGCATAGACACATCGTTGAAACGGGACTTACTCTTTTGTATATGACGTCGATGCCGAAGTCTTATTGGCCATATGCATTCGCTGCTTCTGTATATCTTATCAACCGTATGCCCACACCGGTCCTCGCCATGCTCTCACCATTCCAGAAGCTCTTCAATCAGCAGCCCAACTACGAGAAACTCAGAATCTTTGGGTGTCTCTGTTTTCCTTGGCTCAGGCCATATGCCTCTGATAAACTGGCCGATCGCTCCTTGAGGTGTGTTTTTCTCGGCTATTCAACAACCCAGAGCGCTTATTATTGTCTTCATATACCAACTGGAAGGGTATATACCTCACGCCATGTCCAATTTGAAGAAACACAGTTTCCGTTTCGCGAATCAACCCATGTCCGAGTTGTAGAGCAAAAATGTGATGATTCTGTTCCTGTGACAACCTCTGTAACACCGATTCCTGTTCAGCATCCTCCTCCGACTACTCGCACCGGACCCCCGCATCTGGACCTTCACCGCGTCCAGCATCCACCGTCGCCACCGCCATTAATCACCACTCCAAATCCACAGGTATCGCCCTCTAACGCCACTTCTTCTTCTTCTTCCTCCCATGATTCTGAGCCCACTGCTCCCAATAATAATGGGCCGCAACCCACGGCCCAGCAAAACCCATTGTCTAATGAGCCCACTGCTCACACACAAAATGAGTTGCATCCCACAACTCAGACATCGTCACCTCTACATCACTCAAATCCCAACCATACCAGTCTTGAGAACCACGATACACATCCACCATCCCAAACGAATTTGTCTGCTCCCGTACCTCATCCACCACCACACCAGAACATCCACAAAATGCAAACCAGGGCCAAAAACAATATCCAAAAACCAAAACAAAAATTTTCTCTCTCTGTTGCAGCACCGACGAAAGAGATTACAGAACCAACAACCATCACTCAAGCCTTTAAAGATCCCAATTGGAGTCGTGCTGCCTCGACGGAATTTGATGCTCAAATTGTTAATCACACATGGGATCTGGTTCCTCCGCAACCACATCACAATTTGGTTGGATGTCGTTGGCTCTTCACGAAGAAATTTCATTCCGATGGCACACTTGACCGATACAAAGCGCGTCTTGTTGCTAAGGGTTATACGCAACAGTATGGACTTGATTATGCAGAAACCTTCAGTCCCGTTATCAAGACGACCACAATTCGTCTTGTCCTCAGTATCGCTACAGCAAAGTCGTGGTTGATAAAGCAGTTAGATGTCAACAATGTGTTTCTCCAAGGTGACTTAACAGACGAAATTTATATGTCCCAACCGCCCGGCTTTGTTGATCGTGATCGCCCGTCCTTCATTTGTCGGCTACGCAAACCAATTTACGGACTCAAACAAGCACCACGCTCCTGGTATGTTGCTCTCAAACGACATCTCCTTGAACATGGTTTTATACCATCGCTTGCGGATACCTCCCTCTTCATCCACTCCACGGGGTCCTCTGTTACATATGTCCTTGTGTACGTTGACGACATTATTGTCACCGGAAGTAACACAGCTCAGATCACCATGGTCCTCTCTAATTTTGCCTCTCGCTTCTCCATCAAAGATCCCACAGATCTTCACTATTTCCTAGGAGTTGAAGTTACTCACACTGCTTCTGGTCTTCATTTGATGCAGCGAAAATACATCAATGATCTACTTGTCAAGCACAACATGTTGGAAGCAAAACCCGTAACCACACCGCTACAGTCCTCCCCAAAACTTTCTCTCCATTGTGGTACTCCTCTCACTGATGCCTCGAAATATCGCTCTCTTGTCGGAAGCCTACAATACCTGGCCTTTACACGGCCAGACTTAGCTTATTCGGTTAATCGCCTCTCTCAGTTCATGCATAAGCCCACTCAAGACCATTGGACATCTGCTAAGAGAGTATTACGGTACCTTGATGGAACACTTACTCATGGAATTCAACTTCAAAAAGACACTCCGCTAACTCTACATGCCTTTAGTGACGCCGACTGGGCCAGTGACACTGATGACTTTGTCTCCACCAATGGATATCTAGTCTACATTGGTAAGAATCCGATCTCATGGTCTTCGAAGAAACAACGAGGAGTGGCAAGATCCTCCACTGAAGCAGAATACAGAGCAGTGGCTAATACTGCGGCGGAGGTACGGTGGCTCTGTTCTCTGCTCACTCAACTTCATATTCACCTACCAACAGCTCCGGTTATATATTGTGACAATGTCGGAGCCACTTACTTATGTGCAAATCCAGTCTTCCATTCTCGCATGAAACATATTGCATTGGACTACCATTTTGTTCGAAATCATATACAAGCAGGAATACTTCGTGTGTCTCATGTATCCACCAATGATCAGCTAGCGGACACCCTCACCAAACCACTTCAGAGATCACGTTTTCAGCTAGCTTGTTCCAAGATTGGAGTCTTCAAGAACCCTCCATCTTGAGGGGGAATATTAGCTATATATGTCAAGTACATATTCAGTCTTCATTGTAATTAGTTTTCTTACCATATCTACTATCTCCTCTCTGTATAATGTGCTGTAAATCATTCTTAATAAATTAACACATTAAGCATTTATAGGAGAAGGCTTTAGCCTAGGCCATGAGTCTTAGTGAGCGTCAATAGCGCTATAAAGCATATATCCTTTTCTTCGTTCGGAATTTGCATTCGGTTGCAGGCGTAGCTTCTGTTCCTATGCTTATATGTGTAGTGAAGGAGTACCTGTGGCCTATCGTAGACGGTTGGCTGGTACTACTGAGCCAAGATTACTTAAATGCGTATCTAACAATTGGATGTTATCAAAATCAATTCAAATGTGGACATGTTGATAACAATTAACAATATAGTAGTTTCCCTAAAATAGGACTTCACAACTTTAGTACCAGAAACATGCATATCTCTTTAACGGGAAATATTATAATCATTAAAACGGAAAGATTATAGTTGTAACTTGTTATATATTTAGATATACATAAATGAATGGAACATTACAGTTTTCTATATTTACACTAAAATATTACCATATTTGAATCATACATATGTATTTCGTTTGAATATGTAATTAATTAACTATATTTAAATATTTACACATATATTCCGTTTGAATATATACACACACAGTGGCGGAGCTAGTGTGTCATAAGGGGGTCAATTGACCCATGTGCTTTTATGAAATTTTGTTTATATATTTATATAGTTGGCATTTGATAGATAATTTGGTTTAAAGTAAGTAAATTTGATCCTTATGACTTATATCAATTTTTTTTTTTGACCCTCATGACCAAAGTTCAAGTCTTCTCCTTGCACTCCATTTGATAATTTTTTTCATTTAGTAGTCATTTGTTTTTTTTTTGCTTATGATATGTTTAATTGTTAACACATAATCTCTTCAAATTTTCTTGAGTTTATTGTATATTAATTTTCATTTGCTTTTTTCTTGGGATAATTTCAAAAATACAATTTTAGCTATACCAGTTTTCAAAAATGCTATGGAAGCTGGGAATATTGCTATACCTTATAAAAATAGTGTATTTTCAAAAATAATGTTTCACTATTTTTGATATGTTTAATTGTATTTATGAAATACACTATTTTTATAAGGTAGAAGACGAAATTACCCTTTAATTAAACGAAGGATAAACTTGATTCTGAGACAAAAAGAAAAATCTTAGATCTGAGGTTAGTCGCTCGCCGTCTCCGTCCAGCCTTGCCATCTCCGTCTAGTCTTGCCATCTCCGTTGAGCCTTTTCATATGTATTGATCATCGTCGTGAGGATGGAATCGTCGGGGATCGAAGTGGTGCCTCTTGATTCCAGCTCTCACCAAACCCTACCGAATCGCCAACCATTATAGACATCTTCTCCGTTTTTGCTTATGGCTATCTCCAAACTTAATGGCTATCCAATGGGATGCGCTAAACAATTCCCTTGATGTTGCTCAATTGTACGCAAACTAGCTTGTTGTTGATGCTCAATTGTAAACTAGGATTATCCAATTATATTCATCTCCTAATGCGTATGTTTCTAGAGACCATTTATCTTTGATTTGATCAACTTTCGTGACCTTTAGTTATGGATTTCCTCTAGAAATTCCAGCTAGTTAACTTTTGCAGCTTGTTGTTTATTTCATAAAATCTTTTAATTTATCATGCTAGATTGTATATGTGAGGTAATGAATTTGATTTGTCATATATGCAGTACGGAGGTGATGTAAATGCAACTGATTATATACAGCAAGCACCATTTCACTGGACACTCTGATACCTCATAAAAAGGTTTTGTCAGCTTTTGTAAATTATTCTGTTGACCTCTGATTGTGTAGTATTGGAAAATAACATTCGATTATAGGTTAAGGTTAATGCTTTGTGTCCCTTTGTTTGTTGGCGTATAAGGTTAGTTTAAGGATGGTGAAGCAGTGAGCAGTGAGCAGTGAGCAGTGAGCAGTGAGCAGTGAGCAGTGAGCAGTGAGCAGTGAGCAGTGAGCAGTGAGCAGTGAGCAGTGAGCAGTGAAAGTTCATCAGGTCTTGGTGATAGCTATGTGGCCTTATTTGTGTGAATACTCTGTTTAGACAACGACTCTCTTGATAGAGAACATACCATAGAAGAGCTGATTGTTTATAAATTAGTTTATAAATCCTTAAACATGTCTTAAAAACGGATTTTATTACATGTGCTTGTGGCTAACCTAGTTTAAACATTAAATAACATATTTTAAGAGGCATTTCTCTAACTTTTGTAATTTATATTTTTTTTAATAGATATACATGATGTTGGAGAGTAACCAGGTAGGACAACTTTCATCTCTATCGTGCTGTTAATTTTCCCATAAGTTTAAAACTAGAGAAAGTTATCTTGAAAAAGCCGCCTGCTGATTTGACCATAATCCATCACTAAGGAGGAAGCTATTCGATAATTGGAGATCATATCATAGTAGCTTTGGGACGAAGAAGAATGGACAACTAGAAATTTGGCACAGTAGCACTCCTCTTGGCCCATGGAAACCGCAGAAGACGAATCTTGTCTATAACGATAAAAGAAATGTTGGGGCAAGAAAGAAGAAACAGAGGCATATCGTTTTACATCATGAGAATCTTTTTTTTTAAAAGGTCTTATAAGATTTAAAAAGCTTTATAAAGATTCTGATGGTGATAGTACAAGGTCATTTGTAAACAATGACTGATGTTCATTGGATTCGGATATCAATCCAAACATGATTTTTAGTTTTTATATGGTTTTATATGGATTTATATAGATTTATATGGTTAAAGCGTGTGTCGTCAAAGTTTTTTTTACATAATTAATTTATATGGATTTATATAGTTTTAAAAGGGTTAATATTGTTTTAAAAAGATTTAACAAGATATCTGAGTGAGAGTTTCACCAAAAATCAATATAATTTATATGGATTTATATGGCTTTATATAGTTTTATATAGTTTAAAAAGGTTTCTTGGGTTTTATAAAGATTCAACAAGATGTCTTAGAAGGAGTTTCACCAAAAAAACATATGATTTATATGGTTTTATATAGTTTTAACAAGATGTCTGAGTGAATTTTACCAAAAATTCATTAGTTTTGTGACCAATTTAAAATATTTTAAAAGTCCATTATTAAATCTTGAGCCAATCTCTTCAACTCTCCTATAATGCATGATTTACCATAGTAGAAAACCCCTACAAACAAAATACAAAGGCAAAATACATTACTGCTACGGAGATTCTACGAGAAATCTCATATATATATATATATATATATATATATATATATATATATAGTTTAAGGGATTGTTGTAATGATTACGTACCAACTCGTTGATTGGCGTGGTTCACAGCGACGTGCTGACGTTCCGTCGGTCCGTTGCTGTAACGTGGATCGCGGTTCTAGCGGGCCGGTCCGTTGCTATCCAAAAAATAAAAATGTTTGCTGTGGGGCGGGCCAATTGGATGCGGTCTCAATATTTGGTTGCAAAGGTTAATGGGTTTAATCTTTATGTCCACTTCGAACCCTTTTTTATTTTATTTTAAACTAGAGTGTAAGTAAATAATAGGGTTTTCTCACGACGGACACCAAAGGTAAAGATTTATATGGTTTTATATAGTTTTAAAACTAGCATATATAACCATATAAATTCAATTAAAACACCTAATATCTAAATAATGTAGATTCGACCGACTATTTAACAATATCCAATAAACAACTAAGTAGATAACCAACTATAATATGAAAGCTAACATTTGATTTGTAAACCATATTGGTAAAATGTTTTACAGAATTCATAAGACTTTAAAAGGATTATACTAAAATGATTTATATGGTTTTAAAATCAGTAACAATAATAATTTTATATGGTTTTAAAAGACTTTAAAAGAATGTTTATAAAACCGAAGTTCATTTATATGATTTACACTAGAATGGTTTCCCAATACGGTCCTTTTGGCAGAGTGGATAAGGCATGTGTCGTCGAAGTTTTTTCCATAAGACTGATTTATAAGGTTTTATGAATTTATATGGTTGTATATATAGTTTTAACGAGATTTATATGGTTTTATAAAGATTTAATTAGAAGCATGTTGGGAGTTTTATACAAACAAATATTTGTATGAATTTATATGGTTTTCTATAGTTTTAAAAGGATTTATATAGACCTTATAAAATCTTTTGAAGCCTTACAAAACTCTATAAAATCCTTAAGAACAAGGTTTTACAAGAATTCTGAGTAGGAGTTTCACCAACAATACATTGATTAGTTTAAAAAATCCATTATTAAGCTTTGTCAAAACCAGCAATAATAGTTTTATATGGTTTTAAGACTTTATAGAATGTTTATAAAATCGATTTTTTTTGTTAAAGCTAGATGGTTTTCCAATAGGATTTCTTTGATCGAGTGGATAAGGCATGTGTGTGCTAAGTGCAGAAACACCAAGAAAGTTCAAGACTCTCAGGCGTCAAAGTCATAAAATTGATTTATAAGGTTTTTATGATTTTATATGGTTATATATAGTTTTAACGAGATTTATATGGTTTTATAATGATTTAATTAGAAGTGTATTAGAAATTTTACCAAAAAACATATTTGTATGAATTTATATGGTTTTATATAGTTTTTTAAAAATTTATATGGACCTTATAAAATCTTTTAAAGCCTTACAACACTTTATAAAACCCTTAAGAACAAGGTTTTACAAGTCATCTATATGATTTTTTATATATGTTTAATATGCCAATTACGATTATATATAAAGCTTTATAAAGTCATGAGGACAAAAAATGTGCGGAGCTGACGATATGGGCGGATTCAGAGAGTTCGGAGCTGAGGAACTTTTCCCTTCAAACCTATTCCACTTCGTGACCGCCATGGCCATCTTGCTTGGCGCCATTCACTTGAACGTCGCTCTTGTTCTCTTCTCTATCTCTCATGTATATACATACACACACACTCTCTCTCTCTCTACATCTCTCTTTAATTTTATAGGTCTTAAGCTAAACTCTTTGAAATCCTCTATTTTCAGGGTCTTGGGCTTGCTCTTTCTGCTTATCTTCATCCCAATCGACGATCGTAGCAAATACGGTCATATGCTCGCTAGGTACTTGTTTCTCTCTTCCTTTATCTGCTTACATCTCCAATCGTTTATGTTCTCGAATTCATCTCCTTCTTCTTTTTTTTTGTTTCCAGGTACATATGTAAGCACTCGTGTAGTTATTTCCCCGTTACTCTTCATGTAGAGGATTACTAAGCTTTTCAGCCTAATCGTTCTTATGGTCTGTCACAATCCCCTTATTACTCCAAAGTTTCAAGCTTTTAAGATGGGTTTGGGAAATCGTTGACTTTTACCGATCTGGAATTACAGTTTTTGGTTATGAACCACATTCGGTGTGGCCGATTGGAGGTATTGCACTTGCTGGTCTTGCAAGTACTGCTGTGAGTTTATGCTCTGTTTAATCCCTTTGTGGATCTCATTGTTAGAGTCTTCATAGAAAGTGTTCCTCTTTGTCACCACCTCAAACTGGAGACCTTCCTACATGCATATGTTCAGTAACATAGAGGTTTTTGTATATCCTGTTGAAATTGAGATCACAAGAAAATAATAAACCCGTACTAGATTCAATTCAAATCAAACCAACAAAGAATCGAATTTTTTTGGGAACCCGTTTTCTTTCCATAAGAGTTTTTTTTCCTCTCACACACACAAGGTCATATGCATTTGAAAAAACTGCAGATTCATAGAATTGCATAGACAAAATGAATTCAAAACAAAGAGGAAGAGAAGGTACCTGATCAGGTCTTAAGCAAACGGAATTTCCCAAAACGATTACGTTTCCAGGATCGTCGAGCATCTTAGCGATCCAAGGTCCTTGAGTAGGATCCGATGAAGAATCATTGCAGACGCTGACGAAATCAGAGTAAGGAATCCAACTTTTCCCTATCTCGATCAGCTTCGTTTTAACGACTTCGATCTGCACAACTCTTAGCAACTTCTTCGCGTCTTGCACGGTAAGACCCAACTTCTCCGTCGCGACCATCTCTTCCTCCGCTGCGGATTTCATCGGAGGTGAAAGTTCGTCTATTCAAATCCAGTTCTTATTTACATCCATTTCTCGAAGCTTCTCAATCAGACTCTCCCGAAACAGCATTTTCAGAGACGTATCCATCCGATTCATGGCGATTTTGTGCAAAAACCTCAGCGAAATCGCGGACGTCTTCTTAGGTTTGAGTCTTAGGGACAAAATGGTCAATAATTTATTAAATGATAGTAGTTTTGAATGAATTTTTAATTGATTGTAGTTTTGTAAACTGAGGTCCAGATGGTGGTATTTTTTAAAATTTCCCTTTTTTTCTTCCTATTAAATTTGTTGATGTCTTTAACCTAAAATAACCTAATTTACATAAAAAGTTTTAATACTCATTAAACTATATATATTTTTTTATCAAAAATAATTATAGTTTTTTACGTGGTTTACAACAACAAAAATATTATTCTCCATAGTGATACTTACAATGTTTAATTTTTTCAAAAATAAATAATATTTATTATATAATTTTACTTAACATAAATTCTTTAATATTTATAATATTATTTTATTAATATTGACCCCTATACAAACAAATTCTGGCTCGGTCACTGTACACACATGTAATTAATTATACTTAAATCTACACATGCTCATGCTCTTTTTACATGGTTTAAATCCGTATGATGACACATGGTAGCATTTATATAAATCAGTGAATTCTACAAGCTCCGATTCTTGAATTTTTCTAAATATATGATTAATTATCTTTATTTTTAAGTTATTTACTATATATTTCTTTTTTTCTTTCTAATTAAAAACTTAAAATGCTATTTAAATTGAAATTGAGAGGTTCCCATTTCTTAGATCTCTTAATCACCAACTCAAGTAAGTTGATATCTTTTGTAACCTTGACTCGCTTTTAAATAGAAGTGTCAAACTATATATATATATATATATATATAT
>PKML01063286.1:116868-161658 GCA_002933935.1 Eutrema yunnanense | reverse complement strand
AATAATTGAAATAGGAAAGGATATAATAGTCTTTTAAAATTATTGATTAAAATATGGAAAGTATATATTTTGCATTAAAAACGTTATTTATTATTTAAATTCTTAATTATATTTAATACTATATATTTTAAAATAATAATCAATTCATATTTAAAATATTGCTATTACAAATGAATTCAAAGAAAAAAAATCTATTCAAAATCTTACTAATTTTTTCACTATAATTTATTATATTTTATTTGAATATATATCAAAACAAAAGCTCAAAAATATTTTACTATTTTTTTAAAAAAGTTAGACACAAAAAAAACTAGAGTCATTAACGGTGCATATTAGAGTTATGTTTTCAAGATTATAAGTTTTTTGCGGATTTGCCCGAATAATATTTTAATTCACTGTAAAACGGGTTAAATAGACAAATTATTATAATTGACATATTTATCTATAATCATTAGTTAGCTATATTTTAAAATTCAGATAAAGCAATTTTACTAAATTTTAAAAAAAAAATTCTTTAAAAAAATTACTTCGCGCTAATTATAACGCGGGTTAAGTCCTAGTATTTGATGAATTTGAATATACTGTTTTCCTTAAAAAAAATTGTAACATGTAGAAACTAATTTGCTTAATTTGGCTCAGTCTTTTATAACTGGAGACATTTCTAATTAGTTAGAGTTTGACCAAATACTGTAATATATTTTTCTTTTTATTTGTATATGTTTATTTTATAAAAAGTTCATCAAATTTACATAGGTGTATTCATATTAAATTATCATACAGTTTACATATATTAGAGAAAATTAAGAACATAATTTATGTATTATTTTTGTTTTAATAATATAAAGTGTCATCGTGCAGTTTATTTAACAAACACGCATCATTTCCACATAAGACATCTCTCTGTGAGAATTGCCTCGGTCGTCTAGCCAATGAATTGACTTGTTTCCCGAGATCACCCGTTGGATAAAATTCCTCTTGTACGGGGGAAATTTCATCTAAAGTCCAACTTTGCCGCGGTGAATGTATCAAGTTAGCGAACCCACCAACCGGATACCTTTCAAGCAAGATTGTTTTCAATTTCCAACAATCTTTTGTGTCATGGCCCCACGCTTTGTGGGCTCGATAATAAGCTTTCTCATCATGACTTGCTCTTCTTACCCATCGTCTAGGAGCTGACGGAGCTCCTTTCGAGTGGTAAAAAACTTGCTCGGCCATTTCGAATCTTCTGTGACGGTCTAGATTTGCCAATCCCCTCTTTCTATCGCCAAAATGTTGTACCTGGAATTACAACGGTCAAAATTTTAAATAGGAATAAACGAACGACTTTGGCTTATCTTTAAAAAAAGAACCAAGATACTATCGAGCAATAAACATAAAGTTTGTTGCTCAAAAAGATCAAACATGATTCAGAAGTGACTTGAATAAAGTTTTTGAGGGGTAAACTTGATTTAGTATTTCGATTATCAGAAGTGATTTTACAAGAATAAGAACGAAGAAATGGCTAAGAAGCTAAGTGATTAAGTGTAGAGCTAATAGTGTGTGTGTAGAGAGATAGATGTTCCTTGTCGCTATTTGCCCACGTCTTTGCCTGATTAAAATATTAGTCTCTCGGAAATTCGTAGGAAAACTTCTGATAACACTTTCCGACGACTTTTCGATAACCTTGTTTCCGACGAATTTCGAGCTAAATTTGGTTTCCGAGACTCATATTCGGACAAATGTGGTGGTCAGAAATCCACATATTTTCTTGTAGTGAAAAAAGGAAGATACAGAGAGAGAGAGAGGATTTATTTGTGGGTGTGAAGAAGATTGGTTAGAGCATCCACAATGGGGATGTCTCATTAAAACACCCTCCATTAAACAAAATAAAAAAAAATAAAAAAGAAGAGAGAGAGACAAAAGGAAGAGAAAGATAAACATGGGTGTCTCAAATGAGACACTCCACACAAAATTTTGAGACATGGGTGTCTCAAATGAGCATCCTCAATGGGGTGTCTCATTGAGACACCCACCATAAAAAAAAAAAGAAAAAAAAGAAAAAGTAAAGAAAGAGAGTGTTGTGGGTGTCTCATTTGAGACACTCCACACAAACTTTTGAGACACTCTAATCCTAGGTGTTGATTTTTAATTGGTCAAATTTTGTTTTTAAATTTTAAATTTAATTATTTAACTAAATTATACAAAATATTAATATTTTTTGGGTGAGACACCCATGTTGAGACACCTATGGATCAAAAACAAAGTTGAGACATCCAAGCTAATGTGTCATATTGTGATTGGTGCAATTTTTTTTATTTTTTTAATTCAATTTTCAAATTTTTTTTTTTAAAAATAATATTTTTTGGGGTGAGACACCCTTGGGATGTCTCACCAATGTGGATGCATTGGCTTTATATAGAGAAAGTGGCCAGTGGAGTTTAGTATTATTTTTGGTCCAATTTTGGTCATATGTGTTTTCTTATTTTTAGTCAACAAATCGCATGAGTATTCTATTTAATTTTGAATCCGTACACATGTATTAAACTCGGTTTGAATATATACATACGTATTATTAACTAGATTTGAATTCGTATACACGCTTTCTACTCGGTTTGAATCCGTTTAGTGACATGAGGATAACATTCATATGGATCAGTAAACTACAAGTTCTAAGTCGTAATTCTTTTGGGGAATATATTTTATTCCTTGTTGTATTTACTTTTCATATTCGAATTGAATTTATGCATATGGATTCCGTTTGAATCAGTACACACGTGTAATTACCTATATTTGAATCGTATATATGTATTCCATTTGAATATGTAATTAGTAATGTTTATTAACTATAGTTGAATCCGTACATATGTATTCCGTTTGAATATGTACACACATGTAATTAACAGTCATTAAGACTAAAAGGACGTCTATTTTAGTCATTTGGTATTAAATGCATTGAAATGTAGATGTAAATTCACTAAAAAGAAACCAAAACAAACAAAGCTGTTCAGACGCAACATCCAATAATCATATCATAAAAGTTTAGTAAACGGTCCAATTCAGACCCAAAACGGTAATATATGGCCAAAATGCTAAGAACGGATCATTATTGAGTAAAACCGACAATATGGAGTGCCAAAACTTGAAATAGAAACTAGAGCCTCCTAGAGGAGGAATGAGAAGCATCAATTACTTGTTTACTCATTTCTTTGAACAAACCTCAAAGTCCCTATGAATATTTGAAAAACGATATTTCGTCTAGTAAACGGTCCAATTCAGACCCAAAACGGGAATATATGGCCAAAATGCTAAGAACGGACCGTTATTGAGTAAAACAGACAATATGGAGTTCCGAGACTAGAAATAGAAACTAGAGCCTCCTAGAGGAGGAATGAGAAGTATCCATTACTTGTTTACTCATTTCTTTGAACAAACCTGAAAGTCCCTACGAAGATTTGGAAAACGGGATTTCGTCTAGTAAACGGTCCAATTCAGACCCAAAACGGCAATATATGGCCAAAATGCTAAGAACGGACAATTATAGAGTAAAACCGACAATATGGAGTGCCAAGACTAGCAATAGAAACTAGAGCCTCATAGAGGAGGAATGAGAAGCATCCATTTCTTGTTTACTCATTTCTTTGAACAAACCTCAAAGTCCCTATGAAAATTTGAAAAACGGGATTTCGTTTAATAAACGGTCCAATTCAGACCCAAAACGGGAATATATGGCCAAAATGCAAATAACATACCGTTATTGAGTAAAACAGACATTATAGAGTGCTGAGACTAGAAATAAGAACTAGAGTCTCCTAAAGGAGGAATGAGTAGCATCCATTACTTGTTTACTCATTTCATTGAAGAAACCTCAAAGTCCCTATGAAAATTCGAAAAACGGGATTTCGTATAGTAAACAGTCTAATTCAGACCCAAAACGACAATATATGGCCAAAATCCTAAGAACGGACCGTTATTGAGTAAAACCGACAATATGGAGTGCTGAAACTAGAGCCTCCTAGAGGAGGAATGAGAAGCTTCCATTACTTGTTTACTCATTTCTTTGAACAAACCTTAAAGTCCCTATGAAAATTTGAAAAATGGGATTTCGTCTCGTAAACGGTCCAATTCAGACCCAAAACGGCAATATATGGCCAAAATGTTAAGAATGGACCGTTATTGAGTAAAACAGACATTATAGAGTGCTGAGACTAGAAATAAGAACTAGAACCTCCTAAAGGAGGAATGAGAAGTATCCATTACTTGTTTACTCATTTCATTGAAGAAACCTCAAAGTCCCTATGAAGATATGAAAAACGATATTTCGTCTAGTAAACGGTCCAATCCAGATCCAAAACGGCAATATATAGCCAAAATGCTAAGAACAGACCGTTATTGGGTAAAACCGACAATATGGACTGCCGAGACTAGAAATAGAAACTAGAACGTCCTAGAGGAGGAATGAGAAGTATTCATTACTTGTTTACTCATTTCTTTGAACAAACCTCAAAGTCTCTATGAAAATTTGAAAAAAGGGATTTTGTCTAGTAAACGGTCCAATTCAGACCCAAAACGAGAATATATGGCCAAAATGCAAAGATCCTACAACAGACATTATAGAGTGCTGAGACTAGAAATAAGAACTAGAGCGTCCTAAAGGAGGAATGAGAAGAATCCATTCCTTGTTTACTCATTTCATTGAAGAAACCTCGAAGTCCCTATGAAAATTCGAAAAATGGGATTTCGTATATTAAACAGTCAAATTCAGACCCAAAATAGCAATATATGGCCAAAATGCTAAGAAGAGACAGTTATTGAGTAAAACTGACAATATGGAGTGCCGAAACTAGAAATAGAAACTAGAGCCTCCTAGAGGAGGAATGAGAAGCATCCATTACGTGTTTACTCATTTCTTTGAACAAACCTCAAAGTCCCTATGAAATTTTGAAAAACGGGATTTCGTCTCGTAAACGGTCCAATCCAGACCCAAAACGGTAACATATGGCTAAAATGCTAAGAACGGACCGTTATTGAGTAAAACAGACATTATAGAGTGTGGGGACAAAAAATAAGAACTAGAACCTCCTAAAGGAGTAATGAGAAGCATCCATTACTTGTTTACTCATTTCATTGAAGAAATCTCAAAGTCCCTATGAAGATTTAAAAAACGATATTTCGTCTAGTAAACGGTCCAATTCATACCCAAAACGGCAATATATAGCCAAAATGCTAAGAACGGACCGTTATTGGGTAAAACCGACAATATGGAGTGCCGAGACTAGAAACAGAAACTAGAACCTCCTAGAGGAGGAATGAGAAGTATCCATTACTTGTTTACTCATTTCTTTGAACAAACCTCAAAGTCCCTAAGAAAATTTGAAAAACGGGATTTCGTCTAGTAAACGGTCCAATTCAGACCCAAAACGGCAATATATGGCCAAATGCAAAGAACATACCGTTATTGAGTAAAATAGACATTATAGAGTACTAAGACTAGAAATAAGAACTAGAGCCTCCTAAAGGAGGAATAAGAAGCATCCATTACTTGTTTACTCATTTCATTGAAGAAACCTCAAAGTCCCTATGAAAATTCGAAAAAATGGATTTCGTATAGTAAACGGTCCAATTCAGACCCAAAACGGCAATATATGGCCAAAATGCTATAGGAAACGAACCGTTATTGAGTAAAATTAACAATATGGAGTGCCGAAACTAGAAATAGATACTAGAGCCTCCTAAAGGAGGAATGAGAAGCATCTATTGTTTATTGATTTCTTTGAACAAACCTCAAAGTCCCTATGAAAATTTGAAAAACGGGATTTCGTCTAGTAAACGGTCCAATTCAGACCCAAAACGGCAATATATGGCCAAAATGCTAAGAACGGACCGTTATTGAGTAAAACAGACAATATGGAGTTCCGAGACTAGAAATAGAAACTAGAGCTTCATAGAGGAGGAATGAGAAGCATCCATTACTTGTTTACTCATTTCTTTGAACATACCTCAAAGTCCCTATGAAAATTTGAAAAACAGGATTTTGTCTAGTAAACGGTCCAATTCAGACCCAAAACGGCAATATATAGCCAAAATGCTAAGAACGGACCGTTATTGAGTAAAACTGACAATATGGAGTGCCGAGACTAGAAATAGAAACTAGAACCTCCCAGAGGAGGAATGAGAAGTATCCATTACTTGTTTACTCATTTCTTTGAACAAACCTCAAAGTACCTATGAAAATTTGAAAAACGGGTTTTTTTCTAGTAAACGGTCCAATTCAGACCCAAAATGGCAATATATGGCCAAAATACAAAGAACATAATGTTATTGAGTAATACAGACATTATAGAGTGCTGAGACTAGAAATAAGAACTAGAGCCTCCTAAAGAAGGAATGAGAAGAATTCATTACTTGTTTACTCATTTCATTGAAGAAACCTCAAAGTCCCTATGAAAATTTGAAAAACGGGATTTCGTATAGTAAACGGTCTAATTCAAACCCAAAACGGCAATATATGGCCAAAATGCTAAGAACGGACCGTTATTGAGTAAAACAGACAATATGGAGTGCCGAAACTAGAAATAGAAACTAGAGCCTCCTAGAGGAGGAATGAGAAGCATCTATTGTTTATTGATTTCTTTGAACAAACCTCAAAGTCCCTATGAAAATTTGAAAAACGGGATTTCGTCTAGTAAACGGTCCAATTCAGACCCAAAACGGCAATATATGGCCAAAATGTTAAGAACGAACTGTTATTGAGTAAAACAGACAATATGGAGTTCCGAGACTAAAATAGAAACTAGAGCTTCCTAGAGGAGGAATGAGAAGCATCCATTACTTGTTTACTCATTTCTTTGAACAAACCTCAAAGTCCCTATGAAAATTTGAAAAACAGGATTTCGTCTAGTAAACGGTCCAATTCAGACCCAAAACGGCAATATATAGCCAAAATGCTAAGAACGGACCGTTATTGAGTAAAACCGACAATATGGAGTGCCGAGACTAGAAATAGAAACTAGAACCTCCTAGAGGAGGAATGAGAAGTATCCATTACTTGTTTACTCATTTCTTTGAACAAACCTCAAAGTCCGTATGAAGATTTGAAAAACGATATTTCGTTTAGTAAACGGTCCAATTCAGACCCAAAACGGCAATATATAGCCAAAATGCTAAGAACGGACCGTTATTGAGTAAAACCGACAATATGGAGTGTCGAGACTAGAAATAGAAACTAGAACCTCCTAGAGGAGGAATGAGAAGTATCCATTACTTGTTTACTCATTTCTTTGAACAAACCTCAAAGTCCCTATGAAAATTTGAAAAGCGGGTTTTTGTCTAGTAAACGGTCTAATTCAAACCCAAAACGGCAATATATGGCCACAATGCTAAGAACGCACCGTTATTGAGTAAAACGGACAATATGGAGTGCCGAAACTAGAAATAGAAACTAGAGCCTCCTAGAGGAAGAATGAGAAGCATCCATTACTTGTTTACTCATTTCTTTGAACAAACCTCAAAGTCCCTATAAAGATTAAAAAAACGGGATTTTGTCTAGTAAACGGTCCAATTCAGACCCAAAACGGCAATATATGGCTAAAATGTTAAGAACGGACCGTTATGTAGTAAAACAGACAATATGGAGTTCCGAGACTAGAAATAGAAACTAGAGCCTCCTAGAGGAGGAATGAGAAGTATCCATTACTTGTTTACTCATTTCTTTGAACATACCTGAAAGTCCCTATGAAGATTTGGAAAACGGGATTTCGTCTAGTAAACGGTCCAATTCAGACCCAAAACGGCAATATATGGCCAAAATGCTAAGAACGGACAATTATAGAGTAAAACCGACAATATGGAGTGCCAAGACTAGCAATAGAAACTAGAGCCTCATAGAGGAGGAATGAGAAGCATCCATTTCTTGTTTACTCATTTCTTTGAACAAACCTCAAAGTCCCTATGAAAATTTGAAAAACGGGATTTCGTTTAGTAAACGGTCCAATTCAGACCAAAAACGGGAATATATGGCCAAAATGCAAATAACATACCGTTATTGAGTAAAACAGACATTATAGAGTGTTGAGACTAGAAATAAGAACTAGAGCCTCCTAAAGAAGGAATGAGAAGCATTCATTACTTGTTTACTCATTTCATTGAAGAAACCTCAAAGTCTCTATGAAAATTCAAAAAACGGGATTTCGTATAGTAAACAGTCCAATTCAGACCCAAAACGACAATATATGGCCAAAATCCTAAGAACGGACCGTTATTGAGTAAAACCGACAATATGGAGTGCCGAAACTAGAAATAGAAACTAGAGCCTCCTAGAGGAGGAATGAGAAGCTTCCATTACTTGTTTACTCATTTCTTTGAACAAACCTTAAAGTCCCTATGAAAACTTGAAAAACGGGATTTCGTCTCGTAAACGGTCCAATTCAGACCCAAAACGGCAATATATGGCCAAAATGTTAAGAATGGACCGTTACTGAGTAAAACAGACATTATAGAGTGCTGAGACTAGAAATAAGAACTAGAACCTCCTAAAGGAAGAATGAGAAGCATCCATTACTTGTTTACTCATTTCATTGAAGAAACCTCAAAGTCCCTATGAAGATATGAAAAACGATATTTCGTCTAGTAAACGGTCCAATTCAGATCCAAAACGGCAATATATAGCCAAAATGCTAAGAACGGACCGTTATTGAGTAAAACCGACAATATGGAGTGCCGAGACTAGAAATAGAAACTAGAACCTCCTAGAGGAAGAATGAGAAGTATTCATTACTTGTTTACTCATTTCTTTGAACAAACCTCAAAGTTTCTATGAAAATTTGACAAACGGGATTTTGTCTGGTAAACGGTCCAATTCAGACCCAAAACGAGAATATATGGCCAAAATGCAAAGATCATACAACATACATTATAGAGTGCTGAGACTAGAAATAAGAACTAGAGCGTCCTAAAGGAGGAATGAGAAGCATCCATTCCTTGTTTACTCATTTCATTGAAGAAACCTCGAAGTCCCTATGAAAATTCAAAAAATGGGATTTCATATATTAAACGGTCAAATTCAGACCCAAAATAGCAATATATGGCCAAAATGCTAAGAACAGACCGTTATTGAGTAAAACCGACAATATGGAGTGCCGAAACTAGAAATAGAAACTAGAGCCTCCTAGAGGAGGAATGAGAAGCATCCATTACGTGTTTACTCATTTCTTTGAACAAACCTCAAAGTCCCTATGAAATTTTGAAAAACGGGTTTTTGTCTAGTAAACGGTCCAATTCAGACCCAAAATGGCAATATATGGCCAAAATACAAAGAACATACCGTTATTGAGTAATACAGACATTATAGAGTGCTGAGACTAGAAATTAGAACTAGAGTCTCCTAAAGAAGGAATGAGAAGAATTCATTACTTGTTTACTCATTTCATTGAAGAAACCTCAAAGTCCCTATGAAAATTCGAAAAACGGGATTTCGTATAGTAAACGGTCTAATTCAAACCCAAAACGGCAATATATGGCCAACATGCTAAGAACGGACCGTTATTGAGTAAAACAGACAATATGGAGTGTCGAAACTAGAAATAGAAACTAGAGCCTCGTAGAGGAGAAATGAGAAGCATCTATTGTTTATTGATTTCTTTGAACAAACCTCAAAGTCCCTGTGAAAATTTGAAAAACGGGATTTCGTCTAGTAAACGGTCCAATTCAGACCCAAAACGGTAATATATGGCCAAAATGTTAAGAACGAACCGTTATTGAGTAAAACAGACAATATGGAGTTCCGAGACTAGAAATAGAAACTAGAGCTTCCTAGAGGAGGAATGAGAAGCATCCATTACTTGTTTACTCATTTCTTTGAACAAACCTCAAAGTCCCTATGAAAATTTGAAAAACAGGATTTTGTCTAGTAAACGGTCCAATTCAGACCCAAAACGGCAATATATAGCCAAAATGCTATGAACGGACCGTTATTGAGTAAAACCGACAATATGGAGTGCCGAGACTAGAAATAGAAACTAGAACCTCCTAGAGGAGGAATGAGAAGTATCCATTACTTATTTACTCATTTCTTTGAACAAACCTCAAAGTCCGTATGAAGATTTGAAAAACGATATTTCGTTTAGTAAACGGTCCAATTCAGACCCAAAACGGCAATATATAGCCAAAATGCTAAGAACGGACCGTTATTGAGTAAAACCGACAATATGGAGTGCCGAGACTAGAAATAGAAACTAAAACCTCCTAGAGGAGGAATGAGAAGTATCCATTACTTGTTTACTCATTTCTTTGAACAAACCTCAAAGTCCCTATGAAAATTTGAAAAACAGGATTTTGTCTAGTAAACGGTCCAATTCAGACCCAAAACGGCAATATATAGCCAAAATGCTAAGAACGGACCGTTATTGAGAAAAACCAACAATATGGAGTGCCGAGACTAGAAATAGAAACTAGAACCTCCTAGAGGAGGAATGAGAAGTATCCATTACTTGTTTACTTATTTCTTTGAACATACCTGAAAGTCCCTATGAAGATTTGGAAAACGGGATTTCGTCTAGTAAACGGTCCAATTCAGACCCAAAACGGCAATATATGGCCAAAATGCTAAGAACGGACAATTATAGAGTAAAACCGACAATATGGAGTGCCAAGACTAACAATAGAAACTAGAGCCTCATAGAGGAGGAATGAGAAGCATCCATTTCTTGTTTACTCATTTCTTTGAACAAACCTCAAAGTCCCTATGAAAATTTGAAAAACGGGATTTCGTTTAGTAAACGGTCCAATTCAGACCCAAAACGAGTATATATGGCCAAAATGCAAATAACATACCGTTATTGAGTAAAACAGACATTATAGAGTGCTGCGACTAGAAATAAGTACTAGAGTCTCCTAAAGGAGGAATGAGTAGCATCCATTACTTGTTTACTCATTTCATTGAAGAAACCTCAAAGTCCCTATGAAAATTCGAAAAACGGGATTTCGTATAGTAAACAGTCCAATTCAGACCCAAAACGACAATATATGGCCAAAATCCTAAGAACGGATCGTTATTGAGTAAAACCGACAATATGGAGTGCCGAAACTAGAAATAGAAACTAGAGCCTCCTAGAGGAGTAATGAGAAGCTTCCATTACTTGTTTACTCATTTCTTTGAACAAACCTTAAAGTCCCTACGAAAATTTGAAAAATGGGATTTCGTCTCGTAAACGGTCCAATTCAGACCCAAAACGGCAATATATGGCCAAAATGTTAAGAATGGACCGTTATTGAGTAAAACAGACATTATAGAGTGCTGAGACTAGAAATAAGAACTAGAACCTCCTAAAGGAAGAATGAGAAGCATCCATTACTTGTTTACTCATTTCATTGAAGAAACCTCAAAGTCCCTATGAAGATATGAAAAACGATATTTCGTCTAGTAAACGGTCCAATTCAGTTCCAAAACGGCAATATATAGCCAAAATGCTAAGAATGGACCGTTATTGAGTAAAACCGACAATATGGACTGCCGAGACTAGAAATAGAAACTAGAACCTCCTAGAGGAGGAATGAGAAGTATTCATTACTTGTTTACTCATTTCTTTGAACAAACCTCAAAGTCTCTATGAAAATTTGAAAAACGGGATTTTGTCTAGTAAACGGTCCAATTCAGACCCAAAACGAGAATATATGGCCAAAATGCAAAGATCATACAACATACATTATAGAGTGCTGAGACTAGAAATAAGAACTAGAGCGTCCTAAAGGAGGAATGAGAAGCATCCATTCCTTGTTTACTCATTTCATTGAAAAAACCTCGAAGTCCCTATGAAAATTCGAAAAATGGGATTTCATATATTAAACGGTCAAATTCAGACCCAAAATAGCAATATATGGCAAAAATGCTAAGAACAGACCGTTATTGAGTAAACCGACAATATGGAGTGCCGAAACTAGAAATAGAAACTAGAGCCTCCTAGAGGAGGAATGAGAAGCATCCATTACGTGTTTACTCATTTCTTTGAACAAACCTCAAAGTCCCTATGAAATTTTGAAAAACGGGATTTCGTCTCGTAAACGGTCCAATCCAGACCCAAAACGGTAACATATGGCTAAAATGCTAAGAACGGACCGTTATTGAGTAAAACAGACATTATAGAGTGTGGGGACAAAAAATAAGAACTAGAACCTCCTANTGAAAAACAGGATTTCGTCTAGTAAACGGTCCAATTCAGACCCAAAACGGCAATATATGGCCAAAATGCTAAGAACGGACCGTTATTGAGTAAAACTGACAATATGGAGTGCCGAGACTAGAAATAGAAACTAGAACCTCCCAGAGGAGGAATGAGAAGTATCCATTACTTGTTTACTCATTTCTTTGAACAAACCTACCTCTGAAAATTTGAAAAACGGGTTTTTGTCAAGTAAACAGTCCAATTCAGACCCAAAATGGCAATATATGGCCAAAATACAAAGAACATACCGTTATTGAGTAATACAGACATTATAGAGTGCTGAGACTAGAAATAAGAACTAGAGTCTCCTAAAGAAGGAATGAGAAGAATTCAGTACTTGTTTACTCATTTCATTGAAGAAACCTCAAAGTCCCTATGAAAATTCGAAAAACGGGATTTCGTCTAGTAAACGGTCTAATTCAAACCCAAAACGGCAATATATGGCCAATATGCTAAGAACGGACCGTTATTGAGTAAAACTGACAATATGGAGTGCCGAGACTAGAAATAGAAACTAGAGCCTCCTAGAGGAAGAATGAGAAGCATCCATTACTTATTTACTCATTTCTTTGAACAAACCTCAAAGTCCCTATGAAAATTCGAAAAACGGGATTTCGTATAGTAAACAGTCTAATTCAAACCCAAAACGGCAATATATGGCCACAATGCTAAGAACGGACCGTTATTGAGTAAAACGGACAATATGGAGTGCCGAAACTAGAAATAGAAACTAGAGCCTCCTAGAGGAAGAATGAGAAGCATCCATTACTTATTTACTCATTTCTTTGAACAAACCTCAAAGTCCCTATAAAGATTAAAAAACGGGATTTTGTCTAGTAAACGGTCCAATTCAGACCCAAAACGGCAATATATGGCCAAAATGTTAAGAACGGACCGTTATTGAGTAAAACAGACAATATGGAGTTCCGAGACTAGAAATAGAAACTAGAGCCTCCTAGAGGAGGAATGAGAAGCATCCATTACGTGTTTACTCATTTCTTTGAACAAACCTCAAAGTCCCTATGAAATTATGAAAAACGGGATTTCGTCTCGTAAACGGTCCAATCCAGACCCAAAACGGTAACATATGGCTAAAATGCTAAGAACGGACCGTTATTGAGTAAAACAGACATTATAGAGTGTGGGGACAAAAAATAAGAACTAGAACCTCCTAAAGGAGTAATGAGAAGCATCCATTACTTGTTTACTCATTTCATTGAAGAAACCTCAAAGTCCCTATGAAGATTTAAAAAACGATATTTCGTCTAGTAAACGGTCCAATTCATACCCAAAACGGCAATATATAGCCAAAATGCTAAGAACGGACCGTTATTGAGTAAAACTGACAATATGAAGTGCCGAGACTAGAAATAGAAACTAGAACCTCCCAGAGGAGGAATGAGAAGTATCCATTACTTGTTTACTCATTTCTTTGAACAAACCTCAAAGAATCTATGAAAATTTGAAAAACGGGTTTTTGTCAAGTAAACGGTCCAATTCAGACCCAAAATGGCAATATATGGCCAAAATACAAAGAACATACTGTTATTGAGTAATACAAACATTATAGAGTGCTGAGACTAGAAATAAGAACTAGAGTCTCCTAAAGAAGGAATGAGAAGAATTCATTACTTGTTTACTCATTTCATTGAAGAAACCTCAAAGTCCCTATGAAAATTCGAAAAACGGGATTTCGTCTAGTAAACGGTCTAATTCAAACCCAAAACGGCAATATATGGCCAATATGCTAAGAACGGACCGTTATTGAGTAAAACTGACAATATGGAGTGCCGAGACTAGAAATAGAAACTAGAACCTCCTAGAGGAGGAATGAGAAGTATCCATTACTTGTTTACTCATTTCTTTGAACAAACCTCAAAGTTTCTATGAAAATTTGAAAAACGGGATTTTGTCTAGTAAACGGTCCAATTCAGACCCAAAACGAGAATATATGGCCAAAATGCAAAGATCATACAACAGACATTATAGAGTGCTGAGACTAGAAATAAGAACTAGAGCGTCCTAAAGGAGGAATGAGAAGCATCCATTCCTTGTTTACTCATTTCATTGAAAAAACCTCGAAGTCCCTATGAAAATTCGAAAAATGGGATTTCATATATTAAACGGTCAAATTCAGACCCAAAATAGCAATATATGGCCAAAATGCTAAGAACAGACCGACAATATGGAGTGCCGAAACTAGAAATAGAAACTAGAGCCTCCTAGAGGAGGAATGAGAAGCATCCATTACGTGTTTACTCATTTCTTTAAACAAACCTCAAAGTCCCTATGAAATTATGAAAAACGGGATTTCGTCTCGTAAACGGTCCAATCCAGACCCAAAACGGTAACATATGGCTAAAATGCTAAGAACGGACCGTTATTGAGTAAAACTGACAATATGAAGTGCCGAGACTAGAAATAGAAACTAGAACCTCCCAGAGGAGGAATGAGAAGTATCCATTACTTGTTTACTCATTTCTTTGAACAAACCTCAAAGAACCTATGAAAATTTGAAAAACGGGTTTTTGTCAAGTAAACGGTCCAATTCAGACCCAAAATGGCAATATATGGCCAAAATACAAAGAACATACCGTTATTGAGTAATACAAACATTATAGAGTGCTGAGACTAGAAATAAGAACTAGAGTCTCCTAAAGAAGGAATGAGAAGAATTCATTACTTGTTTACTCATTTCATTGAAGAAACCTCAAAGTCCCTATGAAAATTCGAAAAACGGGATTTCGTCTAATAAACGGTCTAATTCAAACCCAAAACGGCAATATATGGCCAACATGCTAAGAACGCACCGTTATTGAGTAAAACTGACAATATGGAGTGCCGAGACTAGAAATAGAAACTAGAACCTCCCAGAGGAGGAATGAGAAGTATCCATTACTTGTTTACTTATTTCTTTGAACAAACCTACCTATGAAAATTTGAAAAACGGGTTTTTGTCAAGTAAACAGTCCAATTCAGACCCAAAATGGCAATATATGGCCAAAATACAAAGAACATACCGTTATTGAGTAATACAGACATTATAGAGTGCTGAGACTAGAAATAAGAACTAGAACCTCCTAGAGGAGGAATGAGAAGTAAACGGTCTAATTCAAACCCAAAACGGCAATATATGGCCAACATGCTATAAGAACGAACCGTTATTGAGTAAAATTGACAATATGGAGTGCCGAAACTAGAAATAGATACTAGAGCCTCCTAGAGGAGGAATGAGAAGCATCTATTGTTTATTGATTTCTTTGAACAAACCTCAAAGTCCCAATGAAAATTTGAAAAACGGGATTTCGTCTAGTATACGGTCAAATTCAGACCCAAAACGGCAATATATGGCCAAAATGCTAAGAACGGACCGTTATTGAGTAAAACAGACAATATGGAGTTCCGAGACTAGAAATAGAAACTAGAGCTTCATAGAGGAGGAATGAGAAGCATCCATTACTTGTTTACTCATTTCTTTGAACAGACCTCAAAGTCCCTATGAAAATTTGAAAAACAGGATTTTGTCTAGTAAACGGTCCAATTCAGACCCAAAACGGCAATATATAGCCAAAATGCTAAGAACGGACCGTTATTGAGTAAAACTGACAATATGAAGTGCCGAGACTAGAAATAGAAACTAGAACCTCCCAGAGGAGGAATGAAAAGTATTCATTACTTGTTTACTCATTTCTTTGAACAAACCTCAAAGTACCTATGAAAATTTGAAAAACGGGTTTTTGTCTAGTAAACGGTCCAATTCAGACCCAAAATGGCAATATATGGCCAAAATACAAAGAACATACCGTTATTGAGTAATACAGACATTATAGAGTGCTGAGACTAGAAATAAGAACTAGAGCCTCCTAAAGAAGGAATGAGAAGAATTCATTACTTGTTTACTCATTTCATTGAAGAAACCTCAAAGACCTTATGAAAATTCGAAAAAAAGGATTTCGTATAGTAAACGGTCTAATTCAAACCCAAAACGGCAATATATGGCCAAAATGCTAAGAACGGACCGTTATTGAGTAAAACAGACAATATGGAGTGCCGAAACTAGAAATAGAAACTAGAGCCTCCTAGAGGAGGAATGAGAAGCATCTATTGTTTATTGATTTCTTTGAACAAACCTCAAAGTCCCTATGAAAATTTGAAAAACGGGATTTCGTCTAGTAAACGGTCCAATTCAGACCCAAAACGGCAATATATGGCCAAAATGCTAAGAACGAACCGTTATTGAGTAAAACAGACAATATGGAGTTCCGAGACTAGAAATAGAAACTAGAGCTTCCTAGAGGAGGAATGAGAAGCATCCATTACTTGTTTACTCATTTCTTTGAACAAACCTCAAAGTCCCTATGAAAATTTGAAAAACAGGATTTTGTCTAGTAAACGGTCCAATTCAGACCCAAAACGGTAATATATAGCCAAAATTCTAAGAACGGACCGTTATTGAGTGAAACCGACAATATGGAGTGCCGAGACTAGAAATAGAAACTAGAACCTCCTAGAGGAGGAATGAGAAGTATCCATTACTTGTTTACTCATTTCTTTGAACAAACCTCAAAGTCCGTATGAAGATTTGAAAAACGATATTTCGTTTAGTAAACGGTCCAATTCAGACCCAAAACGGTAATATATAGCCAAAATGTTAAGAACGGACCGTTATTGAGTAAAACCGACAATATGGAGTGCCGAGACTAGAAATAGAAACTAGAACCTCCTAGACGAGGAATGAGAAGTATCCATTACTTGTTTACTCATTTCTTTGAACAAACCTCAAAGTTCCTATGAAAATTTGAAAAGCGGGTTTTTGTCTAGTAAACGGTCCAATTCAGACCCAAAATGGCAATATATGGCCAAAATGCAAAGAACATACCGTTATTGAGTAATACAGACATTATAGAGTGCTGAGACTAGAAATAAGAACTAGAGCCTCCTAAAGAAGGAATGAGAAGCATTCATTACTTGTTTACTCATTTCATTGAAGAAACCTCAATGTCCCTATGAAAATTCGAAAAACGGGATTTCGTATAGTAAACGGTCTAATTCAAACCCAAAACGGCAATATATGGCCACAATGCTAAGAACGGACCGTTATTGAGTAAAACGGACAATATGGAGTGCCAAAACTAGAAATAGAAACTAGAGCCTCCTAGAGGAAGAATGAGAAGCATCCATTACTTGTTTACTCATTTCTTTGAACATACCGGAAAGTCCCTATGAAGATTTGGAAAACGGGATTTCGTCTAGAAAACGGTCCAATTCAGACCCAAAACGGTAATTTATGGCCAAAATGCTAAGAACGGACAATTATAGAGTAAAACCGACAATATGGAGTGCCAAGACTAGCAATAGAAACTAGAGCCTCATAGAGGAGGAATGAGAAGCATCCATTTCTTGTTTACTCATTTCTTTGAACAAACCTCAAAGTCCCTATGAAAATTTGAAAAACGGGATTTCGTTTAGTAAACGGTCCAATTCAGACCCAAAACTCGAATATATGGCCAAAATGCAAATAACATACCGTTATTGAGTAAAACATACATTATAGAGTGCTGAGACTAGAAATAAGAACTAGAGTCTCCTAAAGGAGGAATGAGTAGCATCCATTACTTGTTTACTCATTTCATTGAAGAAACCTCAAAGCCCCTATGGAAATTCGAAAAACGGGATTTCGTATAGTAAACAGTCCAATTCAGACCCAAAACGACAATATATGGCCAAAATCCTAAGAACGGACCGTTATTGAGTAAAACCGACAATATGGAGTGCCGAAACTAGAGTCTCCTAGAGGAGGAATGAGAAGCTTCCATTACTTGTTTACTCATTTCTTTGAACAAACCTTAAAGTCCCTATGAAAATTTGAAAAACGGGATTTCATCTTGTAAACGGTCAAATTCAGACCCAAAACGCCAATATATGGCCAAAATGTTAAGAATGGACCGTTATTGAGTAAAACAGACATTATAGAGTGCTGAGACTAGAAATAAGAACTAGAACCTCCAAAAGGAGGAATGAGAAGCATCCATTACTTGTTTACTCATTTCATTGAAGAAACCTCAAAGTCCCTATGAAGATATGAAAAACGATATTTCGTCTAGTAAACGGTCCAATTCAGATCCAAAACGGCAATATATAGCCAAAATGCTAAGAATTGACCGTTATTGAGTAAAACCGACAATATGGACTGCCGAGACTAGAAATAGAAACTAGAACCTCCTAGAAGAGGAATGAGAAGTATTCATTACTTGTTTACTCATTTCTTTGAACAAACCTCAAAGTCTCTATGAAAATTTGAAAAACGGGATTTTGTCTAGTAAACGGTCCAATTCAGACCCAAAACGAGAATATATGGCCAAAACGCAAAGATCATACAACAGACATTATAGAGTGCTGAGACTAGAAATAAGAACTAGAGCGTCCTAAAGGACGAATGATAAGCATCCATTCCTTGTTTACTCATTTCATTGAAAAAACCTCGAAGTCCCTATGAAAATTCGAAAAATGGGATTTCATATATTAAACGGTCAAATTCAGACCCAAAATAGCAATATATGGCCAAAATGCTAAGAAGAGACAGTTATTGAGTAAAACTGACAATATGGAGTGCCGAAACTAGAAATAGAAACTAGAGCCTCCTAGAGGAGGAATGAGAAGCATCCATTACGTGTTTACTCATTTCTTTGAACAAACCTCAAAGTCCCTATGAAATTTTGAAAAACGGGATTTCGTCTCGTAAACGGTCCAATCCAGACCCAAAACGGTAACATATGGCTAAAATGCTAAGAACGGACCGTTATTGAGTAAAACAGACATTATAGAGTGTGGGGACAAAAAATAAGAACTAGAACCTCCTAAAGGAGTAATGAGAAGCATCCATTACTTGTTTACTCATTTCATTGAAGAAATCTCAAAGTCCCTATGAAGATTTAAAAAACGATATTTCGTCTAGTAAACGGTCCAATTCATACCCAAAACGGCAATATATAGCCAAAATGCTAAGAACGGACCGTTATTGGGTAAAACCGACAATATGGAGTGCCGAGACTAGAAACAGAAACTAGAACCTCCTAGAGGAGGAATGAGAAGTATCCATTACTTGTTTACTCATTTCTTTGAACAAACCTCAAAGTCCCTATGAAAATTTGAAAAATGGGATTTCGTCTAGTAAACGGTCCAATTCAGACCCAAAACGGCAATATATGGCCAAAATGCAAAGAACATACCTTATTGAGTAAAATAGACATTATAGAGTACTAAGACTAGAAATAAGAACTAGAGCCTCCTAAAGGAGGAATGAGAAGCATCCATTACTTGTTTACTCATTTCATTGAAGAAACCTCAAAGTCCCTATGCAAATTTGAAAAAATGGATTTCGTATAGTAAACGGTCCAATTCAGACCCAAAACGGCAATATATGGCCAAAATGCTATAAGAACGAACCGTTATTGAGTAAAATTGACAATATGGAGTGCCGAAACTAGAAATAGATAATAGAGCCTCCTAGAGGAGGAATGAGAAGCATCTATTGTTTATTGATTTCTTTGAACAAACCTCAAAGTCCCAATGAAAATTTGAAAATAACGGTCTGAATTGGACCGTTTACTAGACGAAATCCCGTTTACTAGAAGCATCCATTACTTGTTTACTCATTTCTTTGAACAAACCTCAAAGTCCCTATAAAGATTAAAAAAACGGGATTTTGTCTAGTAAACGGTCCAATTCAGACCCAAAACGGCAATATATGGCCAAAATGTTAAGAACGGACCGTTATTGTGTAAAACAGACAATATGGAGTTCCGAGACTAGAAATAGAAACTAGAGCCTCCTAGAGGAGTAATGAGAAGTATCCATTACTTGTTTACTCATTTCTTTGAACATACCTGAAAGTCCCTATGAAGATTTGGAAAACATGATTTCGTCTAGTAAACGGTCCAATTCAGACCCAAAACAGTAATATATGGCCAAAATGCTAAAAACGGACCGTTATTGAGTAAAACCGACAATATGGAGTGCCGAGACTAGAAATAGAAACTAGAGCCTCCTAGAGGAGGAATGAGAAGTATACATAACTTGTTTACTCATTTCTTTGAACATACCTGAAAGTCCCTATGAAGATTTGGAAAACGGGATTTCGTCTAGTAAACAGTCCAATTCAGACCCAAAACGGCAATATATGGCCAAAATGCTAAGAACGGACCGTTATTGAGTAAACCGATAATATGGAGTTCCGAGACTAGAAATAGAAACTAGAGCCTCCTAGAGGAGGAATGAGAAGTATACATTACTTGTTTACTCATTTCTTTGAATAAACCTGAAAGTCCCTATGAAGATTTGAAAAACGGGATTTCGTCTAGTAAACGGTCCAATTTAGAGTTCACAAATGCTCTTACTAGCCTTAATGGTTTTTTGCCTTTGGTGGAATCTTATTGGGCAGGTACATATGAATTATTCAACTCTACCTCTGCCTTATATCGTTTTTCGAAGAAGTTGAAGTCGCTAAAAAAAAATATCAGAGTTCTGATCAAGGAGCAACTAGGAGACTTACCAAAACGGGCAAAAAAGGCCTATGAGGAGCTATGTGAAAGCCCAGAGAGAACAATGTTAACTCCATCGCATAGTAATATGGAAGAAGAAGCTCGTGCATATAGAAAGTTGCTCTTATTAGCAGATTTAGAGGAACGATTTTTAAAGAAAAAATCGAAGCTGCATTGGTTGGAGGTGGGGGACGGGAACAATCGCTACTTCCATCAACCTGCTATGGCTAGGGAAATAAGAAATTCTATTCGCGAGATTCAAAGATTAGATGAGACAGTCGTGAACTCGCAAGAGGAAATAAAAACATAGGCATAAAGCTTTTTTCATGATTTCTTATCCTACCAGCCAGAGAATTACAATGGGGTTAATCTCGAGGATTTGCAATATATGTTGGGGTTCCAATGCAATGTTGATGTTGGCGATATGTTGAGCATAATTGTTACGGAGGAGGAGGTGAAGAGTGTCCTGTTTGCTATGGCAAATAATAAGTCTCCAGGTCCGGATGGATACACAACCGAATTCTTTAAACCAGCCTGGCCAGTTGTGGGAAAAGATTTCGTTGTTGACATTAACTCATTCTTTGACAAAGGATTCCTGCCAAAGGGCATCAACACGACTATCCTAGCTCTTATACCCAAAAAAGAGGAGGCAAAGGAGATGAAGGATTACAGACCAATCTCCTGCTGCAATGTGTTATACAATGTGATCTCAAAGATGCTAGCAAACAGATTGAAAAAAATCCTTTCGAAATTCATTGCATCTAACCAATCGGCGTTTGTAAAAGGCCGTCTATTGATGGAAAATGTTCTGTTAGCTTCAAAATTGGTGAAAAACTATCACAAGGAGACTGTCTCTGCTCGATGCGCGATAAAGATTGATATTGCTAAAGCCTTTGACTCAGTTCAGTGGCCTTTTCTTCTCACCACGCTACAGGCTTTGCGCATCCCGGATAAATTTATTCATTGGATCAAACTCCGTGTTACAACTGCATCTTTTTCGGTTCAAGTAAATGGTGAACTTGCGGGGTTTTTCAGAAGTGCTCGGGGACTGCAACAAGGCTGCACCTTATCTCCATACCTATTCGTCATCTGCATGAATGTGCTTTCAAAAATGTTGGATAAAGCGGCAGTGGAGAGGAAATTTGGATATCACCCATATTGCCAGATTGTTAAAATCACCCATCTCTGTTTCGCGGACGACCTCATGGTTTTTTAAGATAGAAAAAGCGATCTATTGAGGGTATTCTTGAAGTATTTAGGAAATTTGCAGAATTATCATGCCTGAGTAGCATGGAAAAGTCTACACTATTCATAGCAGGTCTTCCGGAAACGACACAAGCAGAGATCCTTGAGCAATTTTCGTTTCATATGGGGGCTCTTCCGGTCCGTTATTTGGGTCTTCCACTTCTTACCAAGAGGATGACAGTCAATGATTACACGTCATTATTGGAGAAAATTATATCTCAGATCAGTTGCTGGACTGCGAGATGTTTATCATTTGCGGGTAGGCTCCAACTAATAGCTTCTGATATTCAAAGCTTGACAAACTTTTGGATGTCTGCATTTAGACTCCTGAAATCGTGTACTACAGAAATTGACAAGTTGCACAGCATTCCTCTGGTTGGAACCAAAACTGAATACACGAAAGACAAAAATTGCTTGGCGTGATGTATGAAAACCAAAGGAAGAAGGAGGACTAGGATTACGATCTCTTACAGATATCAACAAAGTGACCTGTCTCAAGTTGATTTGGTGTATTATGTCTTCTCCAACGTCATTGTGGGTCGATTGGATTCATAAATTCTTAATCAGGAAAGGATTTCTCTGGTCTGTTAAAGAAACCTCATCTCTAGGCTCATGGATGTGGAAGAAGCTATTAAAAAATATAAAGAGCTCGGAGCCACTCTGATAAAAATCGAAGTTCATAGTGGTATCTCAACGTCGTTCTGGTACGATAATTGGTCTTCTATGGGCAAGCTTATCGACATTACGAGCTCAAGAGGGTGTATATATTTGGGTATTAACATCAACTCATCAGTGGAAAGAGTCCTAAATACTCAGAATGAGACGACACATAGTGGAATCCCATAATCAGATTGAAGACACGCTCAGAGGCAACACAGAACTTCGATGGCAGATGTGTTCCTTCGACGACAAAATGATGACAAGTTTAAACCCAGATTCGGCTCAAAACTGACTTGGAAGCAAAAAAGCATTCATTGTAAAAACAAGTTTTTTGGGTTAAATAATTTTTACATTCAATTCAAAAAAAAAAAAAAAAAAAATTCAAATATGTTGTCTCCTCAGTCTTTTGCAACATCATCTTTATTTCCTAAGAACAATACATATTACTTTTATTATTTGTATGTATAATGTCTTATATTATTTGAGGTATAACCATTTATTTTTATTTTGAATGAATATTAAAACGACTAATGTATTAACAAAATTCTGATGATTTAATACATAATTTCTTTTTAAAATAATGATATATAATCAATAATTATTAATAAAAATATTATTTAATATATTAATTTAAACTAAGAACACTAATATATTAATGGTAAACTAAGATTCTCATAGATTTATCGTACTCTGTTTTCTTTGTTTGTGTTATCGTACTCTGTTTTCTTTGTGTTATCGTACTCTGTTTTCCTTGGAAGATTTATGGAATATTTTCAGTGTTTAACAAAAAAAGATTCTCATAGATTTAAGGAATAAATATCTAACATTAAATATAAAATTTCAGAGTTTTAAAAATAGAAAGTATATTAAAGGTAGGAGTACATTATGGCAGGATCAGTCACCCGGGCAAACCAACCCCCCTCCAAGGAGGAGAGTGACTGTAAAGACACAACTTCCACCCTGTTGGCTGTAGTTTTAGCTTGTATATGTGATGAAAGATTAGAATCCCTTATCTTCTTTTGTTCTGCTTCTCGTAATTTTCCCAAATGTTTCCCCGGAGTGGTTCAAACTTATGTGACCAAAGCTGGAAAGAAAGATTCTTCAGTGGTCGTAACGTAATTGGTTAATTAATGGAGAAAGCGGACCGAGAATCTTATGTCAAAAGGACTAACGACGATGAAAGAGGAGTTGCCTGAGATGTCACAGCCTCTCAAAGTGGGTCTTTCTAGATAATCCCTCCAGCTCCCGCTATTAGTAGAATCAGAGCCGGCAAGCATCATCCGAGAACCCACAATTTCTCCGGGTCGCTATGTCTTGCTAAGGACCTTTCTCGTCTCTCCTGTTTTTGTCCATCTCTTTTAATACAATAGGAATAGGGTGAACTGGCTTAAGATAACTCGTCGTCTGACTCTTTTAGATATAGACCAGGAACTCTCCGTTCTTGCATCAGGACGCAGTACTAATTGATCAAAAGAAATAAACCAAAAATCTTTTGAGGTAAGTTACTCTTTCACTAATGGTCAATGCATTTAAATCATCTTACTACCAATATTGAATACAATATTAACCTTGTATTTTTAGTTAAGTATTATTAAAGTTGGAAATACAATCGTTAGAATTTGTAAATTACAATAAACGAGGGATTTTGGCTTATCTTTAAGAAAAGAAAAACTGAAGGACCATCTAGCAATAAACAGAAAATTTGTTGCTCAATGGGAGCGAACCAGATTTGGAAGCGGTTTTTACAGGGGTTTTGCGGAGTAAACCGGCTTTAGTATTTCGATTCTCAAGAGAGATTTTACAAGAACAAGAACAAGAACAAAGAATTACTAAGTGTTTAAGTCTATAGCTAATTGTAGAGACACTACAAGAAAACACAGTTTTTGCGCGCGACCACTTTTTGCGACTCTTTTTTTGGTCGCAAAAAGCTGCGACGAAAGTGAGACGAATTTGCGACTCTTTTGCGACTGTTTGTAAACTAGAAGCAAAAGAGTCGCAAATTAACGACACAATTTAATAGTCAGAAAAGAGTCGCTTATTTGCGACTGTTTAGGAAATGTCGTCCCAAATTTGCGACCGATAAATGTAGTCGCAAAAGTAGTCCCAAATTTGAGACTGATAAATTTGGTTGCAAACGTTGTCGCAAATTTGCGACCAATTTGCTACGGAAAATTAAAGAAAAAAGTGGTCGTTAAAAGTTGGTAGAAAACGTGGAAAATACGTGAAATAAGTTGGTATACCAAACTTTTGTGACTCTATTTTAGAGTCGCAAAAGAGTCTCAAAATTTTGCATATAAATATAACACACCCCTCGCTCGACATATACATTCATCGAAGCAAAAGAAAAAAAAAACTCGATTGAGTCACAAAAACTAAAAAAATGTGGAATTCATCACGAGAGTGGTTGTATAATAGGATCGATCCACACACAAATCATATCTCCAGTGAGTTCTTGGCGGGGGTGGATCAGTTCACGAATTTTGCTAATAGCCAACCACTAGCGCAAAGTAGTGGAGGTAGGTTTCACTGTCCTTGTATTAAATATAAAAATTCCAAAGCATTTGCATAGTAGATGATTTATGCCAGGATATTATGTATGGTGTGAACATGGTGAAGATTTTGATGTGGTTGGGGGAGGATCGAATAGTCATTATGCTAATGTACATTATACTAGTGGTAATCATCAACCAACAACATATGATGGGGGGAATGTATATGCTGGGATGGTGAATGATGCATTTCATGGTGCTACGCCATTTAATCATCATCATGAACATGATGAAAGTGGATATGATCATCATGTTCATGAAGAACCTACCCAAGAGGCAAAACGGTTTTACGACATGTTAGATGCTGCAAATACTTCACTTTATGATGGTTGTCGTGAAGGTCTGTCGAAGTTATCTTTGGCTGCTCGGTTCATGAACATTAAGTCAGACCATAATATGGCCGAAAGCTGTATGGACGCATGGTCTGAATTTTTTACGGAGGTTTTACCAGAGGGTAATCAATCACCTAGTTCGTACTACGAGACATAAACTTTGATGCGAAAGCTAGGATTGCCGTACCATACATTTGATGTATGTATAGATAATTGTATGCTCTTTTGGAAAGAAGATGAGAAGTTGGAGCATTGCAAGTTCTGTGCAAAATCAAGATATAAGGCTAGTGAGGGACGAACTAAGATCCCGTTTAGTCGTATGTGGTATTTACCTATCACTGACAGATTGAAGAGAATGTACCAATCAGAGAAGACTGCATCATCGATGAGATGGCATGCTGAGCATGATTCAAAAGACGGAGTAATGTGTCATCCATCTGATGCGGCGGAGTGGAAGAATTTTCAATATTTGCATCCTGCGTTCGCAGAAGAAACGCGAAACGTATATCTTGGGTTATGTACTGACGGTTTTAATCCTTTTGGTATGTCAAAAAATCACTCGTTGTGGCATGTGATCATGACTCCATACAACTTACTGCCATATATGTGCATGAATACGGAGTATTTGTTCCTCACGATTTTGAATTCGGGACCAAATCATCCACGAGCCAGTCTTGATGTTTTCCTCCAACCATTGATCGACGAGTTAAAGGAGTTATGGTATAACGGAGTTGAGGCATATAATGTGTCATTAGATCAAAATTTCAACCTGAAAGCTGTTCTAATGTGGACTATAAGCGATTTTCCAGTATATGGTATGTTGTCGGGATGGACGACACATGGAAGACTATCGTGTCTTATTTGTATGGATGATACAAATGTTTTTTATCTTCCGGCTGGTAGGAAGACATGTTGGTTTGACTGTCACAGAAGATTTCTTCCTGCAAGTCATTCGTTACGGAAGAATAAAAAAAACTTTTTGAAGGGAAAGCACGCATTGAACGACTACCCACCACAATCTTTAACTGGCGAACAAGTTTTATATGAGCGTATAAGGCATGCAGAACCACCCAAAACATCTGAAGTCGGTGGAAATGGTCATGAAAATAAAGTGGACGGCTATGGAGAGTGGCATAATTGGCATGAAGAAAGCATATTTTGGGAGCTACCGTACTGGACCGATCTGACGCTACGACACAATCTTGATGTGATGCATATCGAGAAGAATTTTTTCGATAACATCATGTATACTGTTATGAATGTTAAAGACAGATCAAAAGATACAGTAAAGTCAAGATTAGATATTGCAAAATTTTGTTCTCGGAAAGATTTGCATGTAGATGATCGAGGGAGAGCTCCATTTCCTATTTGGCGATTGACTTCAAAAGCGAAAGAAAGCTTACTACAATGGGTCAAACATGAGGTTAGATTCCCTGATGGCTATGTAGCAGATTTAGCTAGTTGTGCAGACATCAACGGTGGAAAGCTCTCGGGAATCAAAAGTCACGACGGCCATGTATTTATTGAACGATTACTTCCGTTTGTCTTTACAGAACTTCTGCCGCGGAACGTGCACCTTGCATTATCAGGTATATATATATATATATATATATATATATTATCATATATGTTTCATATATATATAACTTATATGATTTTAATATTGTCGTGGGAATGGAGCATTTTTTCGTGACTTATGTAGTAGATCATTGGATCAAACCAGCCTCAAAATTCTGAAGGATAACATTGTCATGATTTTGTGTAATTTGGAAAAAATCTTCCCACCTTCTTTCTTTGATGTGATGGAGCACCTACCAATACACCTACCTTACGAAGCGGAGATTGGTGGTCCTGTGCAATATAGGTGGATGTATCCCTTCGAAAGGTTTTTTAAACGTTTAAAAGGACAGGCGAAGAACAAAAGATATCCAGCGGGATCAATAGTTCAATCATACATAAATGACGAGATATCTTATTTCTCAGAACACTACTTTGCTTCACACATTTCTACAGCTCGCAGAAGAAGGTATGGTGTTGAATATTTCTCCGAACACTAATTTCAATTTTCGCTTTAAATTATACGAGCTAAAATAAAGGTGACTATTTATGTTCGTCAATATATATATTACTATTTCTCAGGTCAAGTCGGTATGATGAAGGTGAAGTACCCGTATATCCTATACATGTACCGGATATATTCACTCAAGTAGGTCGTCCAAGTGGCCAAAGTAGTGAATTTTGGTTATGAGAAAGATTATAAATGCGCACATGCATATGTCTTGCGGAATTGTGACTATTTTCAGCCGCTTGAGAGGTACTTTATATATGGTTCATTAACTTAATTGTGATTTTTTATTAATTTATATTTCTTATTCTTGTTAATTGGCAAATCAGATTGTTGGAAGCGCAGATTCGATTTGAATATCCGGAACTCTCTGATGATGAGGTGAAGTCAAAAGGAGATGAAGATTTTCATATATGGGTTCGCCAATATGTACGTATTTAATTTACTATCCATCTATTGATTATTAATGAATATTTATGAATTTATTTTTTAATTAATATATTTGCATATACATATATAGGTGAGTACAATGAAAAGTAAAGAAAATTTTCCTCCTTGGGTTATTGAAATAGTGGAAGGTCCTGAAAATAAAGTCAAGTCATGGCCCATGTATTTTACAAGAGGGTATTTGTTTCACACGCGAGACTATGGACTCACGAAAAAAACAATGAATTATGGAGTATGGGTGCGAGGACAAAATTATTCTGAAGCATCTAAAGGGGATGATTTTTATGGGACTGTGGAAAACATCATAGAGCTCGAGTATCCAAGATTTCTAAATTTGAAAATCACACTTTTCTATTGTGATTGGCAAAGGCACCAGAATGTGAGAAGGAGGCGTTGTCGATGTGCTATCATCGAGGAGATATCAAAATTACGAACCTTTTATTTTAGGTAAGTTTTGTTTAATTTAATTAAATATGTATATGTATGTGTATATATGTATACTTCTAATTTTACACCTACTTAATGTACAGGATCTCAAGCTGATCAAGTTTGTTATCTTTCATACCCATACATTAAACGACCTCGGAAAGTGTGGCTCACAGTTCTCAAAGTAAATCCAAGACAAAGTGTTCAAGGAAAGTTTAACGAGAAAGAGCTGGTTATATTGCAGCAAACAGTTGATGATGGCCTCACGGATACGATTGATGAAATCATAATTGATAGTTTAGTAGAGGGAAATAATCCTTATGAAGAAATTGATTTTGAAATCGAAGACCAAGAAGCTGAGGACGAATTTCGTTTTAATTTATCATCTTCCGATGATGAAGATGAGGAATTTGAATAAAACTTTACTTTATATCTCTGTAATAAATTTTGTAAAAAAAAATATATCATGTATGTTTTGTAATATAATTATCATGTATAATTCTCATGTATAATAACTTTGTAATATAATTATCATGTATAATTATTGTCTATGTGTTGTTACAAATAGTATTTATATATTAGTAAATGTTAACAAATAACGAATAATCGTAATGGCACTTTGGTTACACACCTAGTTTGTGGATCACATATATGTGGTTCGAAACTCAGGGAAAACAAATTTTCAACAATTTTCTAATTAATCAAAAAGAGGCTTTATAAATTATAGTTAACGTATTTAAATACCGAATGATCGTAATGGCACTTTGGTTACACAGCAAGCTTATGATTCAGAGTTCTGCGGTTCGAAACTCTGGAAAACAGTTTTTCTACAATTTTCTAAGTAGTCAACTAGTTTAGCAACTACCCTCTATATTTTTCAAAAAACCATCAATATAGAATTGTAAATATGTTAATTTGTACGTTTTTACATAGATTTGAACTTATAAATACACTGATTCATGATAACAGAGAAAAACATATAAATTCTAATATTTTTAAATTTATGGTTGTATATTTTCATAACATGTAGTAAATACACATAAGTTTTATATGAAATGATTTAGAGATATATAATTTTTTACAAATTTTCAACATTTCTTAGTTTACTGTTTAAATAGAGAAATTTAGAGTTAGGATTAGTCAAAGAATTAAAAAATCATCATATTTTTATTAATAATGATTGAAAGTTTAGGGTTTAAGGTATATGTTTAAGAATAGTCACAAAACAGTCGCAATTTGCGACCATTTTGTGACCAGTTTGCGAATTTTTCATCAATTTAATATGTAGTCACAAAAGAGTCTTAAAATACCCACTAATTTGCGACTACTTCCGGACCAACACCTGAAACTGTGACTGATTAGCTACTGTTTAGCAACTCCACTCTATTTTTTTAAAAAAAAATCCAAAATATAGAATTGTAAATATGTTAATTTGTACTTTTTACATAGATTTGAACTACTAAATACACTGATTCATGATAACATACATAAAACATATCAATTCCCATATTTTAAAATTTTAGTTGTATATTATCATTAGATGTAGTAACTACATATGTGTTTTATATTAAAAGATTTAGAAATATATAAAATTTTCAAAATTTACTTAACATTTCTTAGTTTACTCTTAAAATAGAGAGTTTAGTGTTAGAATTATTTAAAGAATTATTGTTTAGTCATATTTTTATTAAGAATGATGGAAAGTTTAGGGTTTAGTGTATAAGTTAAATAAGAGTCACTAAATAGTCGCTACTTGTGTCCATTTTGTGACCATTTTGTGACCATTTTGCGACCAACTCAAATTTAATATTTTTTTGGTGAAATAACACGCGGCAATTTATCCCTCCTTTTTTTTTATTTTGCGACTCTTTAGAGACTGCTTCGTGAAACTCTAAATGAATCTATTTCTCTTCTTTGTCTCTTATCTTCCATTCCCCGAAAAACCCTCTCTTTCAATCGCTCTCACTCTCCGATCCTCCTCTCCGAATATATCTCTCTCTCGATCTCCGAAGATAATGCATGTGACGGGAAAGACAAGTAGAGGCCGCGGTACCGGCAAAGGCCGCGGTGACGGCAAAGGCCGCGGTGACGGCAAAGGCCGCGGTGACGGCAAAGGCCGCGGTGATGGCTCGTCTTCTCACGCCTCCAACCGATCCTCTGATGCGACAGTATCCTATTCCCAGACATCTAGACCATCTCTTCCAGCCCAATATGCACCGACGACACAACCGCAAACCTCTAATCAACAACCGCAAGTAGCCAATGTACAGCCCGAAATCGCGATTTAACAACCGCAAACCTCTAATCCCCAGTCACAAGCTCCTCCTTATCTGTTTCCCCAATAACAACTACCGCAATTTCAGATCCTAGAGCATCTCAATCCGCAGCAGATACCGAATAATCCTCCTCCTCCTAATGATCCAGAGCAACAACCGGACTACCAACAACTGTTAGATGATTTGTTGGCCCTTCCTGGCCGAGAACATCTAACAGTTTTGAGTCCACATCCTCTTCCCGAGGTTCAAAACACATGGTAAAGTCTTCCTTTGATAAAATTGTGGTTGCTGGATTGATTTGTGGTTGCTGGATTGATTTGCTTGATAGATAGTTGCTGGTTTGAATTTGTAGGCTTTCATTGAAATAAATAGTATTGCTTGGATTGATAGATAGTTGCTGGTTTGAATCAGTATTGGCTCACCTCAGATTATTGAATCCGCTGATTTAGATGGAAGTCTAGGTCTCTCCGTGTCTCTTAACCAATCTGGTTTAGTGATTTAATTCAATGTGTTGTTGTTTCTGTCTCTTCAGTTGTGTTAGGTCGAGTTTTTGGTGTGATAGATCTTCAAGTACTGCTTCAGTTTGTTGTTGGATCGAGTCTATGGAGTCTGATAGTTCAAAATCGTTTTACAAAAAAACTGCAGTTTGTGTTTTCATTCTATTATTAGTGTTAACAGTTCATGTCTCATTAGTTTAGTGAGCTAATTCAAAGTTCTTAATAATCTGGTACATGTAAAATACTATAGCTAAGTGTGAATTGTGTATTTGTTTATGAATAAACAATCTGCTTTTTGTTTGTGGATTTTCATTTAACAGGTTTAACCGAGACAAAGGAAAACTGTCTCGAGTCATTGCTGGCATATTTCGGAGGAAGTTTGATGGTCCGTACTATAGCTGGCGCAAAACCCCTATAGACATTCAAGAGAGATACTTCAGAACGTTTGCGGTAAGAGTCTTTATATAGTTTTCATTGTTTTCATTGTAAGTGACATATAAAATGATACTTACCATTATTGTATTCTGTAGCGGAAGTACAATTGGGATAGCGGGATTACCGATCTGGTCAAAGCAGGCTTCTTGAAGAGAGCCAAAAAACGGATGAAAGGTATCGTTAGTCAAGCTAAACACAAAGGTGAGAGACCACCTTGGATTGGCGAGACGCTTTGGGCTGAAATGTGGGCTCATTGGGACAGTCCGGATGCAATTGAGAGGAGCTCTACTGCGACACAGTGTCGTAACTCTGACCGTGGCGGTCTTGGTCCCCACAAGCACGTATCCGGCCAGAAATCGTACCTACAAATTAAACAAGAAATGGTAAAACGTTTTCTGTTTATCTTATATATTGCATTTCAGTTTTTTAATATGTTTTTGTATCGCTATAGGAGGAAGCATTAGGGCGTCCTGTCTCGCTTGGAGAAGTGTTTATCAAAACACATACAAGGGCAGATGGAAGTTTTGTTGATCACAAGGCCAAAAAAGTAGCTGAGAATTATGACAAGAACATCGAAGAGATGATGTTACAAATGGATGTCGATGGTTCTGCAACTTCAGAGAATTCTTCTCAACATTCTACTCATCGCACCCTCACCATTGAGGAAAAGAATGACATCTTTCTTAAGGTATTTTCTGTTTTCTGGTTTTGAGTTTTGTTTTTTTTTGGTCGATGGTTATGTTAGATGCTGTATACTGTTTTTTTTTGTTTCCATGAGGTTTTGAGTTTTCATTGGTTCTTTTTGTTGCTGTGTATATTGTGGTATGTCTGTTTTTTTGAGTTTGCATTGAGTTTCCATGAGGTTTTGAGTTTGCATTGGTTTTTTTTAGTTTGCATTGTAAACTGTTTTTCTTAATCTCAATTTCTTTCAGTCTGTTATAAGTCTGTTTGCTGTGCATTTTGTTATGTCTGTTCAGCAAACAAAACTTGAATCCCAGAGCTGAATTCTTTCAACGATGCAAACTTGAATTTTTTGGCTGAATTGGTTGATTGATGATTGAGTGATTGAATTGGTTGTGATTCATTTTGTGTTTTTGTGTTTTGTTTTCCAAGTCTACTGAAACAGATGAGAAAGGAAATGCTTTTGGACTTGGCGAGTTGTTCAACAACGGGAAAAGCAAAGAAAGTTATGCAAGCTCTTCATCATCGATTTTAGAGATGCAAAGCCAACTTCAAGCTGCAAATCAGAAGATTGCTGAACAAGAAGCGGAAAATGCTCGACGTGATGAGGAGCAACGACTTGCTCAATCTCGGATCTCAAGCTTGGAGGCATACCTCAAGAAAAATGATCCCGCATTTGCATCGTTTGTGGCTTCTCAAGTAGCCACCCCAGCCACCGCAGCAACCACCACACCAGCCACCGCAGCAACCACCACACCAGCCTCTGTACCAGCCACCGCAGGATACATCAGACCAGGCACAAACTGTTCTTCAATCTCTCCCTCTTAGCTTTGTTTTTGTTTGTAAACGATGCAAACGTTTGTAGCTTTGTTTTTGTTGTATCATCAATGTTTTGTTTTGGATATTGCTTTTGGATATTGTAAGTGTTTTTGTATAAAAAAACCTATGTTTGAATGATTTTTTTGATTTTAGTTTTTTTTAGATTCTGGATTTGAATGTACAGGATTGATCTGCGACAAACATGACAAGCCTGATTTGCGACCAACAAGACAAGAACAAAAAGAGTGGGAAATTGGTTGCTAATACGCGACGCTTTTGCGACTGATTTGTTAACAAGTAGTCTTAAATCAGTCGCAAAAATTTGTGACCACTTTAAGACCATCTTAAAACAGTCGTAAATCTACGACTACAATACCGTCCTTAATTAGTCTCGATAAAACGACTCCTGAGTCAGTCGCAAATCTACGACTAAAATACCGTCCTTAATTAGTCTCGATAATACGACTCCTGAGTGAGTCTGAAAAGAGTCGCAAAAATAACGTAGTCACTATATAGTCGTTAATAAACGACCAATACTTTAAGTGTCAATTCAGTCGCTTATTAACGACTAAAATATGTAGTCACAAAGTAGTCGTAAATTTGCGACCATTATGCGACTACTTTATTTTGCGACCAAAAATTTGCGACCACTTTTAATAGTCTTACATGAGTCGTAAATACAGGTTTTGCGACCGTTTTGGGACTCTTTTGGGAGTCGCAAAAACTGTGTTTTCTTGTAGTGAGAGCTGAATCCGGGTCACTTTTCTCCTTGCTCTTGTCCTTGTTTTATACTCCGAGATCATGTTTAACGTTACTGTTTACTCCGCCTGATTTGCCATGAATGGTCTTTAATGCCGAGGCTCTGGCCATTACGTTCAGGTGCCTTAATTCACCAATTTGAACGAGTATTCGTTCTACTCGTGGTTGACTAACGTTTCTGCATTTAATCCTCTTTGATCGTAGACGTTCACTCCGGTGGGCATTTCAGCTCGGCTCGTCACCTCATCTGTTCCTTTGAGCCCGTCTGGTTATTTTGAGCCCGTCTGGTTATTTTGAGCCCGTCTATCTTCCTTGACTTCTTCCGGCCTTTTTAACTGATGCGGGAGCAAGTATGCAAGACAAGGCAGCAACACAAGGAGTTAAGAAGAACAATGGGCTAGCTATTACTATGTTGTTTTTAGCCCATCCAATTCTCTAAAAGCGTGGGTAACAAGTTCTTGGGCTAATATTCGTGGTTTAATGCTTATTGAGTGTTTTAGAGCCCAAAAGAAGAAGATCAAGAGTCATTTTCCTCCATAGTCAAGACTGCACTTAATTTGGTCATATTTTCTAGTTTTTATGCATTAATAAGTGTCTTTTGGATTTTCTAAGTAGTATACATGCATTTTAAGTCCAAGGGACAAATTTTCCTCTATATAATGAGGCTTATTATCATGGAATAAATCAGATTTGAGTATTGAGAATTTGGAGTGTATTTGTGACCCCTATGTGAAGTGTTGATCATTTTTCCTTTATCCTTTGGTTTTAGGAAATCCATTGGTGGTGGATTCGAGCGTCTTTCTCATCTAGTGGTGGCAACTTTATCCAGGTGTAGTGTTAGTGATAGACATATTTTTTGTGTTAAGCTCATATCAATTACTCTAAATACTATGTAGTATAAGAGGTATCAAACCAAAGAGGTTAAGATTGAAGCACTAAGATTACATGAATCTTCCTAAGCTAGAGCAAATATTTTTGGGTTTTATATTTTTAGATTAAGAATGTAAAATGCAAGAAAGAAAACAAAGATATAAGAGTTGGATCATGGAATGAACTATCAAATGAATGATTAACAATCAAATAATGATGACAAAAATTGCATTAAACACTATCATAGAATATGGAATTCATAATTATGACTAATCCACTCTCGTGGCACTAATCACTTTGTTAATCACTAAATCAAGAACAAACCATCGTTTGTGATAAGATGATTAACAAGCATTAATCTCCAATCCCACTTAGTTCACTAATCACCCTAGACATCAACTCTCATTGGCTAGGCATGAAAAGCTCACAAAAGGTTTGGTTCAAGCATTTCATCGAACACCTATCGGGCGTGAAATGCTTACGCTCTAGCTTTGATCTCTCAATCCAAAACTAGCTTTAAGGTCAACCTAAGTGAAGGACCTAACAAGAATCAACCTAAATCATCATCATCTAACCATCAAGACAATTGACTAACGATGCCTAAACATTCAATGCACATTTATTCTTATGACATGGAACACTTTCAAGTAGATTAGTTCACTTTCGTGACGCTAATCATTGTACGAATCATCTAAAGTCAGCATCCACCGATCACTTAGATAGTCCATAATTTATCACAATTCCATTTTAGTCAACAATTCATCCTAAAGTCAGCATCCACCGATCACTTAGATATGAAAAGCATGCTTAGAAGTTTTCTAGACATTTCATCGAACACCCTGTGTGCATGAAATGTCTAAGTTCTAGAAATGAGTTTTCAATTCAATCCTAGCATTAAGATCCTTCCTAACATGAGAATAGATGTTTATCTAGTCCTAAGCATCAACAATCAATCACCAAATCATCAACAATCAATCACCAAATCATCAAAATCAAGCAAAATCCAAAATCCAACAAAAATGGGTCTAAAGCCTAAACATGAAGAACAAGGAAGAACACAAGGGAAAAAGAGACATAAAGATAAATAACAAGAATAAAATAAAGATAATATAAAGATAGGTTGAAGAATCCTTCACTAGAGTGGCATGAATGATGAAGATCCATCCAAAATCATCTTAGGAAGAGTTTGGGATAAAACCCAACTCTAGGGAAAAGAAAGCTTTGGTTTATAAATGTCTAAAATTTGCATAAATACACAAAGTGTTCGAACCGGGTCGACCCGAGGCAAATCGGGTCGGATCTTGGACTGGGCAGAGTTGATATATGTCCACTAAATCGGCGATAACTCTTGGAATATTACTCGGAATGAGCTGAATCTTCTCGCGTTAGAAAGATAACTCAATTTCGCATGACTTTTATGAAAAGATCAGATTAAACTGGGCATGGGAAGGCTTCTATCCGACATGATCTTTCAGCTGCTTCGGACTGCCTCTGCATTTTCCGACATTGACATGTTTTCAATAAATCACCCGTATCTCCTGAACTGCTTATTAGAATGACATGATTCCAGCTGCTCTTAACAGCTTGCTCACTCTTCTACAACTTCTATGAAGACCATTGAAGCTTAATCAGGCCGGAAGGTTCTCGTCCAGCCACATATTTGAGACGCTTTGGGTGAACTCTTCCTTCTCCTTGTCCATGTCCGGACGGTTTCAACTCCATGTCCCCAAATGTTCTCCAAAACACCTAAAATAGACTCCAAAATATGTAAGAACTCACTAGGGCCTAATGAAAATGTCATAAACTCTAAATGAGACGTAAATGCAAGACAAAACCGTGATTATGCATGCAGATGGCACAAAACTCTAAGTAAAATGTATGCTAGAACATGTAAAATATATGAATATCAGTTAGCTCAACGTGTTTCTTTATCACTTTGTGGTTGCAACTCTATCAAAGTGTGGTGATCCCGATCTTCTTATCTATCCGATTACGTTCTTATTGTTCTCAAGAGTTTCGCAGCCCAAACACGCATTAAGTTGGTGCCAAAGTTGTCCTATTACGATCTCACATCTCTTTCACTCCGTTTTCATCCGCTACACACATCAAAGTGGTATCAGAGCGAATCCATGTTGTTGGAGTGAATGTTTACATCTATCCTCTATTTTACATCATTTATCATGGATATGCCAAGAGGATTGACTCTCGACCAAGCATACCTTGAGCGTATTGGTAGAGAGATGGCAGAACTAAGGCAGAAGATTGCGAATATGGTTCTGACTTTAAACGCAAGGAATACAAAATATCAACCTAGAAGACAAAGGGTTGTGGAAGATTAAGCGTCAAATAAAGAGAGTGGAGGTTCTTCTCGCAGATCTGATTCTGATCATTATGACCATAGGAGAAGGAGAAGAGACAGCCAAATGATTAGTCTTAATTAGTGATCTAAACCAAATGATTAGCAATTGTTTGAGTAATTGGCATCATGGATTAGCTCTAGAATCACCCAAAATCAATAACTTCATTCTTGGATTCGTTTTTAGCATTGATTTAATCTCGTTTAGCATTTCTTGTTTGATTACTTGCCTTATCTTTAATTTGATTAGGATCATTAGAAAACCTTTATTCGATTAGTTTAGATTAAGCAAACTCTTACATTCTTAGTGTGTTGTTCTTTATACCTCATCGGATTGATCCCTAAATGATACAACGATATCATTTAAGTAATTGACACATATTCTTTTATCAGTGGTCTTGTGTAATCACTATACTTTTTCAATTATTTTTTGTTTATTGTGTAAGTAAAATTCTTTTTTTTTTCAAATGATTTTGGAAGTCAATTTTAACATGATTTGAATATGATCAAGTATTGTGTAACCATTATTTTTTGTTTTCATGATTTGTTTCCTCTTTTGATTGTGTAATTTAGTTTTTGTAGATGGTGGTTTCTTGCAAAATTTGGAAGTTACATTTCATATATATGAGTGGGGTGTAATTAAGTCCTCAAATTGTGTAATAAAGTTAATACACATATTTTTAATAAAAATATGCCAAATGGACCAATAGGAAGAGAGTGAAACTCTTTTATATATATGATTGTAATAGAAGAAAATACTTTAAAATACTACAAAATAAAGCTTTCCTTTTAAAAATACCACAAAATTTTAGATTTTTTTGGGTTAACAACATGTATTATACTGCTTTGAAAAAGCTTTTGTGCTAGTGACGTGGATGTGTTACTGCGTGCCAAATTTAGGTTTTGAAATGATTTCTAAGAGTAGACTTTCATAAACTTAAAATTTGTGGTATTCATAGAATTTGAAGACTTCAATGATAATTTTTAGAAAAATAAAACATAATATATGGTATTTTAGAAAAGTTATCCATTTTTGGGTAAATTTGCTAATACCTTTATACAACTCTATCACTGAGTCAAAAACACAAGAGGCATACACATGCAGATAATGTTCAAGAAAGCAGTTTAGGCTGTCGTCTAGACATTGTCTAGGCGCTAGATGATCACGTTTACAAAATCGACACTGTTAGGCGGGTGGTTACATTCAGCGAGTTGGGCGGCAGTTATGTGGACTAGCTAGTGAGCTCCTAAACAATCTAGGCGGCCTATGCATTCTATCCACATGGTTTCTTTTTTTATTTAAAACTAAAATATTTATCCATCTAATCTTTTAAAAATTTTATTTCTAATGATTATTCGATATGTAAGACAATACATAAAAACTAAAATTAAAAATTTAAGCAGTTTATGATATATATATATATATATCCATAAAATGAGTATTTTTTTTAACCAAATAAAAATATTATGTTTACTAAATGCTATTAGTGGGTTTTCATTACTTATAAATTAAATTTATTATTTCTATTGTTTATAAATCATGTTTTTTATTAATCTTAAACTATGATATATTATATATTAATTTATTCTATAAACGTCTATACCGCTTGAAATCGTCTAAGCCATGATCAAGCGTTTTAGGCATTAGACGAAAGAACACCGTGAACACTGTAAAAAGAGTACGATTTATTCATGTGTGTCATTAAGTTAAGCTACAGTTACCAACCAGAGTAGTTAAAAATCGGTTACTAACTTAAACAAAAAAAGAATCAAACTATATACTATTAGAAGATAATATGAAAAAATTACTGCCCATATTAGACAATTCTTCATCGATCAGCAGCCGGAACATACACTGCTCCTCAGTTTTTGCCACAAGATGAGGAATAAATTTGTTCCACCATTCCCATGCGTCTGTCTGTTCAATGTTCTTGCCCATTTTTTTATTTAGAATTATTTAATAACAAAAAAAGAAACAAAATAGACACCCAATGCCTTTATGTGTTTCCTACTTCAATGAATCATTTCCTAAACAACCCATAAAACGCAACCTCTCCCATGTGCCCTCACATGCATTCCAATGAATTACCACTCACTTAATTAATTTTCTTTTAAAATTCCATTAAGCATTGTTGTTAACATAAAACTTAAAACACCAACTTTTTGATATCACATTCAACAAGCTATGGATCTTGGCAAAAGCAGAGCAACAACAACCACCGTTACTCTCTCATGTCTTCTCTTCGTCTCCTCACTCTACACAATCTCCACCGCAAAATCAGTCACGAATCCGCTTTTGTATCAACTCCTTTTCCTTGCCGGTTTCGTTCTAGCAGCAGCTTTGTCTCTTCTGATACTTGTCACGGCTGCGCGAGCCACCATGGTCGCTTGGATAACAGTGCTCGTCTTGCTGGCCTTCTCGGGTACACGCCGCCGTGTTCTAGCGCGGCGGGGGAAGACGATCACCGCGGACGTGGCGATGTGCTTGGTCAGGGTTCTGTTTAGAGATGAGGCAGATCCTCGCGGTTAGTCTCATGGCGTTAGTTCGTTGTCTTTTTTTCGTTAGTTCGTTGTTATATAGAGTTTATTTTTCTTTTTCGGCACGCTGAAAAAAATATGTCTCTTTGAGAATGATTTTCCAGTTTGGTTTTGATTATATGGAATCAAATGGAAAAATGTATATATGTGTGTATGTACGCGTGTGCGGAGTTCTTTAAATGTTACGTTGGTTTTGTGTCTTGAGTCACCACATGGACTAAACACAAGATTTTGGGTTTTTGGTTTCTCATCATCAAACCCATTTTGTGTCAAAAAAGCAAAGGAGTGTTTTTTCCTTTTATGCAAAACTATATTAGGCTCTGCGTTAGCTTTGGGCATAATATCCAAACCCGAAAAACTGAATCGAAACCGATATGAAAAAGTCGGTTTGATCGGTTTGGTTTTGGATCTATAAAAATATCTGAATGGGTCTGTAGGCTGAGTAACTTTGGGTATCGGTTCTGTTCAGAAAATACATGATACCCAAAGTAGTAACCGAAGTAACCAAACCATGTTACTCTTTTTATTTAGTTATTTCACTTTTCATTTGAACTTTGAACCTTGTTATGGAATATGGATGTTTGAAAGTTTGAAACTCATCATTTGATGTTTCTTTGATGATTGTTTTTGTTTGTATGAATTATTTTTGTTTGTATGAATGTTTGACAAGTTAGATTAAAATCGGATCAAGTTTATTGAAAATTTTGCTATACAAGTGTCTGAATTTTGGGTAAATCGGATTGGTTTTGGGTATTTTGACAGGTTCGGTTATGTTCGAGTACATTATAACCGATCCAATCCGAATCCGAAATTTTTTTGGGTAAACATCGGTTCCTGATTAAAAGATCCGAACATGTGTTTATAATTAAAAGATCCGAAATTTTTTTGGGTAAACATCGGTTCCTACTATGCGTACACTGTGTTTATAATTTAAATTTTATAACTCATGAAAAAAGAAATCAGAAACGAAAAAAGTGAAATCACCCGTGAAAATAAATCAAATAAGATTGGGAACGTCGATACGAAATCACTCACCGATAGAGAATCATAACATAGTAACATTTATTTATTTATTTTGAACCTTTTATTTTTTTCTATTATTTGGTTTCACTCGTGAAAGTAAATAAAATAAGATTGAGAACGTCGATACAAAATCACCCATTGATAAAGAAGCCTAACATAGTAAAAATTATTTATTTATATTGAATCTTATAGATTTTTCTATTATTTGGTTTCCAGTTAAATTTTGTCACATGTTTCCAAATATTTAGTTTTTCCTATTTCTATTTGAATTATGTTTATTATTATTTTTTACTAACTCTACATTTTATGATAAATTTAAATTTTCTGTTTTTACTTTTGTTTAGTAACCTTACATTTTAGATTTTTTTTTTGTCATCCTTTTGGGCCACAACAGGCCGGTCCAATAGCCAAATACCGCCCACACGTGGAGTCGAACTCGACACCGGTAAGATAGCAGCAGAGGTGTGACAACCACTGGCCCACTTGCTCCTTCTTCCTTACATTTTAGATTAAGAATCGGTTATAAATGTTTTTGAATCTTTAAATTTTCTCTTTTATTAACTTTAGATTTTAGGATAGATCTACATTTTTTCATTTTTCTTTTTTGTTTAGTAACTATATTTTTTAGTATTAGAAATCGATTATGAAATTTTCTTTTTACACGTATTAAAATTTGATCGATTGACAAGACACGTGTTACGATCTGGTGAATTACTAACTTTGAAAAATTCAGCTTTATATAATGAGATGTGTGGTTGTTGAGACAGCATTATCAACTCACCTTATTTTCTTCTTCAAGACAAGAGAGAGAAAAAAGATCTAGATCCACGAAAGAAAAGCTCTAGAGTGAAGAGAGAAAGAAGACATCTTTGGGTTATAAGGAAGGGTGGAGTCGTGATAAGCTCAAATGTAATACCCTAAAGTACTAACAGCTTTATCGATTGTAGTATTTAGGGGTCGAATCTACAGAGACTCAAGAATCACACAATAGATTAAATAGGTTCGAATTAAGCTAAGTAAATCAATAAAACAGGAAGCAATAAAGTAATCAAGAGTTGTAAATTCAATTGAGAAAGATAGGTTCATGGTATTTCTCAGGAAATCAGAGAATACATGTAAACCAATTAGCCAGGGTTCAGATTAAGCGCGGTTCTTGAACTCAAATCACTAAACTATAATTTACCAATTGTCGTTGCGAGAATTATCTAAATCTAAATCTCAGAATTCTAAATTTCTTTGCAAATTCTAAAGTCTAAACCATCATTAAGTTCAAGTTTGATTTGTTCACAAAACAACTAAACCAAATCTCTTTGCAGATAGTTATTTTGCTCACCCTAGGTTCTATCAGATTATCAATTGCACTGTCGTGCCTAATCGATTAACCTAAGATCTAAGTTCCAGGTGATCAATCCAGAATTAGCTTTAAGAACAACCCATGGTGAAGAACTAATTCAGATTATGAACCCTAACCAATAAATCAACCTAGCATTCAAAGAGATCCTTATTGAGAACCCTAAACCTAACATGAGATCTACTCAGACATGGAGATTGAAACAAGCAACATGATTGAATAAATCTTTGAAATTAATAATAAAGGAGAAAGAAAACAAAGGTTCCAAATCTTCTCTCGGACGAACATAGTTTCAGACTTGTCTCCCTCAAAAGCTCTCTCAACAGAAATCCAAAGTAGAATAAAGCGTAGAATAAAACCTAGCCAACCAAGGTGGCTGAAAAACCTAATTAATAGCTAAGACACGTTTTGGGGCTTCCACTACAAGAAAACTGCCCTTTTACAACTAACAGAATCGTCGTAAATTGGTCGTAAAACATGGTTTACGACGGATTAGCGACGATTAACAATTCGTCGTAATATGATCGTCGTTAATCGGAAATCGTCGTAAACTGGTCGTAACATTTCGGAGGACTAAAAATCGTCGTAAAATCGTCGTATATTATTCGTCGTAAAATCGATGTAAATTTACATCAATTTTACGACGAATACATTACATCGATTTTACATCGATATCACGATGAAACATTACATTGTTTTTACATCGAATAATACAATTTTTTTTTCGACAATCCGTCGTAAATTCGTCGTAATAGGATGAAACATTACATCGATTTTACATCGAATTATACAATTTTTGTTTTGACAATTCGTCGTAAATTCATCGTAATAGGTAGCTGTAAATGCGTTGGTAAATCGATGTAAAATATTCGATGTAAATTGGTCGTAAATTATTGAACGATGTAAAATCGATGTAAATGTTGAGTCGATATAAACTCGATGTAATATATATATATATATATATATATATATAAATATATATTATTTATTTTTTCAATTAAAATTAATAAAATTATATTTATAATGTAAAATTTTATAAATCAGTTCAAAATTTAAAATAAAATTTAAAATACAAAATAAAATTCTTAATATAAACTATTTTCCAGCTGGAAAACGTAAATTATCAAAAAGGTCGTCGTCCGATCCATTCTGCTCCATATTCGCTCTCGTTCTTGCGCGAGTGGATCACTCGGCTGGCCTGATGTCGATCCTTCCTGCTGCCTCAGTGCAGCCGCCAAAGTCGGATTAGTCAGGGCAATAATATCGAAGAGAGTATTGTATCCTTGGATTGTTTTATCGTATCCTTGGACTTCTCATCGTATCCTTGGATCTTCTCATCGTATACCACCTGCTTCGCCCGCAAAGTGTTGATCTTGGTGTTGGCGGTGTTTAACTAGGTCCGCAAAATAACCGGATCGTCAAAAAGTTGACGACGGGATGAGGCGGCGACACTATCTGCGATCGATCCCATCCATAAAACTCTGCCATTTTTCTTCGGGGCAACCTTTAAAAAAGAAACGTAAAATTTAATAAATTATATAAATAAACGTTAACTTTTGTTAAAAAAAAAAACGTTAAACTACCTCTACGTATATCTCGTCCATCTGGGCAACCGTCAAAGTCGCAGTGGATTGGACCGAACTACCGCCAGGTGATAGTTGCTGAGAAAGCTGAGTTTGACGCTCGTCGATCCTTGCATGCGCGTCATTGTAGATCGCCTCTGCTCGAGGATCTACAAAATAGCCGTCTTTCTTCTTGTGAGTTTCCGCAAAAACTCGGGTCATTGGAGGAAGTTCGCCTCCATTTGCCTAACAAAAAAACATTCAAAAAGAAATCAAACGGTTGATGGGTAATATAAATTAATAACAAATTAAAATCACATAAATAAAATACTAACCGAAAAAATTATTACCATTTGAAGGCGTCTTCCCGCAAAAGACGTTTGACCCGACGTATGAGGCATAAGCGCTGGAAGACCGTCTGGACCCATAGTGTTCCGAGAAGCCGAACACTTAGCGGCCACTTGCTGCGCATGCGGATCTCTCCAGTATGCCGTCAAGCCGTTCCAAACATCGGAAGACATGTATGGCGGCTTCCCATGATCGCATTTAACCTCCCACTTCCTCTTCCAATCGGAGACGGTATTGTTGAACCGCAATTTTCCCTTCTTTTTGAATTCCGTCTTCACCGTCTCGTTGATCGCAACGTCCCAATGCCATTTTTGCTATACAAAATATAAAAAAATAAAATTAGAACCGATTAAAGATAAAGAATTTTTCAAAATAATAATGAATTAAAAAAAAAAAAAAATTACCGCGAAACATTTAAACCATGTCTCGACAACGTCTTCCGGAACCGAAGACCAATTGCGGTGAGGCTCCATGAAATAGACTTTAATAGTGTCAGCCACACTCCGTCCAACTTTGTTATCTTCCTTAAACCTGAGAAATAAAACAAAAATTATTAGTAAAAAAAAACAAATTCATAAATGTTATTAAAAAAATAAAATTTGTAGTTACGTACCAAAATGTATTCGGGAGCCGTCCACTACAAGAAAACTGTGTATTTCCAACGAAAATTTACGACCGTTTTTAATCGATGTAACTTTACGACGAAATTACGACGACTTTACGACGAAATATGTGTTCGATGTAAAATCGTCGTAAATATGTGTCGTCGTAAAATCGATGTAAAATTACGACTAGTTTACGACGACATTACGACGAC
>PKML01063286.1:88357-111109 GCA_002933935.1 Eutrema yunnanense | reverse complement strand
ACACTCTCTTCGATATTATTGCCCTGACTAACCCGACTTTGGCGGCTGCACTGAGGCAGCAGGAAGGATCGACATCAGGCCAGCCGAGTGATCCGCTCGCACAAGAACGAGCGAATATGGAGCAGAATGGATCGGACGACGAGCTTTTAGATAATTTACGTTTTCCAGCTAGGCAATAGTTTGTAGTAAAAATTTTATTTTGTGTTTTGTATTATAAATTTTATTTTATATTTTGAATTTATTTAAAAATATTTAATTTATATATATAATTTTATTAATTATTTTTTTTAATTTTTAATTAATTTAATTTATATTTTGAATTTATTTTGAATTTATTTATAAAAATTATATTTAATTTACGACGAATTTACATCGAATATTTTACATCGATTTTACATCGTTCAATAATTTACATCGATTTTACATCGATTTTAAATCAATAGGCTTACATCGATTTTACATCGTTCATAATTTACGACGAATTTACATCGAATAATTTACATCGATTTACCAACGCATTTACATCTATCGTTTACGACTAATTTACGACGGATTATCAAAATAGAAATTGTATAATTCGATGTAAAATCGATGTAATTTTCATCGTGATATCGATGTAAAATCGATGTAATGTATTCGTCGTAAAATCGATGTAAATATTTACATCGAGTTTACGACGAATACATTACATCGATTTTACGACGATTTTTAGTCCTCCTTAATATTACGACCGATTTACGACGAATTCCAATTTACGACGATCATATTACGACGAAACGGCAATCGTCGCTAATCCGTCGTAAACCATGTTTTACGACCGATTTACGATGATTCTATTAGTTGTAAAATGGCAGTTTTCTTGTAGTGGTCGCGGATCTAACCGGTCTAAAGAATCATGCCCCGGCGACTACAAAATATTTTCGACCGTCAATCCCGCATACAACAACGGCGGTCGAGCACATGCTTCTGGAGGCGGCGCTGGTTCGGAAAAAGAATCCGGAACAGCGGACGGTGTCGCAGAAGATGACGGGAGTTGCGAATTAGCACTCGGTCCCGTCTCGAGAAACTGCCAATAGTGTGTCTTACGTGGCGCCATATCTAAAAAATATTTAAAAATAACTCAATTCCAGTATAATATAATTCCATTCCTAACTAATAATTCCAATCCTAACTAATAAAAATTACAATCCTAACTAACAATTCAAAATCCTCACAAACAATAATATAATTTAAAAAACCAAAAAATAAAAATTTTACCTTTTTTCGTAGGTAGAGAGAGGTGAGAGCGTTTTAGAGAGAGAGAGTGAGTTTGTGTGAGATTGTGAGGGAGGAAAAATCTAGTCACGTATATATAGATTTTATGGTCGTCGTAAAATCGTTGGTAATTTACGACGATTTTACGACGATTCCGTCGTAAAATCGTCGTAATATTAAAACCGAAAATTCAACCTATCGAAATTTTCCTCCCACGCGGTAAATTAAATATTTCAATTTCCAATGAAATTACGACGGATTCGTCGTAAAATCGTTGTAATTTTTACAACGAATTTATGACGAATCCGTCGTAATTTCGTTGTAATAGATTAAATCTATACCCTAAACCCTAAATCACAATACACATATCCTGAAAGTAAGAACGAAGTATATTTGTGCATGTAATACTTATAATATTTAACAACAGATTCAATAACGACGATTGAATCTATATCGTCGTCGATTTCCTTATCTTACATAATAATGTATAGCATTCGTTCTTATAAGTATATATTCGTAACATGCATGACTTAAATAATGTAAATGATTTTGTAATAACTTAGACTTGTTTATACTATGATTAGAACTTACGTAAAACAAGATATAAGATAAAAAACCAAACATGTAAATCAAACCCTAAATTTTAAGTATTACAACGAATCCGTCGTAATTTTGTTGTAATAGATTAAATCTATACCCTAAACCCTAAATCACAATACACATATCCTGGAAGTAAGAACGAAATATATTTGTGCATCTAATACTTCTAATATTTAACATCAGATTCAATAACGACGATTGAATCTATATCGTCGTCGATTTCCTTATCTTACATAATAATGTATAGCATTCGTTCTTATAAGTAGATATTCGTAACATGCATGACTTAAATAATGTAAATGATTTTGTAAAAACTTAAACTTGTTTATACTATGATTAGAACTTACGTAAAACAAGATATAAGATAAAAAAACCAAACATGTAAATCAGACCCTAAACCTTAAATTTTAAGTATTACAACGAAATTACGACGGATTCGTCGTAAAATCGTTGTAATTTTTACAACGAATTTACGACGAATCCGTCGTAATTTCGTTGTAATAGATTAAATCTATACCTTAAACCCTAAATCACAATACACATATCCTGGAAGTAAGAACGAAGTATATTTGTGCATCTAATACTTCTAATATTTAACAACAGATTCAACAACGATGATTATACGATTATACGATGGATTATCATGTTTATACTATGATTAGAAGCTGCTTTTTTATTTCCTCATTCATGACAGGCGCATTCATGATCGCATTCTTAGTTGGTGAAACTCTTTCAGTGAATCCTTGAAGCAATGAATGAAGGTCAGTATGATTGGTACTCATGACTGCTATTCAAGGACTTTGACGTGGGCAGCAAGATCATCGGACTTCTTGTTGAATTCGACGGACATCGAATCTACCTTCTCATTCAAAGCGGCTCCGAACTTAGCTTGGGATTCAATGGTTTTGTTGATGATTTCTTCGAGTCGCTTCAAACGAGCGCTGAATTCCAAGCTCTCATAGTGCTGGTCTGAGGGTGGTGTTGATGATGGTAAGAGTTTTGTTGAGAGTTGACAAAAAGAGACGCAAAAGGCTCGTCTCGGGTAGTACAGAGGCTCGTAGCGTCTTTGAGAGTAGGTGGTCGGTGCCGGTTTCCGAGCCATGTAGAACGTGTCATAGTTGGTGTGTGAGTCGTGAGAGTAGTAAGCATAAGATGTGTCGTTGCAACCCTGCTCGTAGTAGCAATCTCGCTCCAGAGGCGAGTTCATGTTTCAAAGCATGAAACGAAGAAAAACAAAAACGAAAATTAAAAAAAAAAATTGTTCTAGAGTCGATTTACTAACCTCTAAGGTGTGACAGAACGAATAGCAATTGCCTCCCCGGCAACGGCGCCAAAAACTTGATGCGGTCGGATTATTTCTGAAACTTGAGGTTTTAAATTTATAAACCTAAAAGTTCTGCAAGTGCATAGACGTGTGTTGTAGTACTTTAGGTATCGATCCACAGGGAGGAAAAAATGTTATGAAAGACCTTATACATATAATTAGCAAGGAAGTCTAGAACGAGAATAATTTTTGTAGGGTTTTGTCACGAAAATTGTAAAGAACGAAAAAATGGAAAATTGATTGTAAAATAACCTAAGAAAATCGATGGCATAAACTAAACGGGAAAACGATTTGCAAACAATATTAAAACGGTGTTGGTCGACATGGATATTTTAGGGTATGCTCGATTCAATCACACCCCCTAAGCTCTTAGTAACACGATTCTAGATTTTAACTCCACGAACCGAACCGAATAAACGGCGTAACCTAGTTTCGTACATCATACGCACCAAAAATCTATATACTCGACCAGTAGCTTTTGTCTCTGGCCGCGCAGAAATCATGTTGTTCGCGGTTGTTTTTCTTAGTTCACGGCACTCCGTAAGTATACTTTCGTATCTTACGACGCGACACGCTCTTATAGATGAACGATTTGGACATTTAGATTCAAAACTTTTGGTGGTACTTAACACATAGGAATCAACCTCTAGTTCATGACGCTAGATTCATGCATTAACAACGATCTATAAGAAAGAGCTCTAGAATTCGGCTAGGGTTTTACCATGTGAAATCCTTATCGAAAACAGGTCCAAAAACCGCCGCAAAACACAGATGATGCTTGTGAAGATTAAACTTTTAATACAGCCGCAAAACAGGTCCAAACCAGCCCAAAACACAACTTCAATTCCTCTGCTGAGTGATAACTCCTTGTAAAGATTCAACCACCTACAGAAGCCTGAAAAAATCAGAGAACAAACATGACCAAAACCAATTCATCAATCTTCTAAGAAAAGCAATTTTGAAAAAAATCAGAGAAATCAGAGTAAAAAATCAGAGAAATCAGAGTAATAGACAAACCGTTCTTGATTTCTTGTTATGGAACCGTGAGTTGTGATTCGAGGCTCCAAAAATTCCGCAATGCATGATCCTCTTCCACAATTTATCTTTCTTCTTTATCGGAGATTCATTCTTCCATTTCTTCCTTTTTTATTCGCCTTAGGTCTCTTGTTCCAGCCATGCATTTATGGTACCATTAGGAACACATGTATAATCTTTCATAAAGACTGCAACATGCCACCTATTAGACTCTACTGTAACTGAGTAATAGATGCGCCATGAGCAACCTTAACCTTAAGAAATAATTCCAATCGTAGTTTTTTCATACCTATACTGCTTTATATTCCAACCTGTTTTCAGAGCTATCACATTGATGAAAACTTGTCCAAAATACAAGTTCCCATTACCTCTTCTGATATGGTTGCGTTGCACTTCATCTCCTTCATCATCATCAGTCTCCGGATATACATTGTGCTTGATTGGAGACTCATCAGCAAACTGAGCTACAACTTCCTCAATGTTGTAGTCATTACACTCTCCTCGATCTTCACCATCATAATCAACATCATGAGGAATCTCTGAATCAAAATCAGGCACATATGCCATTACACTAACGACATTGAAGTGCAGAGAGTTTTGTATACATTAAAAAAATGAGTTTTATCAAACTGTGACTATAGTCTATAACACATCCAAGAGAAGCTCAGCAAAAATGAGTTTTAAAAAATCTATGCACTTCAATAAAAAAATGAAGCTCTCAAAATTGATTTAAGGAAACTGAAGCTCTCGAAATCGATTACAGGAAACCAAGAGGAGCTCTCAAAATCGAAATAGATGAAACTGAAGTTCACGAAATTAAAATAGATGAAACTGAAGAAGGAAGTTTCGCAATGTAGGTCTTTGACTCGGTTCAAATAGATGAAACAGACAAACATTGCTCAGATTTCACAATGGGTGAATTTTTTCTCATACCGTTGTTTATTCTTTAATATTCCATCATAACATAGTTTTGATCAAAAAAAACAATTAAATAGGCTAAATCAATACGACTTACATAAAAATTCAAAAAAATGAATAACAAATATAACAACTAAAAACAAAGAAGTCCTACATTGATTTATGGCAGTTTCAAAAATGTCGATATTAGAGGACATATCCTAGTAATTTTCTAATAGTTCAACTATATAAAAGAGAGAGACTAAACAGGCTGTAACAAAAACAGAGAAATCAATGGGGAAGAACAAGAAGCGGTTTCTGCTTGTCCATGGGGTCTGCCATGGCGCATGGACTTGGTACAAGGTAAAACCAGTTCTCGAGGCTGCCAGTCACAGCGTGACCGCAGTGGATCTGGCTGCATCGCGTATAAACACGAGCAGAGTGGAAGAGATTCAGACTCTAGAAGATTACTCCAAACCGTTGCTTGAGTTTCTGAGCTCGTCTGGCTCAGATGATGACGAAAAAAGTGATTCTTGTTGCTCATAGCATGGGAGGCATACCGGCTGCTCTCGCTGCCGACATCTTCCCTCGAAAGATCGTTGCTATTGTCTTCTTGACAGCTACCATGCCCGACACCAAAAATCCGCCTGCTTACGTTTTTGAAAAGGTATTTTCTGATCACAACAAATTCAGTATAAATCACTTGAAATGTTTCTTGATATCATAAGAGCAAAATTCTGCAGTTGGTCCCGAGCATTCCACCAGAAGAGTTATTGGACACAGTGTTTCGCAGCTACAGAACACCAGATCGTCATGTACACACTGTTCTTTTCGGACCAAAGTTCATGGCCAAGAAACTATATCCCGAGGGATTTCCGAAGACTCCGATTCAAGAATTGCCTTATCAAACCTATGTGTTTCATGCAAAAAAGAGATTGCTAGTAACAGACCTGAAATCCAATCTATTGTTAGTTTCTTGAATTGGCGAAATTGTTGGTGAGGACAAACCCGGCGCTAGCTACAAACAATCTTGTAGGGACAAAAAGCTTTACCGAGGAAGGTTACAGATCGGTTACACGTATTTATATCATATGCGGAGAGGATAATTTATTGCGTGAGTACCAGCATTTGATAATCAACAACATTCCGCCAAAAGAAGTAATGGAGATGAAAGATGCAGATCATATGCCAATGTTCTCCAAGCCTCAAGAACTCTGTGCCCGGGCCGTCTCTTGGAAATCACAGATAAACATGCATAAATCTACCTGAGATCGTTACCAGGTCACTGCAAATTCGTTAAGAAACTTCAGCTCCAACCACAATAACGAAGCCATGAGTATACATCTCTATGTATGTGTAGTAAGCAAATGATAACATTCATAATAATGGTCTTCCATTTGTAACATCATAAACGAGGGAACTGCAGTCTCTATGATGTTATCATTTGCCCATGTCATCTAAAGCCTCAAGAACTCTGTCATATTCTCTTGAAGACGGCAAATGTATATTTGCCTAAATAAACCTAAGATTGTCACTGCATTTGCATAATAATATTATGATGTGTTACTACCATCACTAGCTCCAAAGACAGTGTTTCAATGATGTGTTATCTTAGGCATGTTTTCTGTATTACATTGGTTCAAAGCAAGGAACTTCAGTTTCACATTGATTATTTGCATTGAACGGTTGGTTGATCGCACAGAGTTTCACTTTTTACAGGCTGTGTTTGACTAATATGGACAAAGCTCTTTTGGTGTTTGGTTTTAAAGTCAAGAACAAAATGAAGCAAAATGCAGCAACTTCATCAAAATGTTTATAAAATTTGGATAATCACATCTACATCAAAATGTTTCATTCATCCAATCATGTCATTACTATTATGATAGAGTAATCATAACTCTACTATTAATCAATTGATAAATCAGAACTATATATTATTATTTCCTAATAATCTAAATCACCAAGAAATAACAACAATTAAGAAGGCCTCATTGAGAAGATTAGCTTTATCAACACGGATTAATTCAGACATATGCTTGTCTTAATCGATTTAATCATCGGCCGATTCTAAGAAGAAAAAAAAAACCAAATTTAAAAAGAGAGAATTGGACTCAGTTATAACAGAATGGTCGGCAAATAAGCCTTTACGGCCGATATTACGACGAACGAGACCTTTCAATATCAATCGTCACTGTCCAACAAAACTCAAAACTACAATAAACTTTTTTTTCAGAATTAGCATAAACTTCTTCTTTCAGAATTAGCATAAACTTTTTTTTTGGGGTAAGTCTCAGTTCAAGCCAGCGTTTTTCTCATCAAAGTATTAAAACTCAGACGGTAATTCCATATTTTTAGCAATTAATCATCATCGATTCCGCACATTAATCACACTAATTAGGCTAAAAAAATCAGAATTTTTAAATGTAATCGCCGAAATGGCTCCGTAGATCACAAGAGAATCAAAGATCCACAGGTTCCTATCAGAAAAGCGAAACACAAAAATTTGTTTATGCCCAATGTAGCATCGAAGAATAATCGCCTTAAAAAAGGCTATCGTCGACGTGGCATCGGACAATTTTTCATCAAATCAAAAAATTGAAAACCCTTCAGGGAACCCGTTTATAATCAACCACACAGAAGCGGACACAGAAACGGTGGGAAGTACGGTTTAGATAACCCGACCGGGCAGACCGAATCCGACTGTAAACGGGTCCGGGTAGGATCCGAATACGGTGGAGACGACTGATCCGGTGGATGGGAGAATAAAACCGGATGAATCCTCATTAAGTTCGCCGCTGTGTAAAAGTGTCATACGGCAATTCCTATCTTTTGGGAATTCTTCTTCATCGGGCAATCAAATTTCGAAACACAAAACAAAACAAAAACAATCAATTATGAGAAAATTTGATGGAAATAGAGAATCAAAACATCTGTTATCGAAGGTAGAGACGATAACTTGATTTATATATAGAGAGAGGTACGAGGCGGCATAACTCAAAACCCTAATACAGAAGTTTAATTTTCACATTTTTCCCTTTTTTTTTTTTTTTAGTTTAAATGTTAAATTTTATACCAATTTTAAGATTTGTGAGAGCAGTTACAGAGATAACTAAGAAAACAGAAACACCAAAAACTACAAACAAGGACAAAGAACAACATGAAACAAAAAAACAGACAAAGAAACGAGCAAGTTAAGCACACGTCTCGGGATACCAAGAAGATCCTCAACGAAGAAATACCGATTCCGAACACGAAGCTCGGAAATTTGCATTTGCAATTCCTAGGAATTCGAGTCCTCATCGTCGTTGCCACGAGCAACTCCACTCGAGGCAACCCTCAAACCTTGCAAGTAGCAGCGCCTACAGCTTCTCCGAGGACAAACACAAAAACGAAATCGTTCCAACGAACCAAACCACAACTGGCGGCACGGGAGCTTCTTCGGACAGCCAAAGAAGCCGTCTCCGGCCGCCATTCCCGAGCTTGCGAAAGCTACAAGAACCATCTCCCACGGAAGTGAAGTTAGACGCCAAAACAGATCTGCTGCCTCTATTCAACATCGAGTCACCGCCAAATCAATTAACAGAACCGTCCCCTACTGAACTTTGATCCGATCTAAGAACCGTCGAACGAAGCCAGAAAATTACAAACATGCATCGGAGGATGAAGAAGGAGTCACACCGGAGGCTAAAACAGATCCGAGAAGAGATGGTATGTAAACAACAAGGAGAACGAGCTCTGAACTTCCAACCATCGCCGAAGGCTTTCCGCCGGCCGTCGTCGGATGCGGCCCACACCAAACTTAACCAGTGTTCTAGACCACCGCCTAAGTGACCACCTGCCGATGGAGAAAAACACGAGCGCCGTAGACATTTGCCACAAGACCGAGGAGGTTTCGAGTAGGTCATTCCCCTTAATCTTCGCCGGCGCCGGAACCTGTCCTCGAAGTACACAAGCACCACCGCAAAGCAAAAAGAGAAACAAACACCAATCGAAACCTCCATCTCCGCTCAATCGAGCGGAGACCAACAAAACTGAGAGAACATCGGAGGAGCCGTCGAGACGCCACACGCCTGCACCGGATTGAACCGCTGTCGTTCCCGTCTGAAAATATCAAAGCCGCCGCGGAATCTCTGGAAAGGAAAAACAAAAGCCAACTCTGAAAAAAAAAATCAAAACTCAGAAGAAAGCGCCGCTGAAACAGGGAGAAGGAGCCGGCGACGACGCCAAGGAGGCCGCCAACCGCCGGCCCAGATCTGAGATTTGGTTAAAGTTGGGTGGCGGCTAGGTTAAGAGAGAAGGAGAGAGAAAGTTAAATCCCTTTTTTCATTTTTGCCCTTTTCTATAACCAAAAAACCATTCGCTTTTGACATCAATTTACTAGGCGCGGAATAATTTTTTTTTAGTAAACTAAAATTTGGAAATATATAGAAAATGAAATGAGAAATAAAATATAATTTAAGTATTATTGATTCAAATATATTGAATTTGTAATTCTTAAATTCGCTTTTGACATCAATTTACTAGGCACGGAATAATTTTTTTTAGTAAACTAAAATTTGGAAATATATAGAAAATGAAATGAGAAATAAAATATAATTTAAGTATTATTGATTCAAATATATTGAATTTGTAATTCTTAAATTTTTAGTGAGATGATAATATTTTGTTGATTTGTTATGCAATATTTGTTTTGATATTTATACCATATTTCTAACTCGTGCTATACGAAATCTAGATTCTAATCCGCGATGTGTGCATGACAATAATTTTTATACATTATTCTTGTGAAATTTATATTTAGCAAACACTAACGAAAATGTTTGACTAAACTTTAATGAAAAATTTCATAATTATGTGATTGATGTAACCTTAAATGATAGCAACGTTTGTTATCTGAAAGAAAAAAAAATTATTATAAAAGTTATATGATGTTATCATATGGTGGATATATATTAGTAGAATATGAGTATGAGTTATTTAAGTATATATCGATGTAACCTTAATTGTAAACTTTGTTATTATGTCAATTTATATTACCACACAACTAATTATTTTATTGTTTTATTAAAATTAAATTTCAAAAATTATTTATATATATATATATATGAGTGCTAAAATATATATATATATATATATATATATATATATATATATATATATATGAGTGCTAAAATGGGCTAACCCGTCATTTTAATCTACCTCAAATCGGCATATTATCTTGCATGTTTTGATAAACCAATCCACAAATGACCGCAATTGCAAAAACATAACCCTAACCCGCCATACCATATTACAGTATAATATAAATATTTACTAATTTTGAATATTTGAAATTTTATCAAGTTAAAATCTGAGGTTCTTCGAAAACATCGGAATTAAATCTCTTCTCTTAGGTACCAAGACAATTACGTACAAATTTAAAATAGGGCAAATTGCTGTTTTTACCCCAAAATTTCGTTTTTATGACAAAAATACATCGTCCTTTCAATTAAATGCTGCGCTACACTTTTGGGGGTGGAAAATTACAGTTACCCCCTTATGACCAAACAAAAAACGTGAAGTTGCTATTACCATTTTAACCTTCGCGACATGTCAGATTTCTATAGAGGTCTGACATTTAGACTCTAATAGAAGTCTGATTGATTTCTCTTATCAGACTTCTCTCAGACGTATTCGAAAAGTCTGATACAAATTAAAATAGTAAATTTAAATTTAAAAATTAAAAATTAAAAAAAAAAATTGTTAAAACTTTTTTCTACAATAATTAAATATAGACGATTTTGATGTATAGAAATTATTATTTCATAAAATTGAATCAAATTAAACAAGGTTAGTTAATTATGCCTATACCTCAATAAATATCAGACTTCGAGAAGTCTGATACAGATTTAATTAGTAAATTTAAATTTAAATATTGTAAGAAATTATTTTGTTAAAAATTTCTTATACATAAATTAAATATAGACGATTTCGAAGTATTAAAAATAAATTTCATAAAATTGAATCAAATTAAAAACATGTAAGGTAAAGTAGGTTGTAAACCTCAAAACATGCTTTGTAATGGAAACATTTACATATAACTTTAGGGTTGGATTCATGGTTTACCAAATTTACATTTGAAATTTTAAATTTGCACATATGTGTTGTAATGTGCATATATTTCACGAATTTGATGATTCCTAGAAGTTATATTTTAATATTGTCACTCATAAGTGCTAAATATTAAATTTAGGGTTACTCGGACTTATCGGAGAAGTCTGAGAGAATCGGGATTTCTCAGACTTCTCAGAGATTACCAGACTTCAATTTTAATCTGATTCTTTAAAAGTCAATTGCAAAACTACCCTCTCGTTGACCATATGGGTTTCATCAGACTTCTAAAGCATTCTGAGTATACAACTCAGATATGAAAATTGACGATATGCAAAAATTCGTACCTATATCCGTTTAGAGTTTGTTTTCACCCTCGTCGAGCGCCCATAACGTCTAATATGACCAAAATCCCGCAAGCCCAGACACGTTTTGCCGTTTTATGCCATAATTTCCGATTTCAGTACGTTTGAATCAGAAAATCAGTGGGAAAATGGGAGAAATCGGAGAGAGAAGTCGCGAAAAGTGTTTACGAGCTCTATTCTTGAGCTTTAATGGCGGAAAACGGGTTAGTTACTGCATTAACTCGTCAACGATGGTGGTTGTCGTGGTTTCTCAGACTTATCAGAGAATAGGGGTTTCTCAGACTTCTCAGAAAAGTCTGAAACGTATTTAATTTGAAAATTTAAATTAAAAAAATATTAAAAATTTAGTTTTTAGAAATTTTTACTACATAAATTACACATACTCATTGTTGCTGTATATAAATTAAAAGTACATAAAATTTAATCAAATTGAATCATTGGAGATGAATTTGGATCTAAACACAAGTTTGCGGTTTCTCAGATTTCTCTGAGAAGTCTGAATTGTATTTAATATGAAAATTTAAATTAAAAAATAATAATAAAAAAATTCATACAAATTTTTGATACATAAATTAAACATAATCATTGTACATGTATATAAATTTAAATTACATAAAAGTTAGTCAAAATGAGTGAGTATGAGATAAATTTGGATCTAAACACCATGTAGGTAAGAGTTTACAGTTTACGGGCTTAATATTTGTTGGATTAGGGTTCAAAGTTTGCCATTGGAGTGTAATTAACTATAAAAGAGTGTGAATATCGAGTTATATATTGCATTGTGCAAATAACAACGAAAACAAGAGTTTTGTCTATGATCGACATATGAAGTTGGATATCCTGTTCTTTTCTGTAGGGTTAGATTGAGAGTTTCTAAATTTTTAATTCATAATATTTTTTTTACATATACTGGTTAGTTTGTGACTAAGTTAAACGAGTTTGATGTTTGTTATAAGTTTTCTATATAATATGATGGTATTTAAGTAGTAATTATCAAGTTTAGAGTTTATCATACTGCCATTTCAGTCTGATCATGTCCATGGTTTATCAGATTTCTTGATGAAAACCTGTGAATTAACCTGAAATAAGTTACCATACTTGTGATTTTACCTCATATATAAACTAAAGTTACCAACTCTAATCTGTAAAAGTCATTATGGACTCTCACTCTCTAAAACAGGAAGAATATCTCTCTCTCTAAACTCTCTCAAACATCTCTCCGGAAACCCTCGTCGCCACCGCCGTCGTCAGCTTCTTCAGTCTGGTAATTACCTCTCCTTTTTAGTGTCACCTTACCAGTCCCTCCATCTATCTCTCTTCATCTTTTCATCACAACTCCATTTTCTTGTAGGTCGAATCGCCACCGCCCTCGCCGTCGTCAACTTCGTCTTTGCAACTGAGTTAAGCTCCCTAGAAACAAGTTTTTCGCCTTCTACTCTACTTTTTCTGCAAATTTTTTAGATCTATACGAAATAAGACCATTTTTCCATGTTCTTTGCCTAGATCTAAACAAACAGATGGGTTTTTAATTAATTCCGTTTTAGATATACAAGATAGAAGTCCATTTTTCTATGTCAAACAAAAGTTCTAGGTCTGGTATGTATTTTGATGCTTGGTTGTATTCAGTCCAAAAAAAACTTGAAAATTACTATATTAGAAGCCTGAAAGTGAATTATACTCGATATGAAGTATGATACTTGACCTGATCTGAATTAGACTCGATTAGAAGTCTGAAATTATACTTTCATTTAATTAGACTCTGTTAGATGTCTGAAATTTGAGTTTGTACGAATTAGACTTGAGAAAAAGTCTGAAATTAGACTTTTCCGAATTAGACTCTTTTAGAAGTCTGAATTTCGACTTGATTTTAAATTAGACTTTATTAGAAGTCTGGCTTTAGACTTGTTTTAATTTTTGCGACTGTTTTCTGGTACACAGGATGGGGCGATTCAGTCACCTTCCAAGGTCGAGTAGTTCATGTTCAACAGGTCGACGTCGATCCAGATCATCCTACGGATTCCCCAAGAAATGCTTATGCGGTCTGGAGCCCGTCATGCGAACATCCACTACTGCCGATAATCCGGGAAGAAGGTTCTTCGGATGTCGTAACTATGATGTAATGTGGTTCGTTTGTTTTTTTCCTGCTTATTATAATTTGGGATCTTAATATGATTGTTAAATGTGGCTGTGTAGGATGGTGGTTACCATATAATGAAGTGGTGGGATGAGGCTATGATTGAGGAGTTTAACGATGTAAAGTTGTATGTTGACCAACATGGTCAACTAATTGATGGCATGTTCGTTTCTAATGCTCTAAGCGACAAGTATTTGTCCACGTTGCTCGATGACGTCAAGGTAACGAATGCAAAGATAGCTCAATTGAAGGAGCGGTTGACGGAGAAGCCATGTGGCCAGATAATGCGTGGCGTCGAGTTGAAGAGTTTGACGTTCGCTGGTGCTATTATTATCGTCATGATCATGTTTATCTGTTTTGGTTTCTTGTAATATGTGACAATTTGTAACCAAAATTTCTATTTTTTCCATGGAACGAGATATTTGATTATGAAGTCGGTTTAATTTATATGTGTCCTTCTTTACTATGTCAGACTTTTTATGAAGTCTGAATTTATTAGACTTCTTTCGAAGTCTGAAAAACTTAAACTTTTGAAAACTTTCACAAGTCTGGTCCTGAAAATATCACCATTTCAGACTGCAAAACGAGACTGGCAGTAGAAATATTAGAAAAAACCGCAGAAAAAAGCGGGAATTTTGCCGCCCAAAATTTCCAGACTTCTCGCTCAATTATCTCATCACTATCAGACTGCTAAAAGAGTCTGATATCAGACTGCGTTAAGAAGTCTGACATCAGATTGCGAAAACGGTATTTTTATGTGGTAAAACCATTTTTAACCGCCGCTTAGGACACATTTTTACAGTTACCGAAGCAAATAACAAAAAAAAAACACCGATTCTCTCTCGGAGAAACTGAACCGACATCTTCGTTGTCGCTGTCGGAATTCGTCGCTTACATCATCTCATGTGCCTTCGATGGTAAGATTCTTCTACTCCTCTCTTCGCCGCAAACCGTCACCTTCTCGATACTGATTTCCAGAACTCAGCGCTGAACTCTTGTCTTTTTTTATTTCCAGATCTGGTTTCTCACTCCACGCCGTTGTCACCGCTCCTTCAAGTCTTCCATAGAGGGTAAAAGATTCAAATTGAGCAATAATGTTTAGATCTTTGGATTTGATTTGTATTGTGTTCTGTGGATTTTTGGGATTCGTCCGATTACTTCATGAATAGCCTTCGTAGTTAACTCTGACTATATTTCGTCTTTTGTAATGAATTTATGTTATTAGACTTATATTGCAGTTTGGAAAAGGTGTGATTTTCTTAAGACTTATTTAGATTTGACGAGATGCATCAAACACATAAGTACTACAAATTAAGTTTAAGCCAACAACAACAACCAACGATTAACACAACAAGTTCTTAGACTTAGACAACTTAAAAAACGACTTGGAAACGAAATATTGTACTGGAAAGACACCAACAGACTCCTCTCAGACTTTCTTCAGACTTCTCTTTCAGACTTCTAAATTGCATTCGTCAGTACATCAGACTTCCACCATATCTAATCCTTCTCAGGTTTGGTTACATGTCTCCACTGAAAAAGACAGTAGCTTCTCATATACAGTAGATATATGAAAACAACTATAAAACATGTGAGTGTAAGGTGATTTAGTTTACACAATTTGGTTTTTTGTGGCATGGTTGTTTGCAATTAGAACAAGTATATTGCTGGGGAAGCTTCCGTGGTTTATTGCCCTTTGTCTTGGCAATTTCTAGCCAAGTTTGCCACCTCGACTTCTGAGGTCTTCCAGGAGGACGAGGATTATGCGGGGGAAGGACACGTACGGTGTCAGGAGCTTTCATAGTACAGTTCTTCGGAAGGATGTTCATTACGTATGCCTGAAACAGATAGTCCCTACCGTATGATGGGCATGGCAGTGTATATGGGTGTAGCTCAAGTTTTGGTGCAGCGCAGATTGCATGTGATCGAGGTATATTTTCGTAATCCCACACACCACATCCACACGTTTGGTTGTGCAAGTCGACCACACAATCCCTATGTTCTCCCTTAACAACGAATCGATACCCATCAATGCATTCCGCTGTCATGAAGTCCGCATAATATTCACGAATATGTAGAACGATCGCCCAAAGTGATAAATCGCCCTCCTTTGAGAGTATCCACTACAAAATGCCAAATCTGGTCTCTCACATCCCATTCACCAAAATTAACAGGTAGATGCACCATTATCTGTAAAAACAATCATGGAAAAACAACATTAGCGATCTTAATGGAAATATCAGACTTCTTCGCGAAGTCTGATTCTATTAGCTACATTGCCAGAATTATTAAAAAAATTATTTAAAAATAATTACCGAACATAAGCATGTAAAACTAACGCAGGAGGAACATATACAACTAACACACATATAAAAAAAATTTAAAATCGACGAAATTCATCACAAATATAAAAAAAAAAACGGTTTAAAAAAATTTGTCAATCCAAACTTCCACAGAAGTCTGACAAACAGTACGTCATACCTCTATGGCAGTCTGAAAAAGAGGGTATTTTTGCAATTAGAAAGTTACAAAGCAGACTGCGGATGCCGTCTGACGAAAAGTTATCAAAGCAGACTTCTATCGCAGTCTGACAAAAATGGTATTTTTGCAATTGACCTAAACTTTGACTTTTTTGTCAGACTGCATTAGATGTCTGAGAAAAAGAAAAAGGTATTTATGCAATTGACCAAAATTTTGACTTTTTGTTAGACTTTTCCTGCAATCTGAAAAAATATGGGGTAGTTTGCAATTGACCTAAGTTTGACTTTCGTTCCCAGATTTCCATGGCAGTCTGAAGAAATCCTTTAGATTGCGATAGAAGTCTGACAGAAATTGGTGTATTTTTTGCGTTGACCAAAATCTTCGATATCAGACTTCTTTAGCAGTCTGAAAGATTTCATTATTTTCAGACTGCCATAGAAGTCTGAAAATTTTTTTCTCCTATTCAGACTGCCAAAGAAGTCTGATACTTTTTCTCCCATTTTGGTCAACTTTTGAAAAATTTCGGTCAATTACTACCAGTACCCTGTTTTTTTAAGACTTCGGATTCCGTCTGAAAAAACAGTCAACTTCCGGTCAAAGTCGCTCATTTTTCCTTCATACTGGATATGAAGTCTGAATAAAAAGTCAAGTTTTCGGTCAATTGCAAAACTGCCCTATGCCTCGATTAGAGGATTTTTCTTGATTTTTTTTTGTTTTCAAAGGAAATTACCAGACTTCAATTTTAATCTGAGTATTTAAAAGTCAATTGCAAAACTACCCTCTCGTTGACCATGTGGGTTTCATCAGACTTCTAAAGCAGTCTGAGTATACAACTCAGATCTGAAAATCGACGATATGCAAAAATTCGTACCTATATCCGTTTAGAGTTTGTTGTCACCCTCGTCGAGCGCCCAGAACGTCTAATATCACCGAATTCCCGCAAGCTCAGTCGTGTTTTGCCGTTTTATGCCATAAAATGATTTCGGAAAATCGAGGGGAAATGGGAGAAATCGGAGAGGAGAACTCGCGAAAAAGAAGTCCGAGCTCTATTCTTGGGCTTTAATGGCGAAAAATGGGTTAGTTACTGCATTAACTCGTCAACGATGGTGGTTGTCGTTGAGGTTATGAATTGATGGCAATGGCATTTCCGTAATTAAGTTAGATCAGAAATTTTTTTTTGTCTTTTGAAAAAAAACGTTAGACTCTAACAGCAGTACGAGGAATGACATTTGCGTGAATACCCAGATTCTTAAAGGGTAATTCGTGGGATTCTGAAAAAGAGGAGAGAAAGGGGGCATATTTAGCTTTGACTTCAAATTGTAGAGTATTTTTGCAAAAAAGCCTTTAAAATATACATTTAATCTCTACAATCATGGATTAATATTATTATATTTTAAATAATTTAATCAATTAAATAGAGATTAAATGTTATTTATAAATATTATAATTAATTAGAATATTCATATCTAACAATAAAGATATTCTGTATATTTTTTTTTGTTTTTAAAAGATATGTTTGACAACATGTGTTATCCACATAAATTATAATTTTATATGTATTTGTTCTTGTTTGAATACAAAAAGTGTCTATCTTTTAATAGTATAGATATTTTCATTGATTATATTTAAATTTTAGTGTTTGAAATATATTTTTGAAACCATTTCATTTATTTCCGGAAAAAAGAAAAGAAGAAACCCTTTCACGTATTTAAAGATTATTTTTTTAGTTTTATTTTTATAATTTAAATCAATTTTAAATTCTCTTAATTGCAATTTACATAAAGCAATTTCTATAAAACTAAAATTTAACTATATAAATTATAGTTACATGAATTATTAAATTTAAAAATGAAATATTTTATTTATATCCAGCATCCTAATCTAGTATGTATTAGTGTATAGTATATATTAAAATCCCGTCGAGAGAAGAGAATATTGATTGACTCTATAAATATAGAATGTGAAACTGATTTGCTCTCTCTCTCTCACTCACACAATAGAATCAGTTTTTTGATTCCCTTCTTAATCGGCGATTTTCTCTCTTTAGATTCTCTCCCTTATACAAACAAACCAAAACCCAATTCTCTCGCTCTCTCTAGGTCAGATCCGAGTTATGGAGGTCGAGCGAGCGAAGAAAGACGACGATCTCAACGCCGCGACGACGGCGATAGATGGAGGATCCGCCGAAGAAATCTCCGTCGAGAGAATCTTCGAGGCGAGCCACGAGGTTCCTCCGCCGTGGCAGAACCAGCTCACGTTTAGAGCGATGATCGTGAGTTTCGTCCTCTCGATCCTCTTCACTTTCGTCGTGATGAAGCTGAATCTCACCACCGGAATCATCCCTTCGCTTAATATCTCCGCCGGTTTACTCGGTTTCTTCTTCGTCAAGACGTGGACGAAGCTTCTTCACAAAGGCGGTTTCCTTAAACAGCCGTTTACGAGGCAAGAGAACACCGTTATTCAAACCTGCGTCGTCGCTTCCTCCGGCATCGCCTTTAGCGGTACGTTTTTTTCCGATCAAAACAGTGATTCTGTTTTTTTAATTTTGAATTATTCGAGAAAAATTGATTGTTTGGTGTGTGATTTTGAAAATTTCGAGTAGATAAAGTTTAGAATCTGATGGAATTTTTGTGATGTGAACGAGTCAATGGAATCGGTAACTGATTCCAACTCGTTCGTGTCACCGTCTATAATTGACCTTTTTCGGCTAAAAACCTTTTCGCTGTGAGATCTCTGTGAAAAAGACAGATTATACTTTTCCCGGATTTTTCGAGTCATTAGTATTATTTTTTTATTAATAAATAATAAATCACGTGTTATGATTATCGGTTCAAAAAAAAAAGATTATCGTATATTATAATATACTAATATATATTTTCTTCTTCTTCCTAATATNTATATAGTAATCCTTTAACGGTATGTGATTAAAAAATAAAAATTGATTATCTGGTTTCAGTTAGGTCCGCTGCTGCTATCATTAGATTGATATATACATATAATTATCTGAATATTTTTTGTATTCTTTTATTAACATTATATTGTTTTGCTAATATCTTACCATCAACTAGTAAAATTAAATTCGAAAACGAAAATATAAAGAAATATCGTATAGGCGTATACTCTACTAGTATTTTGATTAAATGTGTTGAATTAGAAAAATGTTAAAATTAATATAAGTGACGTTAGATCTAAATGTTTATGACTTTTTGATATTCTTTTTGTTTCACAAAGAATACCGTTTTAGATTTCTAATACTCTTTCTATTTTTATATAAATAATGTTTAAGATTTTTGATATATATATATATATTTTTTATATGCTAAAAATATTATTTATGGTACATCTAAACACAATTTTACCAATAAAAAACAATTTATAAAATATAAAAAAGTCAAAAATAATAAAAAAAATTATTTAATTTTACATTAATTTGTAAGGACATCATTTATTTAATTTTGGAGGATGTATAATTTTTGATACACTATTCGTTTTGAATTTAAATTATTTATAATTAATTACTGATATATAAAATAAGATTATATTTATATATTTTAAGAATTTTTTAATCAGCGTGAAATATATGCAAGTTGAAGATTCTGATTAGGTCAAGTCAATCTTTTGTTTGCATATGATTTCGGCGTTCTATTAGGATCAGTTCACATTTATAGTAATATTAAATTAATAATATTGTTTTACTTGCAAGTGTACTTATAGCTGTTATTATCTGAATAGTCACGTTAGAGATCAATATATAAAAATAAAGTTGAAAACTATAAAAAAAAATCACCAAACTTTTGACTTCTTACTTCATGGGATGAGACTGACAACTCTTTGATAATGACAGGAGTATAAATGATTTTTATATAGAGAATAAAATTGTGATTCTCATATTTTTTAAATATTGAAACTGTTTTCGAGACTGAAACAGACATCACCACTCATGTGTGTAAACACACTTAATGCATAAAAAAGATTGGACTTTTCAAGTAAACAACTATTTTTGACTCACGTTATTAGAGAGATCTTGACCTCAAATTATTTATGAATATTTAATAAGAGAAGACTTGCTATGCTCACCATGTGTGTTACAATGGGAACATGGAGTAACGTAAGAGTTGGCTAGATGTATACACCACACATGACCTTAATTTGAGCTAATCAATAGGCTTAGACGACTAATTAAGTAAGTAGAGGAATTTAAGTTATGATTAGATTTTTCGTTTGTTTTTTAATTTATTTATTAAAGGAATCAATCCACATCTAAAAGTCTTAAATAATGTTTTATGTTGGATAACCATAAAACGGTACAAACTAGTTTCTAGTATATGAATGAGATTTTTGTTTTAGAGAATGTGCAATGCTCAATAATTTTGACTGATTTGGTTCTTGATGTGAGATTTGTGTAATTGTGATCATGATCTAGATATTAAGATCATCAAGTCAACGTTTCCTGTTTTGTTGACTTAATGTTTGTGTGTTTGAACAGGAGGGTTTGGTAGTTATCTTTTTGGGATGAGTGATATTGTTGCTAAACAATCAGCCGAAGCTGGTACTCCTCTCAACATAAAGAATCCTCATTTGGGTTGGATGATTGGATTTCTCTTTGTCGTTAGCTTCCTTGGTCTTTTCTCTGTTGTTCCCCTTCGAAAGGTACTTACCTAACTCTTTAATTACATCTCTGATCACGAACCATTATCACATTTTGTAACAATCTAATGAGTCTCTCCTTCAGATCATGATAGTGGACTTCAAATTGACATACCCTAGTGGTACTGCCACTGCTCATCTCATCAACAGCTTCCACACACCTCAAGGAGCCAAACTCGCAAAGTAAGAATCTTTTTTCATGATTCATGTACATCAATCTTATTACGATGTTCTCTTGTCTGAATATTGATCACTTTCTTCTCAAACAACACAGGAAGCAAGTCAGAGCATTGGGGAAGTTCTTCTCATTCAGTTTCTTGTGGGGTTTCTTTCAATGGTTCTTTACTTCCGGTGACGACTGTGGTTTTGCTAACTTCCCTACATTTGGTCTCAAAGCCTATAAACAAAAGTATGTAACTTTTCACAATCCACATATTGTCTACTCATGTCGAAATTACGATTTCATCTAAATTGTGTTTTGTTTGTGAATATAAAACAGGTTCTACTTTGATTTCTCGGCTACATATGTTGGTGTTGGAATGATATGTCCTTATCTAATCAATGTATCTCTTCTCGTTGGATCAATACTCTCTTGGGGTGTTATGTGGCCTCTCATAGGTGCCCAAAAAGGCAAATGGTATTCTGCTGATCTTGGTTCAAGTAGTCTCCATGGCCTTCAAGGCTACAAGGTATTAATCTCTCTCTCTCTCTCAAGTTCATTGACTTTTACGAATTCACTAATTACAATCTTGAATTTCGATTGATGCTCTCAGGTTTTTATAGCCATAGCTATGATCCTCGGTGATGGTCTCTACAACTTCGTCAAAGTCCTAGGCCGAACCGTCGTCGGTCTATACAAGCAATTCAAGAACAGAGATGTTCTTCCTGTGAACGACCGTTCATCACCAACCACCATAACAATTTCTTACGACGACAAACGAAGAACAGAGCTTTTCCTCAAAGACAGAATCCCATCATGGATCGCTGTAACCGGTTACGTAATCATGGCCATAGTCTCAATCATCACAGTTCCACACATCTTCCCTCAGCTCAAATGGTACCACATCTTGACCATGTACATAATCGCCCCTGTTTTAGCGTTTTGTAACGCTTACGGTTGCGGGCTCACCGACTGGTCCTTAGCTTCAACTTACGGCAAACTCGCCATTTTCACCATCGGTGCTTGGGCCGGTGCAGCCAACGGAGGTGTCTTAGCGGGACTAGCGGCTTGTGGTGTAATGATGAACATAGTCTCGACCGCTTCTGATCTAATGCAAGATTTCAAAACCGGTTACATGACACTAGCCTCACCTAGATCAATGTTCTTGAGCCAAGCGATTGGAACCGCTATGGGCTGCGTGATCTCTCCTTGCGTCTTCTGGCTATTCTACAAAGCCTTTCCCGACTTTGGCCAAACCGGGACCGCGTATCCCGCACCTTTCGCTTTAGTCTACCGAAACATGGCGATACTCGGAGTAGAAGGATTCTCTGCTTTGCCTAAACATTGCCTCATGCTCTGTTACATATTCTTCGCAGCAGCGGTGTTCGTGAACGGTGTAAGAGATCTCGTTGGGCCTAGATGGGCTCGGTTTATCCCGCTACCGATGGCTATGGCTATACCGTTTTACATCGGAGGTTACTTCACGATCGATATGTGTGTGGGAAGTCTGATTTTGTTCATATGGAGGAAGCTGAATAAACCAAAAGCTGATGCTTACTCTCCAGCTGTTGCTTCTGGTTTGATTTGTGGTGACGGCATTTGGACATTACCAAGCTCTATACTTGCTTTAGCTGGTGTTAAGCCTCCTATTTGCATGAAGTTCTTGTCTGGCTCTACCAACATTAAGGTTGATTCTTTCTTATCAAAGATTTCGTAAGTGTTTTTTTTTTCTTTTTTTTTTTTTTTTTTTTTATTTTTTTTTTTT
>PKML01063286.1:46822-88121 GCA_002933935.1 Eutrema yunnanense | reverse complement strand
TATAATCATGTTAATAATTATAGTACTAATAATTATAGTCAATGTTCAAAAAATCGCTAGGTGGTAGCTAGGCGTGTGATGGGGACTAGAGCCTAGGCGGATTAATCGGAGCCTAGGCGGGGCCTAGGCGTTAACGAATTTTTTATTAATATTTTAATATATTACATATTTTATATTTATATAATATATATTTTTAAAGTTTTTAGTGTTTTATTTTAAAATTACATTGGAAATTTTTTTTGTTTTGGATATAAAAAAAAGAAAAACCCCACTGTTAAATCATATTCTAAAATAAAGTTCTTTAAATGGCATCACATTGAAAAACCAAAAAAAAAAAATTGAAAATAACTAAACCAGGTATTAAACCGATTTGAACGACTAGACCGATTTTGCCCGATTTGGTCCGATTTGGTCCGACTAGAACCGACTAAACAGGGATACCGATTTTTCTCAGCGATTTTACTAAAATCGGGTCGGCCATGTCCAAACCGACGCCTAGCCGTGCGCCTAGGCGGCGCCTAGGCCGATTTTTTGAACAGTGATAAAGTACATAGTATTTGTTGTAATTACAACGGTTAAAATTTGTAAATAATCGAAGAACTTTGATTTATCTTTAATAACAGAAGAAAAAATTGAATGGCTTTTGAGCAATAAACAGAAAAGATATTGCTCGGAGCAAGCTGAGTGGATCAAGAAACGATTTAAACATGAAAATGGTAGTATAATGAGTTTAATATTTCGTCATTGATAGTGTTTTACACAAAGAACAATAACAAAGAATCGATAAGAACCAAGAGTGTAATGCTAATTGTGAAAAGAAGAAGTTATTGTGCTCCTTGTCCTTGCTCCGTATTTAACGTTGTCATTTACTTCGCTTGATTCGTCATAAATGATATTTAATTGGAGGATTCGGTCGTTACGTTCAGGCGTCTTTAATCGCCGATTTGAATAAGTCTTTGGGAGTTACGGGGTTGACTGACTGATTAACATTTATTCCCTTATGACTCGGCTCCTCACTTCCTTTTTGTCTTTCATTTCTCTGGATTATTTACTATTGTTTATTGGACCCAATTTACTGAACCTTGATTTTCAACCCCATGGTACTAAAAAGAAAACTATTATATATATATAAAGAAAGCTTTTCTCTCTTCATCTGCCACCTCAGCAGTCACCACACAATTTAGCATGATCAAAAAACTAATAAAAAAAATAAAGAACACAATAAAAAAATCCTTCAAGCTACGCCTCTTGCTCAAAATTGAAAAAAAAAAAAACCTTCAAGGTACGCCTCCTCCAAAGCAAGACGCCCCAAACCCTTCAAGGTCACTCTCCATATAATCACCGCATACAGAATATCACTCTCTAATTCAAACTCTACAAGAACGCTCAAAGCCTCGCGGAGACTGCAGCCGCCAAAACACTAGACAGGATACCTACGATTTCTATAATCTCACTTTCTTTGTTTTAGTTTTCGTAGGCCCACAACAAATAAAAAAAAAACCCACAAGAAGAAGCCTAAACATTTACTAAAACAAGACAAATAATCTAACACATGTATGCCACATCATATTGATATTTAATTTTCATAATTTAATTAGTTAAAATTTTGATATACATATTAACTATATATTTTATTAAATTATGCAAGAAATTTGAAAGATCATTTTCATATTTATATCATGAAAACTTAAAAAATCAACAAAATTTATTGAAAGAATAATAGATTTAAAAATTTGAGTTTTACTAATATATTACACACTTTATTATATTTACAAAGTTAAACTATTATAAAACTCAAAAAACAAAAACTCGCGGGTCACACACTTTTTTCTTATATAAAGTTGAATCTCACCGGACTTACACATTATCAATAACCTTATGTGTTGGCTAAATTTTCATTATTGCTGTAATTAAATTCATTATTTTATCAAAATACATAATCTAACACATTGTCTTGAATAAGCAAATTTTAAAACGGTTAAATATGAATTTGTGTGACATGCAATCCATGAATAGATTTAAAATCAACAAAATTTGATCAATTGTTAATTCTATTATTGTTGTAATGGGCTTACCCTTTATCAATAGCCGTATATGTTGGCTAAATTTTCATCTTTCTCTCCAGTTATATATGGAAATCGTTTTCAAAAAAAACAAAAGAAAAATAGAATTAGGAATCACAAACATATTGCCCACATAAATAGGGTTAAAATCATACATGAAACACTCCAAAAATAATAACTTCACATGAAATTTTTTTTTTTTTTTATGAAACTTTAAAATGTAAATATCTTCCTTTTAAAAAACACAACTAATTGCATAAAATTGATTAGGGCTGGGAAAATTATCCGAATCCAAAAATTCTCGATCCGAATTTTTAAAATACCCGATCGGATCCTAAATTCCTATACCCGAAGAACCGAACCCGAACCGAGAACCAAATGGGTACCCGAAATACCCGAAGTGTAATTATATACCCAAATATATTAATTATATTTAGACTTGATATAACCCAGATATCCAAAATTACAACTATAAACCCAAATATATTAATTATTTTTTGGGTATTTCAAATATTTTAGGTATATTTTCGATATAATGTGTATATCGAATACACATATTTTGTTTTTTTCTAAACTTTTTGGGTATTTTGGATACTTTTGGTTTGAAAGTATATTGGTTTTAGTGAAATGGATATTCATGTTTTTGTGTTTTGTCTCGAATTTCGGGTTATTCGAGTTTTTTCGAGTATTGTGGATACTCTTGGATACTTTCGGATCCGGATCCGAACATATCCAAAAAAATTCGGATATTAAAATAAATACCCGATCCGGATTTTTAAAATACCCGATCGGTACCTAAATCCCTAAACCCAAAATACCCGACCCGAACCCGATCCGAAGATCCGAACGCCCACCCCTAAAATTGATCACCAAAGAAAAAAACATGTAAAAATGTGTATCATCCAATAAATAAACACATAGATGATCATAAATTAAATTAAAAAAAAAAACAAATACACAGATCTTAAGCTGATAGAGATCATTAAATTAACTACGAGACCAAATAAAATAAAATACCATTAGATTAAAAAATTGTTTACCACATCCGCGCGGATCACACCCTTTGTGATTGAAATTGAAAGTGAAATCTCACCGGCGATTATGGAAGATATCATAGAAGTCGAAGGTTTTAGAGGAGTGGGTAATGTTTTTTTACAGGATAATCATATTCACAAGAAGTCTCTCTCTCTCTCTCAAAATGTTTAGATCGACGCTTGACCCCATATTTCTTATACTTTTCTAAATCGGCCCATATTATCTCAAATGTTCTCATTAACTCATACATCTACATGACTTTGATAGTAAATTAGTGATAGAAATTAAATCATTTTTCAAATAAAATTAGATTCATTTTGTAGTCAGCAACACTGGATCATCGAAGATGAATAATAGTAAATTCTGAACATTTTATTAGTATCTGGTTTTAGGTAAAAATAGATAAAAAAAACATGGACCTATTTCGAAGTATCTTTTTTAATAAGTTCTGAGAATTCTAAACTCACAAAACTAACTTTCCTTTTATTAGTATTCGAAATAACTTTCAGAGTATACAAAACTAACACAATTTTGAAGTATTTATTTTATTAGTATTCACTTGGTTTTTAAAATATACAATTCTCTAAACTTAAAAATGACAAAAATTTAAATTTTAAAAACCAACTAATTGAATAAATAGTCAACCAAAGAAAAAAAAATCAAATTGTGGATCACCCACTAAACAAATACATAAATAAACATAAAATTAAGAAAGGAAAAAAAAATTTTAGAATAAACAATTCACATTTGTGAAGCTAATAGAGACAAATTCATTAACAATCATACTAATAAAACTAAAATAATATTATAGCAATTTTTTTAATAAAAAAATTGTGTTCACGTCCGCGCGTATCGCATATCACATACTAGATCCAAACATTAAAACACACACACATAAAATAAAAGATCCAAAAAAAAACCCAAATATAAAACAAAAATTTCAAAATATACAAAAATAGGCCCATTAAGATATTAATTATACAAAAAAGGAATTGACATAGCTTGACAATTTGAATTATATATAATTTTTACAACTCTCACTTTCTATTGAATAACATTTTAAAAAAAATACCACATGTACACAAAACAAGGACATCACCATTAATCTCTAACTTTGATTATAAATTTCTGAAAGCAAATTTCGGATATCAACACAAACCAAATCTTAAATGGCCTAACATGAGTCATTATTTGACCTTAATGAGCTCAAATATGTCAACTATCTTTTACCCAAAAACACATATGTCGGACTCACCGATGGAGAATCGCTTCACAGGGGCGACATTGACGATATACCCGAAGAATGATCAATCGTTGTAGAGGAGAGAGTGCAAACCAGATCTTATTATTTCAATTTTAAGTTCTAGGGTCACACCCGCCTCTTCTATCATCTCATTCCCGCATGCCACGTTCCTAACCACCAACAATCAACAAATGATGTCATTGGTATGTGATTAGTTGGACAATCAAAAGGGAAGTTTTCCGACTGCCGTCAATATAACCATACGATGATGACGGCGAGAATAACGAACTTCTCAATTACTTTTTCTGGAGGGGGGGGGGTGGGTTTCAAAAATTGGTGTTGCAAAAATTTAAAAATAATATAGTTAAGAAACACGTAATAAAGAGGATTATAATCCAACATGAAACACGATTAAAAGAATGATGTTAAAAAAATGGATTAAAAATAATATAAAAACGGAAAATAAAATAAAATAAGGAATCATTCAATATTAAACTGTTAGAAACAATTCCATTAACTCCAAAACCAAGAAAATAAAATAATATTACACAATCAAAACAAAATTAAAAAAATGTGGACCACGCTCGCGCATAGTATCTATACATCCAACATATTTAAAAAAAAATTTATCTTAAAACTAAATTTTTTAAAAGTAGCCCAAATTCCTAAATTCCTTAATATTAAAGGGAAACATATTTTACAACGGCTTCAACAAATAGGTTTTAGATGAAAAAAAAGAAAAAAAACAAAAATTATGCAAAGAAAACTTTAAATTGTTAAGATCTTTCTTTGCAAACAAAAATTATGCAAAGAAAAAAAATAAGTAAAAATGTGTAATATCCACTAAACAAATACATATAAGATCATAAATTTAAGAAATTATGAAAATAAACAAAAATGAAAAATACACTTATTTTAAGCTGATAGCGAGAATTCAATTAACTACCACATTCAAAAAATAAAATAACATTAGACAATCAAAACCTGTTTAGAAAAATTGTTTACAACACCCGCGCGTAGCGCGGATCACACCCTAGTTGTTTATATTTTAAACTTTAAAGTTATTTTTTTAAACAAAAACCAAACTGAAACAAAAATCAAATCGAAACAAACCGAAACTGCGTCAATCCGATCCTAAACCAAACCAAATTTCAAAAACGAAATGCCCAAAGAAAAAACCAAAACAAAAACGTAATCAGAGAATTTGAGACTAGTGTATTATTCATTTTAACACATTCTTATACACTAATTAGTAGTGCTTCTTCAATGTCCGAACCATGAGTGAAAGATACAAACAAACTAATGTAATCGTACCAACACATCCTTCTTTGAGTCAAACTGATACAGAACTTGCATTCTATATGCCACTTTCTTAGTAAATCTCTGTTAGGACCTTAAAGAAGTAACATAGTGGAAACCGAATTTCGAATTTACAGCAAAAAGAATTTGTACAGATGAGATCTCTAAAATGTATTCGACAAAAACACTAAGTCGTATTTGGTGGTCCTCATAGGAGGAAACCATGTCATAGACAAAGTTTGGAGGTAAGAAGATCGCTTAATCGGTCTATTTCGATATCCTGCTCTTCTTTTTCATCTTCCAGAAGTTGCCGAGAGTCACTACGACGCCACAAAAGAATCAATGAGACTTTAATCTTGCTCAATGTACTTCAAAATATCTTTAACAAATGTGAAAATATAACTTACTTGGATGGTTCAGAAGACAATGTTTCTCCCGCAATGTTGAGTGATCCAAACGTCTCCATAACGTCGCTCGAACAAACCACCGAGCTACCATTTGTAGGCTCAACAGACCATCTGAAGGGAACAATTATATCCCTGCATCAATGTGAAAAAATCAGATGACCAATGCTCTGCTTTTTTACTACAAGTAGGATGTTATGTCACATTAACTATCACTCACCCTCTGAGACATCTGGCTCTGCACTTTTCGATCTCGTCTCTTGTATATTTCATTTGGTTCAAGTTTATACTTTTTACGGCTTCAGGTGCATCAGATGATGTCACAACATCCCAAATCTTCAGAACTTGGACATACTGAAACTCTTCCTTAAGAATGCCTACAGCCCAAATGAGCCTTATAACATTATCGATCTTGCTTTGTTTTAATAGCTGAGAGGAAGAAACGAGAATGTCTCTCTCTGACTCTTCTTCAGGAAGCCAACCCTGTGATATCTTTTCTAAGAAACTCTTTATCTTCTTGTAAATCTTCGGGTTCTTAATTTCTTCCACATGTTTCTTGAACTCGTCGCTGAAGCAAACCTGTTTCACACCACACCCAAAGAGAAGTCTCAAAAGAAAGAGAATAAACAAAAAAGGAACACAAAGCAAAGTCATTACCTTCCATTTTGAATTGTTCAGTGACCTATCAAGTTGGATAAACTCGATTTTCGCAGTATCAATAGCCTGAGCTAATGACTTGTCTTCTTCGGCATTATGGAAACAGTCACGTTCCTTGGCGTCTTTTATTAGATTTCTCCACACAGACTTACTATTCATCAAAGTCGCCTCATCTCCAAGTATCCACAAGCAGAACCTATAGGAAGGAATAAACAATAATGGGAAGACAAAGTTTTTACCAGTAACCAAAGAACTGAGATATGCCTAAAAGTACCTTGCTCGAGTGAGTAATACATTTGTTCTTTGGCGGTTTGCAAGGAACCCAACCCTTCCAATACCATTGGACCTAACAGTTGAAACTATTATAATATCCTCTTCGCCACCTTGAAACCCATCCACAGACCGAACTTTCAGGGAAAAGAGTCCTCCTGCATCACCACTACATGTTTCCTGAATCTTTTCTTGGATCGCAAATACTTGAGCCTTGTAAGGGGAAATTACACCAACGTTTATGCGTGTCTTTGTTCTCTCAGAAACTGCATTTAAACATAAAAGTCTGCTTCATTGTACCAGAACGAGAGAGAGAACAATAATTTCATAGACATAAAAAGCAAATAAACCATCACTTCTTTATTAAATCAAAGATAGTTAACCTTGGAGAAGGTTGGCTATTATATTCAAGACCACAGCAACCTCAACGTTGTTTTTCAGGCTACGTCCTTCCCCATACTGTTCTTCTCCATATGCTATGTTGATGAAAGAGTAGGGTCCATACATTTTTCCAGGAAGATACTGCTTGGTGTAGTTTCTTTGTCTAACCGTTGGAGCATCTTGAATCTGCATTCCATAGAACTCTTTGTTTGGGAAGATACTTATCGAGCGATGCATCCGGTATTGGATGCTTAGCAAGTATTTCTTATGTCCAAGAATGGACAATCTTTCGAATAGACTTCTCCCAAATCCTGACTCTAAAGCAATCTGTATAGTTTTAAATAAAGGTTAGTTAAGGAGAGGGCGAAGCTAGTTATTACACATACAAGGACACAGAGGCGCATACTTGGCTTTCAACCATTGCAGGAAGTTGCTTCTCATCCCCAATCAAAATTGAATGCTGGATTCCTGGAAGCAGCAGAGGAATGGCTGTTTCACATTCTTTTAATTGAGAAGCTTCGTCAATCACAAGAAGCTGTATCGGTAATCCGGTGTATAACCTTGCAGAGCATGATGCTGTAGAGAAAAGCAGGCAAGCGTGCCCGAAGCAGAGTTCTTTAATAAGATGCCTATCACCTACGCTTGGAAGTGTGAAAATCTCAGGGATCAATCTTAACAGCTTTAGATAATTATCCTCTATTGTCACATGTTGTCTGTTGAATCTGTCACTTCCTTCTCCATTAGCAATGAGGACCGATTTTAATGCTTCACCATTCACACTATCTGGTATAGCTAAAATTGTAGCATCTCTGACAAGGTCAATAGTTTCATACATACTTGTTGCGGCTTGAGATGAGAGCAAAGTTGTAGGCAAATGTGTGCATAAACGTGAGAAAACAAGCTCCAGATCTTTCCTAAGTTCACTGAATCTCTTTGGTAGATATTCTTGAAATGATTGAGGACGTTTTTCTTCATCCTGAGAGTCAGAAACAACTTGTTCCACTATGTTTTTGTTTTGTTTCGTCTTGTGGTCATTTCCTTTGCGTTTGAAGACTGAATCAGTGTCTTTGCTTTTCACATTGTTAATCCGCGCCAGATTCTCCAAGTATTGATGAAACTGACCTTGCGGGTCCTCGAGTAAACGTATCATGGAATCAATAGTAGCTCTCCACCCATAAAAAGGCATAAAACATGGGTAAAGCTTATCAACGCGCTCATCAATGAAGAAGTCAACAAGATCTCTCCTATCTTTGATCTTCATCCTCTCACCATTCCCAAACAAAAGTACATCTCCAAAACCATATTTACCAATTTTCAAAGATCTAGAGACTAGTTGCACAACTCTTGAAGCCACTTCAAGAACAGAAACATTCGTTGGAGTACATGTTAAGGTTCTACATTTTGCATTAAGAAGTGTGAACAACATTACACTCGTTGTCTTCGTCTTCCCTGTCCCTGGTGGACCCCAAATCATTTTGATGGTATTTGCGTGGTAGCATCTTCTAACATCCAAACAACTCAGTATTGCATCTTCTTGTGAAGGATTCAGCTTCAGGAAACGATGAGGGACAAGACCGTCACTTTCTTCAAGTCGACAGGGAATGCAAACTCCTTCATCCTACACAATAATAAGCCCAAAACTCGATATAATTACCGACATCAAAAGCTGTTAAAGGAACTTATGAATAATTGTTTACCTCACTGTTTCTTTGAAGGACTCTTGAGATAAGATTCAAGTTCCCACCTTTTAAACCAAGATGCAGTGAGTTCCAGATACGAACGTTAGTGGTTATATTGGTCATATATATACCGAAAAGGCTTTCTTTCTTCTCATTCCTGCTCCTTTGGACATCCTCAAGAAAAAGGGGTTTTGAAGCCAAAATGATGACATCATTAGGCCTGTCCGGATCTGCCTTGCACACCATAGCAACTATATAAGGTTCACTGGAAATGTTGAAGCCATCAACACGATTCGGCCTTTTATCTGTCAGGGCGATGAGATCTTTTGGTATCAGTTGCGTACTAGCCTCATCAGAACTCAATCCACTCAAACGCACTTTATAGAACAAGTCATTAGGAAGCTCGAATTCCGCGATTGGCATAATGTAGCTTATTTCAACTACGTGTGCTCGCCACAATGTCTTCATACTCGACAGTAAAGCGGCATGAGTTTCTTCGATAAGTGGAGGAACAAACGACTTGAAGTAGTCTGCAGTTGAGTCGAACTCAATAGGAATCCTCCCCACCTGTTGAAAGCAATCAAATACACAAAATTAACAACATTTGCGTTTAAATTAGAAAGACAAGCAAATCGGGTAAGATCTGCCTGAGGCTGATGATTCTCTTTACTCGAATAGACAAGAACAAAAGAGAAGCGAGTAAGAGGTAAAAAGCATAAAACAGAACCTGTCCTTTGTAAAGATCCACATTGAGTACTTCTTCAAGAGACCACGAGAGCACGAGATCGACCAAATCTCTTCCTTCAACACGCATTTTCTTCATTTTGTTACAGTTTCCCAACACAATTTCTCACTCTGAAAGATTAAAAAAGAAAAAAAAAAGAATCGATTTTTAAAACCCTAATCTCTTAACCAACACTCGTTACATCAAAAACCCATACAACCAGTGAAACCCTCAAAGGCTCAAACTTTACACAAAGCGAGGCAAAAGAACGGATTTTTAACGAGACCCATCGATCATGAAAGCGGTAAAGCAAGTTTTTCTTTACCGTGTAAAACAACGTCTTAGCTTTTTGCGATTTCAAATTGATAAAAAACCCTAAAACCCTACATTGACTAGAACAATCAAAATTGGACAATGATGCGAGGAAATGTAGCCGCTTACTTTTTTCTTAAGGGCTTTGAAGTTGATTGCTCCGACAAGAAGGGTTTCCTTTTCTGAGACACAATCAGGGGTTTTTGGGTCTCTGCGTATGATGGAGTAAAGGATTGGGCGATAGTGGGAATTGGAGGGAAAGCCAAAGAATGTAATTCCCTATGTTCCTTCCATAATGCTAACTTCTTGGGCTTTCTTCAATTTTTTGTTTAATTGAAGGTCTAGTTTATAAACTAATTTCTTTCCAGCCTTTAACCCGTTTTACACGATTTGTAAACTAACTAGTAGTGTCTGTCACAGTCTATGTTGCCTGGAATCGGAAGCGGATACGCATAAGCAGAGAAGCAACTTTTAAAAAATAATTAGGAAACATATGCGTGTTGGAAGCGTATATATATAACTAAACATCATTCTATATTTTTTTTTTAAAGTTATGGATAACACAAATTGAATTCATCCATATTACACAATCAACTTAAAATAATTAAAAATCATATGATCCAATATTAAAAATATAAGTCACTATCTTCTCAACTCCATCAAATAAACTCGTTTCAAACTCTTTGTTGTCGAAAGAAAGATCATCAAACTCAAATCTTCCAACATTTAACTAAAGCTGACCACTCCTAACATTTCACATATGATTAGTATAAAATACATAAATTAGTATTTATAAGTCACTTTACTATATTAGTTTTCGTTTTTTTCTGTTATAAAATGAGAAACATATCAAAAATAACTTCACTATTCATACCTTTTTAGGATACCATGTTTTTAAAACGGAAGCACAAGCTTCAAACACAGTTTTGAAAGAATTTTTTTTGGAAGCGCTATGGAAGCGAGCTTCGAAAATCTTCTGAGAGCTTTCGATTTCGATTCCGATTCCGATTCGGAAGCGGGAAGCAGACCTTCGGCGAAGCTTCCGTGCTACCTAGGTCACAATAAGGTCTACTCAGAGTTGTAATCATACTCCATCTAGGGTGTCTACATCAGGAAAACCATAAATTTTAATATTAAAGCATATTTAGAATACTCATTTAATACATGTCTATTTATATTTATTATTACTTTTATTTAATACAAATTACAAAAATACAAACAAACTTAGTGTAAATAAATAGAAAATGTGACAATTCAATATTAAGAATTAAAGAAAATTGTAATACTAATTGGATAAAATAATAATGAAATATTTTATTGAAAACGATATATTGTTAGATTTTCAACCAAAATTTTGAATTGAAGATTTATTCTATTTAAAATGTTAGAATGTGTTTATGAAATTAAGAATGTAAAATAGATTTTACTTCATATAGTGAAAAAATAATTTATTCAATTTTGGTCCAAGAATATATAATATTTTTTATAATGAGATTTACATCATTTGAGAGTCACAACTATACTATAAATTTGTGGTACAGAAAAATTTAATATTTAATCTTACAAAGTCGAGAACATGTAAAATAAGACAAAGATAATAACAAATATATAAAATTATTGATAAACGATAGTAGAGAAAAAAATAAATTTAAAAAGGGACTAAATCTATACTATTAAAACAGGGTAACATTTGTGTCTAAATAGGGAAACATATAATTTAGTCTATTCTTATTTTGGATAACTACTATTCCTTTCATGGATAACTAATATTATTTTTTTATCGCCGTTGCCAAACAGAATATTTGGCATTTTCGAAAATTAATACTATTTGGTTCTTCATCAAACTTCCCGATTCCGGTTCATGAATGTAGAATAAATTCTAAGCCACTTTATCAAACCCAATACAAACAATCAAACCATTAAGGAATTTTGCTTGACTGTTCACGACGTGCATTATATTTCGATCTTCATCTTCATTTCTCCATATCAAGAACATTTCAAATTAGTTTGGTTTATCAAATTTCATACCTACAATTAGACATCAAATAGTAAAATGATCAGAGAAATGGGAAAATAATGCAAATCAAAAAATTCCATACTTCATCTTCATTTCCCCATATCATGAACATAATGCATTGGTTTATGTTGCCATACCTAAATCCGAGGGTGGTGCAATTAGACATCAAATTCCATACCAATCCGGTTAATGTCTCTTACCATATAAACAAATCGTACCAAATATTTCAGAATTTTATATTTTCCAAATTGTAAGTTTGACAATTGCAAGCTTAGCCACCGGTGAAAATGTATCAATATAGTCGACTCATTCTTGTTAAGTAAAGCCTTTTGCAACAAATTTGGCCTTGTGCTTGTCAATAGAACCATCGAGGTTATACTTCAACTTGTAAAATCACTTACAACCAACCACATTCTTCCCTGGTGGTAATGGAACTACATAAAAAGTTTTATTCTGTTCAAGAGAACCAAGTTCATCATTCATACCTTGTGTCCATTCAGGAGATTTCATGGCTTGCGCAAAAGTTCTTGGTTCCGTGTCTGTACTTATGGAAAAGATAAAAGATTTGTAGAGAAGAGAAAGGTGATCATATGAAATGACAGGGATAGTGGATAAGGAGTAGAAGATGATGGTGAGGTAATATGGTGAGGTAATATGGTCAGTAAGATAACAATGAAACTCAAATAGGTAAGAGGATACCTTGGACGTCCGTTTAGGTCTTCCATTGTTCAGAGAAGTGGAGACAGTTAAGTCAAGATTCGTATTTGGTGTGACATATGTGGTGTTAGAGTGTGAGTGAGATGATGCTGGAAGAGCAGATGATGTAGATGCATGTGATGATGTAGAATTATTATAAGATGATGATGCATGAGCTAGTGAATGATAAACCGTGTTTTTACCAGTTTCTATCCTTTGTTTTTGTGTTTTTCATCGAGTCAAATTTTTTTTTAGAGTCTTTCAATCCTTTATCAAGTCTTTTTAGGTTTTAGGTGACTTGGGAAGAAAATGAACCGTTTTGGATGAAAATGAGCATATGAAGATGCATAATCATGCAAAGGCATCAGAAGCTTGACATTCGTTGAAGACCTTACCACCGATGGATCGAGCTTAGATTTTGTTGCAAGATATAAAATTGGGTTAGCTTTCAATTGGAAGTAGTTTGAGGTCATTCCAACGGTGCGATCAAAAGTTACGCAAGGTTTCGTGACGACGGTCCAACCTAAACCGACCGGTTTAGCGACGCAGAAAAAAAAGAGAGAAAATTTTGGTTTTCACTTATTTTGACCCGGTTTAACCTAGGGTTTCGTGGAGAACGAATCTAGACCTATTTATAATTATTTTTAGCCATTTTTGAGGCTACGCTTTATTTTCTATTTAGACTTTTGGCTTTTGACAATTAGTAAGATTTGGGGAAACGAATCTCTGACTCTACATCTTTTGAGAAGAATTTATGAACCTTTTTTTATTTTCTATCATATCGATTATGAGTTTTTCTTTATCTCCTTGCTTGTTCTCTGCTTCCATGTCTGAGTAGTTTCATAGTTAGGTTTAGGGTTTCAAAGGATCTATGAATCATTGAATTATACATAGATAGTGATCTATCTTTTGTGATCTTCGCTTATCGTTGTGTTCATTGCTTAGGCTAAATTGATCACTTAGTCTCTGATCTAGGGTTTAATCTACTCATAAAAATTGTTGTAGATTGCTTGAAAGAACATAGACGAGCCAATTGTCCTTAGCCAACAAAATCTGATACTAAGACAATTCGTGAACATATCAAACCAATGCTGGTCTAGAATTCTAAGTTTAAACAACAGTTTAGAATCCTAGGTTGTTAGATTTAGTGATCAATACCACGACAGTGGATTGATTAAACATTTATTTTTGAGTTCTTAAATCATTCTCTGAATAATTGTCTGGCTCATGATCTCTAGATTCCTGTGAAAAACCCTTAGCCTAACGGTTTTCCTTATTGATTTTCTCATCTTTATTAGTTATTTAGTTTATTCTTGCAAATCAAAACCATACTTTCGTCATAGTTCTATTTCATCTTGTGAGATTTGTAATGTAACCTTGGTCCTTGTGGATTCGATCCCATCTATATTACTACGATAGCACTACAAGAAAACATGTGATTTGCAATGGAAATTTGCGATGGAAAATTCCGAGATTTGCGAGTAGCTTGCGAGAGATTTGCGAGAGATCGAAAGCTCGTCGCAAATTCCTCACAAAATTGCGAGGGATTCTGCCATCGCAAATTGCGACGACTTTGCTATTGTTTTGTGACGATATTGCGAGGGATACTTTTGCCCTCGCAAATTCGTAGCAAATTTGCAAGGGATTTGTGAGGCTTGCATTAAATTCTATGATTAAATTAAATATTAGATATTCAAAGAAAATTATAATACATAATTGTTCTAAAATAAACCAAAAGAAATTAAAATACATAATTGTTATAAAATAATTGTTCCAATTCTCGTTCCGTAGAAGGGTTGATTCCGAGAATATTTTTTTTAACCCTAAACCCTTAATATTTTTTAAAACAATATATCCACGATTTGCAATGGATTTGCGAGGGAGCCGTCACAAATCCCTTGCAAATATAGAATTGCAATGGATTTGCGATGGCTCCCTCACAAATCCATTGTGGATTTGCGATGGATCCTAATTATAATAAAATCTGAAATTTGATAATATGATGATTATAATTTGTAATTTAATTTTAAAATAAAATGAAAATATGAAATTTAAATAGAAATTTAAATTCTATGATTAAATTAAATATTAGATATTCAAAGAAAATTAAAATATATAATTTTTCTAAAATAAACCAAAAGAAATTAAAATACATAATTGTTCTAAAATAATTGTTCCAATTCTCGTTCCGTATAAGGGTTGATTCCGGGAATATTTTTTAAACACTAAACGATAAACCATTAATAATGTTTAAAACCTAAACCCTTAATATTTTTTAAAACAATATATCCTCGATTTGCAATGGATTTTCGAGGGAGCCGTCGCAAATCCCTTGCAAATCTAGAATTTCAATGGATTTGCGATGGATCCTAATTATAATAAAATAAAAATAAAATCTGAAATTTGATAATATGATTATTATAATTTGTAATTTAATTTTAAAATAAAATGAAAATATGAAATTTAAATTCTATGATTAAATTAAATATTAGATATTCAAATAAAATTAAAATACATAATTGTTCTAAAATAAACCAAAAGAAATTAAAATACATAATTGGTCAAAACTAATTGTTCCAATTCTCGTTCCGTATAAGGGTTGATTCCAGGAATATTTTTTAAACCCTAAACCATAAACCATTAATATTGTTTAAAACATAAACCCTAAACTCTAAACCCTTAATATTTTTAAAACAATATATCCACGATTTACAATGGATTTGCGAGGGAGCCGTCGCAAATCCCTTGCTAATCTAGAATTGCAATGGATTTGCGACGTCTCCCTCACAAATCCATTGCAAATGTGCATGGGATTTGCGACGGATCACTCTCAATTCCATTGCAAATTAGCATTCCTTAGATTCGAGATCGGAAACGTGGTTCTCGGGGATAAAAGTGAATCCAAGATACCATATTTGTAATGTTAGTTGATGATTTGGCGACATACCACCAAAGATTTGGAGAAGTCTCCGTCATAATAAAATGAACGTAATATATCCTTTCATGTTGTTTATGCTAATTTATAGAGAACTATAAGTCTTCTTAAATGAATCGGTCGTATTAGCAGAATTGGATGATTTCAAAACATATAATTTGTAAACATATAATATTTGTAAACATATAATTTGTTATATGTAACCCTAAACCCTAAAACCTTAATATTTTTTAAAACAATATATCCAAATTTGCAATGGATTTGCGACGGCTCCGTCACAAATCCATTGCAAATTTGCGAGGGAATTGCGACGGGTCCTAATTATAATAAAATAGAAAGAAAATCTGAAATTAGATAATATTATGATTATAATTTATAANTGCAAATTTGCGAGGGAATTGCGACGGGTCCTAATTATAATAAAATAGAAAGAAAATCTGAAATTAGATAATATTATGATTATAATTTAATTTTAAAATTAAAAAAAAAATCCTAATTATGATTATAATTTAATTTTAAAATTTATGATTAAATTTATAACTTAATTTTAGATATTTAATATTTTTAAACCCTAAACTCTAAACCCTTAATATTTTTTAAAACAATATATCCACGATTTGCAATGGATTTGAGAGGGAGCCGTCGCAAATCTCTTGCAATTTTATGAGGGATTTGCGACGGCTCCCTCACAAATCCATCACAAAATGATTTTTTTTTTGAATTTTTGGTCGGAAAATTGAAACTTTTCACGAAATTTTGGCCCAAATTAAACCGCGAATTTTTTTGTGGGCCTCCCAATCTGCGATGGATTTGCGACGGATCCCTTGCAATTCCCTTGCAAATCCATTGCTTAATATTTTTATATACCATCGATTCCTTTCTTCCCCTCACTCAGATCTTAAAAAACTCATTCCTTCACTCACGATTCTTCTCTCCGGCGACTCTCCTGTTCTACTCCGGCGACTCCTCCTCCTCCTCCATCGCGCCCTCCTTCCTCTCCACGGCGACCTTCTTCTCTTCCTCCCTCTCCCTCGATTTCTCCACAAGCTTCCTCATCTCCCTCCGACGACCGGCGGCTCCTCCTCCTCTTACCACCGGTGACAATTCATCCTCTTCCCACCGGCGGCTTGCTTCAAGCTAAAAAGACCCATTTTTTTTAGATTTGTTTGATTTTAGGTTTGTTAGATTTTTTTTGATTTTAATGTTAGAAATTAACAAACTCAAATTATGTATTTTTTCTTTCTTTAGTTGTTAAATAAATTTAACATTTCAACAAAAAAAACATTTAAGTTGTGTTGATTGTTTTTGTGTGATGAATTTAGATTTAGAAATAATCGATTATTTGTGTTATGAATCTGGGTTGTGTTAATTGTTTTTTGATAGTTAGATAATTGGATTTTGAATTTTTTTTTGATTTTTTTTTTGTAATTTGCGAGGGAAGTGCTACTAATTCTATCCCTCGCAAATTTGCGAGGCAAAGTATCCGTCGCAAATTTGCGAGGCAAAGCTTCCGTCGCAAAATTAATATCCATCGCAAATTTGCGACGGATGATTTCCCTCGCAAATTTGCGATGGATACTTTTCCTCGCAAATTTGCGACGGATTTGCGAGGCGTTTTGATTTGCGACGGAATGATGGTCCTCGTAAATCCATCACAAAACCTGATTTGCGACGGATTTGCAACGGATTTTGCCATTGCAAATCGCGTGTTTTCTTGTAGTGTAGTATGTGCTCTTGCAGTGTTTTATTTGGGTTATTCCTGAAGTGTTTCAAGAATTGGCGCCGTTGCCGGTGACCAATAGCGTTACCTTTGAATCTAAAGATGAAATTAAGTCTAAGATTTACTAATATATTATATATTGTTCTCTTGTGTATTTCAGGTGACTAACTAGAAGCTGGGTAGAGATACCAGAAGCAAGGGTTCCCACAACCTTCTTGAGCTCAACAACCAAGAGCTAGCAAGGTTATAACGAACGAGCAGGAAAGCAAAGAGGAATCCCGTCATCATGGACGATCAAAACGAAAACCAATAGGACGCTGCAGCTGCCGAACTTTAGAGGCTACAACAATAAGTGCATCATTTACAACAACTGCAATTGTAAATGCAACAACAACAGCAACAGCCTGCCATCGGAGACTTGGACACGCCTCATGCTTTCTACCAAAACAGAGCTGCTATACGTCCACCAGCTATTACGAGGCAATATTATGAGATCAAACCTCAGATGATTGCATTGGTGAAGCAGCACATGTTCCATGGTTTGCCTACAAAGCATCCAAGGGACCACATTGAGAATTTCAAAGAGATTTGTAGCACTACCAAGTGGAATGGGGATACCAACTGATTACCTCAAGTGCAAGCTCTTCCCTTTATCTTTGGCGGACAAGGCGCTGAGATGGCTCAAGTCACTTCCTCATCGGTCGTTGACTACTTAGGACTAATGCAGAGCTACTTTCTTGGATCACTTCTACACCAAGTCTAAGAAAGCTTCACTGCGGAACAAAATCACTACTTTCTAGCAGCATGTGGGAGAGTCTTTTTGCGAAGCTTGGGAGAGGTTCAGAGAGTACCGCAGAGAGTGCCCACACCATGGGTACTTGGATGAGCAGATTCTAAGCATCTTTTAAGATGGAGTTGATTGGGACTACAAGAACGCCCTTAATGCTGCAAGCAATGGAGATTTCATGACTAAGACTAAAGAAGGAGCGTATCAGTTGATAGAGAACTTGGCTGCAAGTTCTGGAAATCGCTGCCCTGAGTACGATAGGTCTAAACGAGTCAACAATGTGGTCGCAAAAGATTGATGAGATGACTGCGAAAGTGAACTTGCTGCTTAAGGGAAATCAGAAAGGTGTGCAGTCTTGCGAGGAGACAGGAGATGCAACTTTCTGTCAGGGATTAACTGAGGAAGAGACTGATGAGCTGTAGGAGGTGAACTTCATTAGTGGACAAGGGTATGTGCAGAACATATGATTCAACCAGAATTACCGAAACCATCCAAATCTGTCTTACCGAAGCACCAACGTCGAAAATCCCCAAGATCAAGTCTACCCCCATCAAGCTCAACAATCCCAAGGAAAAACGTTTGTAAAAAACGCATGCCCCTCAGGACAGAACAAATTTCAAGGTGGGTTTCAGCAAAAACAATTGTTCAACGCCTTCCAAACAACAACACCTGCCCCATTCCAAGCTCCTGCAAGCTTTGCGAATAACTCTCAGGATGAGCTTAAGGTCCTTATGCAACAACTCCTGCTCAACCAACATCAGTCTGCCAAAGAGATTAATGTCAAAGTTGATAACATGTACAATGATCTCCACATCAAATATGAGGCTGTATGCACTCATGTGAAGAAGTTGGACACTCAGGTTGCTCAAACTACCGAAGCAATCAAGAGATCGCAGGGAGTTCTTCCAGGGATGGTGGAAAAAAAATCCAAGGAACAAGTTCGTCAACGCCATCACACTCAGAAGTGGAAAAAGAGCTAGAACATGCTGCACAGAAAGGAAATTATATTGATGTCGTCATTGATCTGAAGAGGTTGGCGAAGAAACAACTGAAAAGGGGAAGGTTCCCATAATTGCAGACGCTGCAGATAACCCACACGTGCTACCCCCTACACGTGTCTACACTCCAAGGGTTCTGTACCATACTCGTTCCAAGAAGTCACAGAAGGACCTAGAAGAGGCAAAATGCAAGGAAATGCTAAATGATCTCGTGGTGAATCTTCCTCTTGTTGACACAATCCAAATGATACCTTCATTGAAGAAGTATATGAAGAGCTTGGTGACAAGTAAGGTATCAACTGAAGATAGTGTCATGATGTTTTCAAAAGATTGCAGTGTGATAAGCTCAAATTAATACCTTAAAAGTACTAAAGCTTTGTCGATTATAATACTTAGGGATCGAATCCACAGAGACTCACGGAAACACACAATAGATTATATAGAAGAGAATTAAGCTAAGTGATCAATGAAATTGAAAGCAAGTACGTAAATTAAACGAGTTGTAAGTTCGATTGGAGAAAGATAGGTTCATGATATTTCTCAGGAAATCAATGAATGCAGATAAACTAACTAATCATGGTTCAGGTTATGCACGGTTCTTGAACTCAAATCACTAAGGTATAATTAACTAACTCTCGTTGCGAGAATTATCTAAGTCTAAATCCTAGAATCCCAAATCTCTTTGCGAATCCTAAAGTCTAAACCAGCTTTTAGTTCAAGTTTGATTTGTTCACAAAACAACCAAACCAAATCTCTTTACGAATAGTTATTTTGCTCACCCTAGGTTCTATCATGTTTCTCAATTGCAATCTCGTGCCTAATCGATTAACCTAAGATCTAAGTTCTAGGTGATCAATCCAGAATTAGCTTTGAAAACAACCTATGATGAAGAACTAATTCAGATTGTGAACCCTAAACAACTAATCAACCTAGCATTCAAAGAAATCCCTTATGAGAACCCTAAACCTAACAAGAGATCTACTCAGACATAGAAATTGAAGCAATAAACATGTTTGAATAAATCATCAAATAAACAATAAGAAAGAGAGTAAAACAGGGATTCGAAATCTTCTCTTGGATGAACAGAGTTTCAGACTTGTCTCCCTCAAAAGCTCTCTCACCAAAACCAAAGTAAAATAAAGCGTAGCCATCAAAAGTGGCTGTAAATCCTAATAAATAACCTAAGTCACATTTTAGGGCTTCTTGTAAATAATAAAGTCTTCTGGGCAATTTTGTAATTCTTCAACTCGTTATTTAAGTCGTGACTCGTGTCTGCTTCAATGAGTATCGACCGATACTAGTCAATATCGATCGATACCGAGGCTTCAAATCGGGTACTCAGCTACACGAACTTCTGCTTTGCTCCAAAATGCTCCAGAAAGCTCCAATATCTTCAATTATGCTCCAGAATGCTCAAAACGTGCTAAAACCTGTAAAAGACTCTAAAAGACTCAAAAATACTAAAAAGACTCTATAAAAAGGACTTATATCATGGCCTAAAACGGATAAAAACCATGATATATCAACTCCCCTAGACTTAGCCTTTGCTTGCCCTCAAGCAAATAGAAAGCTAAACAAGAGAAAGAGGTTTGAAAACACGGAGACTCACCTGTTCTTGAAGCATTGCAATGACATTTTTCCTTAGTGCTCCACATATCACCTAACTAGTTCCAAATCTAACCAGCATGTACTTCTCTGTAGACATTCGCAGCTTCCCAGACTACACACATTATTTCACAGCATCATTCAAATAAAACCCTAATCGCCAGTTTCATCGTTGTGATCAATGCCAAGAGCCTTCTAGATTTTTTCCCATACAATATCATGACAAAAGAATTACCCAATTTTCATATTTTTGGTATTGTTTTCTCTCCCCCAGACTTATTTCTTATCATATTTTCTCGCATATACTTATCAAAGGTAACGCGAGTATTGATGGTGTTTGCCACCGAATCCCCGGTTCTTCCCTTGAAAGTAATCAAAGGTGTAGGCGAATAATGGTATCACAAGGAATTTTCCTAACCTCGCTTCCACCTTTGTGTGATCATTCCCTCTGAAGTAGAATAATGGGATCATTGGAAATTTTCCTAACCCTCTACTCAGAAGAAAATCATTTCATCTTTTTATGCATCTTATTTATTAACTTGTAACAGGGGAGAGAAATACCATTACTTTAAACACATGAGTTCCTTTGTCAGATATGAATGAGGAATCAAGCTCTATGGACATCAGTCAAAAATTTAAACACATGGGTTCCTTTGTCAAAAATTTTGGCTCAGGCTTCAAAGAACTTTGCTGGAAACATGAGTGTCTTCTAGTTAACTGGTCAGCCTTTGGATTTTTCATTAGTCCGTTCTAGAACTGATTCTGTAACAATGGTCACTTAGAAGTAAAGTCAGAACAATAGGTTCAAGAAAAAGATCACAGTCTCCAACAAATTTTGACTCAATAAAACAAATTTTGACTCAAAAACGACTTACTCTAAGAAAAACAAACACAATGTCATCGACTACCTCCCCCAGACTTGAATAACACTGTCCCCAGTGTTATCTAGCCTAAGGTTGGGGAAAGAAAGCAAACGAACCAGATGGATTTGTAAAAAATGATAAATTACCGAAATGGGGTACAAGTGTCGACCGACACCCAACTTGGTATCGATCGATACCAAGTATTGGTCGACACAGGTGATTCGTTTTCAACGTCTAAGGTCAGATGTAACTCCAAAAATGTGTCAAACGATCCATGTGTTAAATTGCAGCACTGTTAGACCACTCAAACACAAGTTAGGTACAACAAAATATCATAGAAGCATAAATCCACAAAGTTCAAAATCAAAAGAGAATGCTGACAATAAAATTAAAAAGTTCAAAGGAAAATAAAAATAAAAGAAAAAGAAAAGTGAACCAGATAAAAGAGATGGGAGACTAATCCTCCTCATCAGAATCATCGTCTCCAGCGGTATGAGACGGTTCTTCTCCTGAAGGTGAGCGTGGTGAACGACGTTGAGGCGAAGCCATACAGGTTGAAGCGCTGGCTAGCCCAACAAATGATGCCAATGTGGTCTTGAAGATGTTCAAATATGTGATCTTTCCAAAGTTTGGTGTGCCTAGAGTAGTGATCAGCAATGGTGGGTCTCATTTCATCAACAAAGTCTTCGAGGGTCTCTTGAAGAAGCATGGAGTTAAACACAAGGTAGCCACTCCTTACCATCTGCAGACGAGTGGGCATGTCGAGATTTCCAATAGGGAGATCAAGGACATCCTGCAAAAGACAGTGATCACAACAAGGAAAGATTGGGCTGCAAAGCTAGATGACGCTCTTTGGGCATATATGACTGCCTACAAGACGCCTTTAGGCACGACACTATTCTCTCTTGTCTATGGAAAATCGTACCATCTTCCTGTGGAGCTCGAGTACAAGACATCATGGGCTGTAAAGTTGCTAAACATTGGCATCAAATCTGCTTCTGAAAGGAGGACGATGCAACTACATGAGCTGGAAGAGATATTTCACATGGCCTATGAGAACTCAAAGATTTACAAGGAGAAGACCAAGGCATATCATGACAAGAAGATATCATTCCTAGGAACTTCGCTGCAAATGATCAGGTGTTGCTTTTCGATCTCGCTTGAAACTTTTCCCTGGAAAACTGAGATCGAGATGGTCTGGACCATTCACCACCAAAGAGGTGAGGCCGTACGGAGCTGTTGTGTTGATGGACACTGTATTAGGTGAATTTGTGGTTAATGATCAGCGCCTAAAGCCATATCTCGCTGACACCGAAGTCGCTGGAGGAGACAATGTTCCTCTTAGTGATCCACCTCAAGCCTAAGAGGCATCCAAGTCAAGCTAGTGACTGAAAACGAGCGCTTGGTGGGAGGCAACCCAGTGGTAAGTGTACATATTTTTATTTTCTTTTTGTTTTCACTATCATTTTCTAATTTGTAGTTTTGAGTCTAAGTGTTTCAGGGTTCTTAAAAAAACGTTTTGGGCTCAGACCGATCGATCGGAGCTGCGAAGCTAGGACATGAGCTAAAAGGACCGATCGGTACTAATATGGATGGAACGATCAAATCGATCACGTTAGGTCAGAGAGAAAAAGGATCGATCAATCTTATAGCCGACCGATCGATCGTATGCCAAGGTAAGACAACTTGAGTTTTTCTTGGGGGTTTTAGCATATTCCCCCACAAAGTATTCGGCTTCTGATTATTCATACATGAAGTATCGATCAATGCTAAAAACATCATGAACTCCTTAATAATTTTAATTTACTACATGAAATTATGAAATTTGGTCAATTTCACCAAAACCGTAAACGTTGTGAGTTTTCCGTTAACAGTTGCTTACGTGGCTGACAGGTGGCACATCGGTTTGGTCTGGTTTGAGATTAAACCAATTTTTTTTTAATTGCTGGACCAAAACGACGTCGTTTCGCGTGACCATTTTGGTGTGAGCAATTAAAAAAAAATTGGTCACGCGAAACGACGTCGTTTTAGTCTGAGCAATTAAAAAAAAATTGGTTTAATCTCAAACCAGACCAAATCACTGTGCCACCTGTCAGCCACACAACTATTAACGGAAAACTCACACCGTTTACGGTTTTGGTGAAATTGACCAAATTTCATAATTTTATGTAGTAAATTCAAATTATTAAGGAGTTCATGATGTTTTTAGCATTGATCGATACATCGTGTATAAATAATCAGGAGCCGAATACTTCGTGGGGGAATAAGCTAAAAACCCATTTTTCTTGATATTCCTTCTTTGAGTCGGTTTATACCTTCTCTCTGGTTTATTTTCACACCGAGACGGTGTGAAGTAAGTCTGGGAGAGGGTACTTGTCGTTAGTAACAATGTTTTATTTCTTTTGTTTTCTTTTGAGTCATTTTGACGTTTTTCTTGAGTCGTTTTATTGAGTCAAAATTTGTTGGAGATTATGATATTTCTCTTGGATTTATTGTTCTGACTTTTCATCTGAGTGACCATTATTGCAGAACTATTTTCGGATTAGACTAATGAAAAATACAAAGGTTGACCAGTTAATAAGAGACGCCCATATCTCCAGAAGAATTTAGATAGCCTGAGCCAGTTTCTGAGCTCTTTCTTTTACCTCATCGTTGTGATTGGTACTTTCAGAGCTTGACTCCTCATTTGTATCTGACAAAGGCAACATGTGTGGAAGTATGGTTTTCCTCTCGCTGTTCTAGAAATAAGTTTTTCAATGCATAAAGGATATGAATGGCAAGGAAGTGAACCGGAGATTCGTTGGCAAAAACCATCAATACTCGAGTCTCATGAAAGTATGCCAAAAGGAGTGAACTGGAGATTCAGTGGCAAAAAACCATATGTACTCGAGTCTCATGAACCTTGATCCTATAAAAAAAAAAGAGAAGAAGAATAAAATGAATAAGTCTGGGGAAGAGGGAAAATACTAGAAGGTTTAAAGGTTGGCTTGTCATGGTATCGAAAGGGAAATAGTATAAAAGGTTCTTGGCACTATGATCATTTGATAAGACCCAGCGGTGATGGCTTTTGGATTATTCTGTGAGGCTGTGGGTTGAATTTGGGAAAGCTGTGATGCGTGCGGAGAAGTACATGGTGGTTCGATCTGGAGTTGCTTTGACAATATGTGGATTACTACGTTGGAAGGTCATTCCAGTGTTCTATAGATAAGGTGAGAGTCTCCGCGTTTTCAAACCTCCTCTTCTTGCTTGGTTTTCTGTTTGCTTGCGGGCAAGCAAAAGACTAAGTCTGGGGAGTTGATAAACCGTATTTTTACCAGTTCTAACCTTGTTTTTGTGTCTTTTATCGAATCAAAGTTTGTTTTTACAGTCTTTCAGTCCATTATTGAGTCTTTTTAGGTTTTAGGTGACTTGGGGAGAAAATGAGCCGTTTTGGGTGAAAATGAGCATATGAAGATGCATAATCATGTAGAGGAGTCAGAAGTTTGGCATTTGTTCAAGCACTTACCACAGATGGATCGATATCAAATTTTGATGCAAGATAGATCATTGGGTTAGCTTTCAATTGGAAGTGGTTTGAGGTCATTTCAACGGTGCGATCAAAGGTTACGACAATTTTTGTGAAAATGGTCCAACCTAAACCGACTGGTTTAGCGACGCAGAAAAAAGAGAAATTTTTGGGTTTCACTTATTTTGACCCGGTTTAACCTAGGATTTCGTGGAGAACGACTCTAGACCTATTTATACTTATTTGTTAGCCACTTTTGAGGCTACGCTTTATTTTCTATTTAGACTTTTGGCTTTTGCCAATTTGTAAGCTTTGGGGAGACGAATCTCTGACTCTACATATTTTGAGAAAAATTTCTGAACCCTTTTTGATTTTCTATCATATCGATTATGAGTTTTTCTTTATCTCTTTGCTTGTTCTCTGCTTCCATGTCTGAGTAGTTTCATAGTTAGATTTAGAGTTTCAAGGGGATCTATGAATCATTGAATTAGACATAGATAGGGATCTATCTTTTGTGGTCTTCACTTATCGATGTGTTCATTGCTTAGGCTAAATTGATCACTTAGTCTCTGATCTAGGGTATAATCTACTCATCAAAAGTGTTGTAGATTGCTTGAAAGAACATAGGCGAGCGAATTGTCCTTAACCAACGACATAGCTCTAGATTTTCTATTATGATCTCTAGATTCCTGCGAAAAACCCTTAGCCTAACGCTTTTCCTTATTGATTTTCTCATCGTTATTAGTTATTTAGTTTATTCTTGCAAATAAAAACCATACTTTAATTTCGTCATAGCTCTATTTCACCTTGTAAGATTTGTAGTGTAACATTGGTCCTTATGGATTCAATCTCATCTATATTACTGCGATTGTCTGTTCTCTTGCAGTGTTTTATTTGGGTTATTCCTGAAGTGTTTCAGTGAACTAGATGATGATGATGCATGAGTAAAATAATGCGGAAGCAAATCAATGTCAGAAGAATTATCAGGAACAAGTAAAGGCAAAATAGATGTTGGAAACAAATCAAGAACCTGTGAAAACAGTGATGAGTCTTTAAACGGAAAAATATTTTCATGAAAAACAACATTACATAAGACATAGATTACATTGGTTAAAAGATCAAGAACTTTATAGCCTTTAAAACCAGACGGATATCCTAGAAACACATAGGCTTTAGCTCTTGGGGAAAATTTATTTCGAAACTTTGGATAAGTAGAAACATAGCAAAGGCAACCAAATACACGCAAAGAATCATAATCAGGTTTCTTTTTAACTTGTTTCTGAAATGGAGTTTGGTTATCTAGTAATGGTGAGGGAGTTATGTTAACAAAATACACTGCATTTTGCACACAATCACCCCAAAAAGAAAATGGCACATGAGATTGAAAGTATAATGCTCTAGCCACATTGAGTAGATGTTGATGCTTACATTCAATAACAAAATTTTGTTGAGGAGTATCCACACAAGAAAATAGTGAATCATGCCCTTTTCCCTAATAATATATGGAAATGCAAGTTCATGTGCATTATCATATCGAATTTCCTTCACATTGGTGAAATATCGAGTTTCAATGAGTTTGAGAAACGATGGAAAAACAGTGGACACTGAGCTTTTATTTCTTAAAAGATAGATACAAGTTACACGAGTTGCATCATCTACAAGAGTAAGAAAATATCTAAACCCTTCTACAGTTTCATGAGCAAAAGGACCCCATGCATCAAGATGGACAAGATCAAATGCATTATTAGCTACATGATAATGAGAGACAAATGGACTACACTTTTGTTTAGCTAAAGGACATACGTGACAATGAGAAGATGAACTAAGAACAGACTTTGAAATTTTTGTAGGTAAACTATGTAACTTGGCTGCAGAAGGATGCCCAAGGCGTTGATGCCATAAGTCTCCATCAGCAACCAAAGAAGCACAAAACGGTTGAACATGTTGAGAGGTAACTAAGTCTTTTGCAGTGAACACACATAGATTGTGGAATATTCTACACTTCCTAATCGTCGAGCCCTGAATAAGGTCCTGAATGATGCAACAATCATGAAAGAAATGAGCAGAATTCATACTAGACTGCACAAGAGAACTCACATAAATAAGATTAATATGAAAAGATGGAATATGCAGAATATCATGTAATGTTAGAGTGGCATACAAATGCACTATGCCAGTGTGTGAATTTGGTACTCTAACCCCATTTGGTAATAATACTGTCTTATCCTTGACTATCTGCACTTCTGAAAAAAATTTAAGATCTGAACAAACATGTACAGTAGCATGATAACACCGTATTTTTACCTATTTTACCATATATTTTAGAACACTTTAATAAGTGTTTCACTCGTTTTTATATGTTTTTATTACGATTTTTGTATATTTGTAGTGTCAAGACTCTTTTCAGGTTATTTAAGTAAAAGCAATGCAAATTGGAGAAAAACCAGGTTTTCGGCTTAGAGTCAAACCGTCAAATGTTCAACCCTAACTGTCTGATCCAGCCCAATTTTAGAGTTATCAAAGATGAAAAAACTACATTTCCATTCTAATTGATTTGAGGACGATCCAACGGTTCAATCAAAAGATACATGAAGATCAAGAAGTCCTGTCAGTGCAGACACAAAAGCTCCCAGCCGCGGCCATAAGACATTTGGCCACCCCTGGAGCAGCTGCACCCACGGCCAAGGAGCAGTTCGCCGTGGCCAGCTTCTGTTTCGATCCCGAAGCCCATTTGCAAGCCCGTTCGAATCCTGTCAAGTCCAACCACGGAGAAACCCTAAAGACCGACGAAAATGAGAGGAGAACTATTAATACATGTTTTAGAAACTCTATTTTGTGTGCTTCTTTCGTGTGCTACTTAGATTGATTTTTGCACTAAACTTTTGTTCTTTGTTCTTTATTTAGGGAGATAGAGATTTCTCTTGAATCCTTTTGTTTTATTTCTTACCTATTGATTATGCAATTCATAAACTTGGTTTTGTCTTGCATGATTATGTCCGAGTAGTTTAGTCGTTGGGTTTAAAGGGATCATCGAAGGGGATTGATATGATCGATAAGGATTTCAGGAGGTAAACTTCGCCGTATTCTAGAACTCTTTTTTCTAAGTTTATTCTTATTGCATGGAGATAGCGTCATGAACTAGCTGCTGATCTTAGGATTAATAAACCACGAAAGTATTACATTTATTAACTTGATCCTAGCTTGAGAAGAGCAATCGTGCTATAAGATACGAAAGCATACTTATAGGGCGTTGTGAGCATTGACGAACTTGAACCTAATGCATGATCTTCCGCGTAGCAAGCAACAAAAGAGGACTTGTTAAGTTGTTAGAAATTAGGTGTGTAAAGCTACAAAAGTAGGCTAGACACAATTCCGTGATTCGAGTTTGTGGAGTTTGCTAGAATCAATTTTACTAAGAGCTTTGTTACCGTGTTTGAATCGAATATTCCCCGAAGATATCTCTGTCGACCCAACATCGTTTTATTATTATTTACAACCGATTTTTCATTAGCTTTTCTATTTCGATTTTTACTCTTTATTTTACAAGCAATTTTTCCTTTTACGTTCTTTACAATTTGTGACACCAAAAATCCTATAAAAACCCCTATTCGTTTTAGACTTCCTTACTAATTCTCTTTCTAAGGTCTCACAGAAAAAGCGTGTTCTCCCTGTGAATCAACACCTAAAGTACTACAACGCACATCTGTGCACTTGCAGACTTTTAAGTTTACAAATTTAAAACATGAAGCTATGATAACACATGCACCACATCAAGTTTTTGGGTTGCCGGGGAGGCAATCGTTCTTGTTCTATCACACCTTAGAAGTTAGTAAATTGACTCTAAAGCAAACTTTTTCTTTTTAATTTTCGGTTTTGTTTTTCTTCGTTTCAGGTCTCTGAAACATGGACTCGCCTCTGGAGCGAGATCACTACTACGAGCAGGGTTACTATGACCCATCGAAAGCTCACTACTCTCACAATTCAAATTGCTACCGTGAATCGTTCTACATGGATCGAAAACCGGCACCGATTAACTATCCTCGAGGACGCCAAAGGCATCCTTACTTCCGAGATGAGCCTTTTACGTCTCTGTTTGTAAACTCACGACCACATCCTTACTGTCTTCCTCATCAAATCTTGAACCATTACAAAGATAACTCGGCAATTAGCTTTCGTTCGGAGCGTCTCAAAGCAATGATCAACCAAACCCTTTATTCCCAAGCTACGTATGAAGCTGCCTTGAATGAGAAGATAGATTCAATCTCTGCCGAATTCACTAAGTAATTTGATGATCTTGTTGTCCACGTGAAAGCCCTTGAAGAGCAGACCCTAAAAGACGCTGTAATACTCAAAGAGAGGATGGAACTCGTTGAAGAAGAACAAGGGAAGCAAAAGTTCAATATTCGCCAAGCTAAGAATGATATCTATGGTGATAGATGCGTGTACTTGCTAAGAAGCAAGAATATGGCTTTGAAAAGTTCAAAGCATACAAGATGAAATTTTAAAACCAACTTGAGAAAACTATGAAAATAGTTATACGTGATAAAGGTGGCGAGTTTGATGAGAATGAAATACATTCTTTAGAGAACATGGCATTATTCGTCGGAAAAACTACTCTTTATTCACTTGAATCTAATGGAGTTGCAGAACAAAAATTCTGAACTCTTAGTAAGATGATGAATGCAAAGATGCATGATTTAGAGTTATCTCAAGAAATGTGAGGGGAAGCGTTGCTTACCACATAAAGTTATTTGCAAGACGCCATATGAACTCTTAAGGAGGTAAAGTGCATTCGTACAAATACATGAAAATGTGGGGGTGCCTAGCAAAAGTCGTAGTGTCACCTCCTAAAAAGGTCACAATTGGATCTTAAACAGTGGATTGTATTTTCATCGGATATACACACACAACATTGTTTCTCGGTTTCTGGTTCATAAATTAGACGTACCGGATATCCATGTTAATACAACCATGGAGTCAAGAAATGCATATTTCTTTGAACTCGTGTTTTCGTGTAAGGATTAAAATCCGATGCGAACTCGTGAAGAAAGAGATGCAAGCTCCTCTATAAATGAGCGATTACTTCTGGCACATCGTGAGATGATGCAAAAGAATATGTAAATCGTTTGTTAAAGATTTTTTAAATGGTCTTTCTTCAAGAGAATGCATAATGAATTTTCACTAAAGCCATGTCTACACATGACAAATCTTCGTGGAAGGAAAACGTCATTAGTGATATCGACTCCATTATGAAAACCATATTTGGGAGATAATCGAGATGTCACAAGGGCTTAAAGTCAGAGGGTGTAAGTGAATTTTCAAAATTGAAAACCGATGGCTTATTCGGGAAGACACAAAGTCTATTGACTTGTGAAGTCTGATCTGTTTGGGCTTACAAAAGCTCTGAAACAGTAGCATGAGATATTTGACATTGTCAAATAATTTTAGCATCAATGAATGTGATAAGTTCATGTACATCAAAAGTACTCCGCATTGATACATTTTGCTCTGCTTGTATGAAAATTACATGGTCAAACACACTAAGATTTTCTTTAGTGTGAGGTTTGACATGTAAATACATGGGTCGAACGGATGTGATTCTAGAGAATAAGATCACTAGATATTTCAAATGAATAATCACTTCTAGAGCTCATTATGGTGGGTCCCCGCCCGTTCCCTGGAAGAAGCGGGTGAGGGTAAGGGCAAGAGAATTGCCAAGAAGAGGAGGACCGATGGGGTGGAGTCCTCCTCCATAGGTCGGGACGACGGTCAGACCGACGTGCCTAGTGGGCAACCGACCGTTGGGGTGGAGGCCTTGTCTCTAGGCCGGGAGGGGGTGACGATGGGTCAAGGGGCCGAGCTGTCCGAATACCCTGTTATTGAGGTGGCAGGTGGGCATGGGCCCGACGTGGCTGGGAACCCGGAGGCCGAGGTGTCAACTGGTCGGGGGGCTGACGTGTCCGAGAACCAGGGAGGCGGTGTGATCGCGGAGTGGGTGGTCGATGAGACCGAAGTCGTCGAGGTTAGCGACGAGGCCAAGGGGTCTGAGGGCAAGGACGAGCCAGCAGTACCTGGTGGGGACGTTGTGGGCACATCGGGGGGTGGTAATGAGGAGGCCGTTGATCATAGCTTCGACTTCAGCTATGAGCGCGGTGACGCGCCCTTTGTTTCGGACAAGGCGGCATGCGCCGAGCTGGTATACGCGGCCGCCCTTGGGAGGAGGCCCCTTCTTTATCCCGTCTCGGAAATGTGGGAGTCCGACGCATTTCAGAGCACGTCCCACTCTTTAGTTCGGGTGAGATTCGTTTTGCCCTCTTTTTATTTTTTTTTATTTTTTTATTTTTTTTATATTTATTCTGTTTCTGCAGACGATGGTCAACCTGGCCACCCTTGGCGAGAGGTATGAGAGGCAGGTGCTGGAGCAGGAACGGGTGAACGATCAACTAAAGTTGCGTACCCAAGCGGGAGAGGAGGCGCTGTCGGTGGTTATCCGCGAGACTATGCAGGCGCTGAAGGATGAGAAGGCCCGCTCTGCCGCATTGGAATCGTGTATGGAGCGGGTGCGTGCCCGGGCGATGGAAGCGGATCAAGCTATCGCCGAGCTGGATGCGGAGAAGGCGCGATCGGCCGCCCTTGAGGAGGAGCTTGTCCTCGCGAGGGGGGAGGTGGCGAAAGCCTGTGGGGAGCGAGAGGTGTCCCGATCTAAGGTCACGTGGCTGGAGGGTGCCATTGAGCGGGCCAAGGTGGCCGTTGCCAAGGAGAAATACCGGGTTAAAAGGAAATGGGCGGCTCGTAACCAGAAATGGGCTGCTAAAATGGAGAAGATCCGTGCCCATGTGGCCGGCCGGGACCGGACCTTGCCTACGCATATGTTGCTCAGCCAGGTGGTTGACACGCGGTAATGTCTCGAGAGAATGGAGGCCGAGGATAACCTGGTGGTGCCGTTTTATCGGATGGCGAAGCTGAAGGCGGACGAGCTGAAGTTTGACGCATAGTTGGATCAGGTTGTTTTCCCAGAGCTGAGCCCGGAAGACTTGGAGCTCCCTTCCGAGCGTACTCCTGAAGTCCAACTTCGGCAACCTCCGTCTGGCCAGACTCGACCGGCCTCGTCTCCACCCAAAGCTGCTTCGGATCCATCTGCCTTGGATTCGGCCCCAGATGCCACTGTGCCCCTTGCTCAGGTCGAGATAACTGTGCTACCTGCTCAGACCGAGGGTCGCGAAGAGCCATTGGAGGGGGGTGACGAGCCACCGCAATCGGGCCAGCCTTTTCGGGGTGAGCACGGCACTAATCTGAGGATGGTGGGTCCGGACGATATAGATAGTACCCGTGTTGACGGGGTTTAGGTTTTTCTTTCTCTTTTTTTTTTGTGTAGGCCGAGGTGCCAATTGTAAATCTCCTTTTTTGTTCTTCTTTTTTTTTTTGTAGGCCGTAGTGCCTTTATGTAATTTGGCGTATAGCCCCCCCCCCCCTTTTTTTGTTTATAAATGAAATGAATTTTTCGAAGTGGTTTGCTTGTTTTCTCCCATAAGGGTTTGGTACGAAGTGTAGCTCGGCTGGAGACACTTAAAGCTTGTGTGTCTTTCTTTTGGTGCGAGTAGCGAGCTCGGCTTTAGCACTTAATAGCTTGTGTGCTTAGGGGTGCGAGCTTTGAGCTCGGCTTTAGCAATTAATAGCGTGTGTGCTAAAGGGGTGCGAGCTTTGAGCTCGGCTTTAGCACTTAATAGCTTGTGTGCTATAGGGGTGCGAGCTTTGAGCTCGGATTTATCACTTAATAGCTTGTGTGCTATAGGGGTGCGAGCTTTGAGCTCGGTTTTTTTTATGAATCCGGAGGATAAGATTTTATTAGATTTATAGTTGCACCCTGGTTAGGGGTTGCCTACGTACCCTTTAGTAGAAGGGATCAAGCCATTCGTAGTTCGGGTGATTACAATGATGAGGGAGATAGTGGCCTAATAGTAGTACCGCTTTAGGTTCATTGAGTTCCACGAGCGCGCGATTGCGTCGCCGTTCATTGTGGTTAGTTCGTAGACCCCGGGCTTTACGACCTTGGATACGAGGTAGGACCCTTCCCAATTAGCACCGAGTTTGCCTGCGTTTAGTTCGGCCGTATTTTCAAAGACCTTGCGTAGAATCAGGTCGCCTTCAGTGAAGAACCGGCCTTTGACCCTTTTGTTGTAGTTCTTGGAGGCTAGCTGCTGGTAGTTCTGGATGCGGAGTAGGGACTGGTCGTGTTGCTCCTCGAGGAGGTCGAGCTGGCCTAAGAGAATGGTGTCGTTTAGGTCGGCGTGTTGTGTGAGCATAGTGCGTCGGAGGGTGGGAAATCCGACCTCGGAGGGAGCCATTGCTTCCATGCCGTGGGATAGGCTGAAAGGTGTGCGATTTGTCGCCGTCCTGGGTGTTGTACGGTGAGACCAGAGGACGCCGTCTAGCTCTTCGGCCCAAAGGCCTTTCTTATCATCCAGACGTTTTTTGAGGCCGTCGAGGATGGTTTTGTTTGTTGCCTCTGCTTGCCCATTGCCTTGTGGGTATCTCGGAGTGGACTTGCTTAATCTGATCCTCCCTTTCGCGCAGAAGTCTTCGAACAAGACCGATGTGAACTGGGTGCCATTGTCTGTTAGGATCTCGTATGGCAGGCTGTGGCGACAGATGATGAACTTCCAAACGAATTTGCGGACGTCCTCCGCTGTGATCTTCGCGTAGGCCTCAGCCTCTATCCACTTTGTGAAGTAGTCAGTCATTACCAGGAGGAAGCGCTTTTGGCGAGATCGGGGTAGGGGTCCTACTATATCCATGGCCCACCGCATGAATGGGTGGGGTGCCGACGCTGTGGTTAGCAGCTCGGTGGGAGAGTGGATAATCGGGCCGTGACGCTGACATTTCTCAAACCGGGCTGCGAACTTGTCGCAGTCTTGAAGCATTGTTGGCCAGTAGTGGCCCTGGTTCCGGATTCGCAGAGCGAGTGCACGACCGCTGGAATGGTTTCTGTCCGCTCCTTCGTGCATTTCCTTCATTACGTCGATGGTTTCCTACCCGTGGAGGCAGGTTAGCAAGGTTCCCGTAGCGCTCCAACGGAATAACTTGCCGTTGGTGATGAGGTATTTTGCGCATTTCTTTTTCAGTCGGCGGGCTGCCCAGCGATCCGTGGGAATGGTCCCATCTGCGATGTATAGCATGATCTCGTCGCGCTAGTCCGTTAGCTCGGGCTCGTGGGGAGGAGGTGGCAGATCGTCTGAGCTTGCGGAATTGTCGGGGTCTTCGTTGAGGTCGTCGTTGGCGACGTCTATTAGGCAGATTCCTTTAGGCAGCTCAATGATGGGGAAGTCGATGCTTTCGACGGGGATCACGCGCCTTTGGGTTGGATCAGACGTGGAGGCTAACGTGGCGAGGGCGTCTGCCAAAGTGTTGTCACCTCGGGGAATTTTGGTGTGGGTGAACTCGGAGAATTCGGCTACTAGACCGTGGACTACCTTGAGGTATGCATCCATGTGGTCGTTCTTGGCTTCGTACTCTCCGCTGAATTAGTTGGGGACGAGCTGGGAGCCGCAGTAAGCCTGGATCTTCTTCACCCCGATCGCTTTGGCTAGGCGTAACCCGTCAATCAGGGCCTCATACTCTGCTTCGTTGTTTGACGCTAGGAAGGCCATGCGGAAAGATTGTTCTATAACTTCGTAGGTCGGGGATTCCAGGCGTATGCCGATGCCAGAACCGTGCTTCGCAGCTGAGCCGTCGACGTGAAAGATCCATTTTTCGGGGAACTCGTTACAGGCCAGGTCGGGGGCCAGTTCAACCATAAAGTCGGCCAAAACTTGAGATTTTGCCGCGGTCCGTCCCCGGTACTCGATTTCGTTTTCACTGAGCTCGACCGCCCACTTCATCATTCTCCCGGATCAGCTCGGGCTGTGGAGAATGTTCTGGAGGGGGTAAATGGTCAGCACGGCAACCTTATGAGTTTGGAAATATGGGCGTAGCTTCCGGGCCACAACGACTACCGCGAGGGCGAGCTTTTCTAGTGTCGGATACCTGCTCTTTGCGCCGTCGAGAGACTTGCTGACGTAGAAGATGGGTTTTTGATCGCCCCGATCTTCTCGCACTAGGACTCCGCTGACAGCTGATGTGGACACAGCGATGTAGAGGTAGAGGGTTTCTCCATCTTCGGGTTTAGCCATGACGGGGGGAGTATATATGTAGGTCTTCAGCTGCTGGAGGGCCTCCTCACACCTGTCATCCCACTCGAACCGTTTGTTAGCGCGGAGCAGTCTGTAGAACGGTAGGCATTTATCGGTTGAGAGGGAGATGAACCGGTTTAGTGCGGCAATCCTTCCGGTGAGTCGCTGGACCTGGCGCGTGTTCTCTGGGGATTTGAGATCGATGATGGCCTGGATCTGCTTGGGGTTGTCCTCGATCCCGCATTGGGTGACGATATACCCGAAAAACTCGCTTGACGTGTCGCCGAAGGAGCACTTGGAGGGGTTTAGCTTCATCCCGTATTCGTTCAGCGTCTGGAAGCACGACTTGAGATGACCGACGTGGTCTCCTGCCACCAAAGATTTGACGAGCATGTCGTCAATATATAATTCCATGGTGCGGCCGATCTGGTCGGCAAAGATTTTGTTTACGAGCCGCTGGTAGGTCGCTCCGGCGTTCTTCAATCCGAACGGCATGCCCTTGTAGCAATAGGTGCTGCGGTCTGTGATGAATGCCGTCTTTTCCTGTTCGTCTAGGTGCATGGAGATCTGATTGTACCCTGAGAAAGCATCCATGAAGGAAAGCAGTTCGTTTCCCGTTGTGGCCTCTACGATCTGGTCGATTCTAGGGAGGGGGACGCTATCCTTGGGGCAGGCTTTGTTGAGGTCGGTGAAATCCACGCAGACCCTCCATTTCCCGCTTTTCTTTTTGACGACAACCGGGTTGGCGAGCCAGTCGGGGTATCTGACTTCAGTAATTGATCCGGCCGCGGTGAGCTTTTTGTTTTCGTCGTTGACGGCCTGCGCGCGCTCGGGTCCGAGCTTTCTTCGTTTCTGCTTTATTGGCCTGAAGGTTGGGTCTACATTGAGCTCGTGGCTGCATACTGCCGGGCTGATGCCGGGCATATCGCTTGTCAACCAGGCGAAGGTGGATACGTTCTGCTTTAAAAATTTGAGCAGCTCCTCCTTGATGCTTCCTTTGAGGTCCGCACCGATCCCAACGCAGCGAGTATGATCGCTTGGATCGATGTTGACTTGGGTGACCATGTCCCGACCTAGGAGGTCTTGGTGACACGGTGCGCCTGGGAGCTGCGCTTCGATGACGAGGCAGGTTGGGGTGGCGTTGCGCAGCTTGTGCTCGATGGCGAAGCAGGCGCGCTATACCTTTTGGTTACTCCGGAGAGTGTATGTCCCGGCCTGGTTGGGGAATTTGAGACATTGGTGGTACGTTGAAGTGACTGCTTTCATTGAATGCAGCTAGGGAGTTCCGAGAATAATATTATAGATTGGGACGGTGTCGATCACCACAAACTTGACGATTTTGGTAACGCGACCTACGTAGACCGGTAGGTCGATGGTCCCGATTCCCATGGTTGTATCTCCGGCAAAACCGGTCAGCGGGGTGGCAGTTGGTTTGATTTCGGCCCCTTGCAGGTTCATTCTGGTCAAGGTATCCTTGAAGATGAGGTCGACCGAGCTGCCCGTGTCGACTAGGACCCGGTTGACGTCGCAGTCAGCTACGCGAATTTGTACGATGAGGGGGTCGTTGTGAGGTTGATTGACCCCGGTAGTGTCAGCTTCGGTGAAGGTGATCCCCTTTCCGCTCGTGTCTTCCTCTCGTGTAGTTTGATAGACCGTACCGAGTCGTTGCACGATATAAGTCCTCCCATGATCATTCCGATCATCGTCCGTGCCGGGGGAGGGGACCTCGCCTCTTCTCGAATTCGAGATGGAGATCGTTGGCGACGGTCATCGTTTTGACCACGGTTTTCGGGCCAAGCTCGGTTGATTTCCCGACCTTGCCTATCCGGTTGCTGATGTCGATTACCATCCCAGGCTCGCGGGAGCAAATGCTCAGGCATACGGACCCTTCCTTTCTGATATTGGTCTTGGAGGGCTTCTTGGAGTTTGCGGCAGTGCGAGGTGGGGTATCCCTTTCTTTGGTGGAATTCGCATAATGCTGTTTTATCTGGCTGCTCTTCGGCTCGTGGCTCTTGGGCCTTTGGCTCGTCGGCTTGATGGCCCTTTTGATGGTGCTCGCGTATCCATTTGTTCCACGACACTTTTGGCTCGGGTCGGGGATTTGAGCGGGATCACGCATGTGGAGTACGGTCGGCGATTTGTCGACGAGGAACGCGGTGGCTCGCTTGCCTTTATTGCATGGGTACTCGTCGTCATAATGCTGCCGAGGTTCCTGGTACCCGTCCTGGGACTTATCCTTCTTGGTTGGGGCCTTGTGCACGGCGTGCCTTTTTGAGAGGGCTGTTTTTTCCTCTTCAAGCTCGATGTAGAGCCCGACACGGTGCAGGGCGTCCTCTAGCGAGCGCGGCTTATTGAGCGTTATTTCGTCCTTGAAGGCCGATTCGAACCAAAGACCGTTTCTCAGGGGGGGGAGCGCGGATTCGTCCGTCACGTTGATTTGAGAGGCCGTCGCCTTGAAGCGCTCGATGAAAGATTTGAGGGACTCCTTCGCTCCTTGGTGAAGGGCCCAGAGGTCGCCGCCTGACGCGGACTGCTTGATGTACATGGAGTAATGTTTGAGGAAGGCGGTAGAGAGATCCCTGAAGTTATCGATGGAGTATGTATCCAGCCTGGAGAACCACGTCCGGGCGGGGCCGGTAAGATTCTCCACGAAAAGTTTGCAGTAACCGGCTTCGCGCTCTTCTGGGGTGAAATGGGCGTCCCATGGCGATGGTGAAATCCCTTAGATACTGGGTTGGATCCGGGCTGCCCGCGTATGGTGGGAGCTTGAGTTTGCCAAAATGTTTGAATGGGATGGACGCGATTCGACGAGTGAATGGCGTATTCTGCGTTTTTTTTAAGACGCGGTCTATTTCTGGGGCCGAGCTGGTGGCCTGATGGATTTTGGAGGTCATCATGCGAATCGTTTTTATCATTACTTCGAGTTCGGTATCTCTGGCGCGCTCCGAGCTGATACGTTGGGGGCGTGTTTCGTTGCCTGGGAAACCATCTACCGTGGGGGTGAATTGTCTGGTTACTCCTTCCGACTCTGATGGCGATTCCCCGAATAGGTTCCTTTGGATGTGTAGCATTTCCGCCCTAGAGGTCGGTTCTCGGGCTTGAGTAGCGGGGGATCCGAGATAGACCGGTCGGTCGCTCCGGGCTGCGAGTTCGGCGAATCGATGGTTGGTAGCGCGCGTTAACTCGTCTATCTTGGTGAGTAAGATGTGCATTGCGGATGTCAGAGTGAGCTGGTCTCCTAATGTATGGGGCGCGTTCTGGGCGACTGAGCTATTGAGCGGGGTGAAATCTGATGCCATGGGCGGAGCTGGCTGCCGGCGAGGAGTCACGAGAGGCTGAATTTGAGGAGCTTATTGATGAATCGAGGCTTGGGCCGGGGTAGCTTGTCCTGATGACGGTGGGTCGACCGTCAGAAGCGGTGCTGGTGCCTTCAAAGTCGGTGGGCCCGTCATTGTCGATGCTGTTAAGTTCACTGATAGTACACTGTTCAGCGAGCTCCCCTCCACGTGTCATTTTATTGTTCACTGTTAAGCGAGCTCCCCTCCACGTGTCATTTTCTACTTTGGCCTCTCCACGCAGAGTTGGTGAGATGTCAGCGCGAGGTCGGTGTGCACTGTTCAGCGAGCTACCCTCCACGTGTCATCTTCTACTTTGGCCTCTCTGCGCAGAGTTGGTGAGGTGTCAGCGCGAGGTCGGTGGGCCCTCGTGTTGACTTTTGGGTGGGCTTGGATTTGGTGGGCCTTATTTGCTGAGATGGGCCTAGCTAATTGGGGGTGCTAAGCCCACCTCCAACAAGCTATAACTAGAGTATTGAGCTACATGCAACATACTAAAAGTTATGAGTTGCACTATGGTATAGAAGAACCAATAGTTTTGGAAGGATACAATTATGTTAATTGGTTATCGGCTTCCAAAAACTAAAAGTATGGCTTAACACATTGTAGTGCAACAACATCATGGAAATCTTTCAACCAAACTCTGATCAGATTGATCATGCAACCTAAGTTCATAGCTTTAGAAACTTGGTGGAAAATATCATGATGTGCGAAAAAACTAGTGTGAGCATTACGTGTACAATGTGATAGTCAATTAACTATAGCTCATGCACTGAGTTCTCTGTAAAATGGTTAGCCATGTCTTTTAAAAAGATGACATAAAACCATTAGACAATTGATCTCAAATGGTGTAATCTCGATAGATTATATCTAATTGGATGACAACCTATGATCCACTTATTAAAGGTGTGTCACGAGATCATATTGTAAAATCATCAAGAGAAATGGGTTTAAAGCCTATGACTTAAGAGGAGGTTTGACGAAAACCCCACCTACATGACTGGAGATTCCAAGAAGTAGGTTGAAAGGAAAAACTAAGTCAAACTGAATATGCTAAGAGCACTGTGAGATTTTTGTCTCTTCCCAACTCCTAGGATGATGAACAGTGCTACATGTATGTGTAGAGGATAAGCGATGCTTTTAATGATTTTAGTCCATAGCTTTGAGATATACATGAAGTATTACAGGATACTCCTTAAAACAAAGCTAATGGCGAATCACCTTGTGAGTGTGAAATGGGGCCATTTCTAGGAGAATGAAGGTCATGCTATATTCTTCAAGTTCACTCATGATTAACCAGGCATGTTCAAGGCCAAAATGAACACAATAAAGAACCTAGTTCTGTGAGAAAATGAAGCTGTGTTGTAGCTATTGTCTCAGTTTACATCAAAGTCCCGAAGGTTTAAGACATCATGTTCACCTCATGGTCGAGTAAATCCGATAGCTATTAACAATTATTGGTTAAAGGCTGAAAAATGCTACCAATTCATATACAGTGGATTTTTCGCTTGTACTTGATAACCGTGTATTTTACCACTTTGAGTCTCATATTTTCTTTCGTTTTCTTTGTGTTTCGTATAGTTTTTAGTATGTATATGTCGCATTTAGGTCCAAATCGAGTCGCATTGCATTTAGGACGTCCTAGGTCGTTTTTGTGTTCTTTTTGGCTTGTTTCAGCCTTTCTCAGGTGTTCGGGACTGATTTGGATGAGCGCGGACGGAAGGAAACCGCAAAGATTGAAGAAAGAACGTGAGGACCGGAATTTACATAACCGATCGCTGAAAGCGATCCACGACAGAAATCATGCTCGATCGGTTACTTACCGATCGGTTACAAACCGATCAAGATTGCCACAGGCGATCGGTCATAACCGATCGCCAAAAACGATCGACAGTGCCTCCGGATTTTCAGCATGATTTTGGGAACCAACCACTTATGTAATATAATTGTCAACATTTCTTCTCTTTCATAATAAGTCTAGGCACGAAAATATCAAAAATCTCTGCTTCTTTTTACTGTTCTAAGCCAACTACTTCTTCATTCTTCTCTCTTGTTTTTGTATGAAAGATTTAAGATCTACAAGATTCTAGTGGAGCTTTTCTTAAATTCTTTCCATCAATCTTCTTATTTTTGCTATGTCTTGCTTTTGTTCGGTTTTGTTTTCTGTTTTGACTATGTGCTGTGAGTAGTTTCCTAGAATTCTAGGGTGAAGTAGATTTAGGTAATTTTAGTGTGAATCAATGATGTTAGGACTTTGAATATTAATGATCCTTCCTTGTTTAGTGTGTTTAATGCTAAATCATCCTTGATCAAGTTGATTTAGATCATAGGGAATTTCTCGCCCGGAAGGTGTTCGATGAAATTCCCCAATGAACTAATCAAGGGATATTTCATTCTTAGCCTATGGAAATAGTTGTCTAAGGTGTTTATTGATTAAATGATCTTGTTTCTAATGCTTGAAAGTTATTAAATCACAAATGGAAATTTGTTCTTGATTTAGTAATTTGCAAAGGGATTAATACCAAGGAATTGGATTAGTCTAATTTAAGGATCATAGTCTAAGGATTAGCATTACTTGAGATTATTGACATCATTGTGAACC
>PKML01063286.1:0-45901 GCA_002933935.1 Eutrema yunnanense | reverse complement strand
GCAAGGACAAGCGAGCAACACAACGCCTCAAGACAACGAGATGAAGAACATGCTTCAACAACTATTACAAGGCCAAGCTCAAGGAGCCATGGAATTGAGTAAGAAAATGGCTGAAATCCACAACAAGGTAGACTGTTCTTACAATGACCTCAACTCCAAATTTGAGTCATTGTCGTCTAGGGTCAAACAAATCGAAGGACGAGGAATTGCTTCATCGTCACGCCCCCAAGGTACCTTACCGGGAAAACTCGAGGCTAATCCAAAGGAGTTTTGTAACGCTATCCTTTCAAGTGATGAGGAAGAACATGCTATTGAAGAGTTCATGGACCTACTCTATGGTCCAAATGATGAAGATATTCCCTCAAGAGTCACTGAGTTGGTCATTGAAGATGACGGTAATGAACCCATTGCAAAGAACGAGCCACTAGTTGCTATACAAGTGGAGGTTGAGAAGAATGGAGTTTCTTGCAATGCACCTCCTCCACTCATGCCCAAATCGATTCCAAAGCTTGGAAATCCGGGTAAATTTGTCATCTCTTGTTCCCTTGGTCATTTGAATATTGATGACGCCTTGTGCGATTCTGGATCAAGCGTGAATGTGATCTCTTACGAGACGGTGAATAGTCTTGGAATCAAGAGCATGACACACTACACATCTTCAATCACATTTGGAGATTCTTCTTCAAAATTCCCACTTGGAATCATCGAAGATTATCCTCTCAAAATTAAAGATTGTCTTATTCCAACGGATTTCTTGGTAATGAAGATGAAGAAAAACCACAAGCTCCCTCTTCTTCTTGGAACACCTTTCCTAAACACCACCGGTGCAAGCATAGACTTCCCGAATAAGAGGGTAGTGCTCGAGTATGTGAATGACAAAGTTTTCTATCCCGTCAAACCTTACTTCACAAAGTATTGTGGTGCCATCGCTTATAAGAATGAAGAAGTTCAAGTTCAAACAATGGAGTACATGGGTAGTGTTGAGAAGATGGTTTTAACTTCACCCCCAAAGTCTTGTGCGATAAAGAAAACCAAAGAGAAACAACCTCCCGACCTTGTCAAAAATGAACCCAACAATCACGACCTCAAAGAGAAAGGCCAAGCCGGTCTTCAAGAGATGATGATCAAGCTCAAGCTCAAGGAGCCACCGTGGTGTCATTCTACTCTTTCCATCCACGCCTAAAAGAGTTTGCAAAGTCAAGCTTAGTGACTTTAAACAAGCGCACTTGGGAGGCAATCCCATGTTATCCTTTGTAAATATGTTCATATGTGTGATTTAGATTTAAATTTATCTTTGTTTTGGTGTGTTTCCAGTGTTACAAGACGACAGGATTAACAAGAGAACGTCCGGGATCAAAGAAGAAAATTGACAAAAAAAGGACAGGCGATCGGTCTTGGCGATCGGTCATAACCGACCGAAATTTGCCTGGATCGGTTTTGCCGATCGGTTACGAGATAGCGACCAGTTACGATGAAAAATCAGGTTGCCTCGATCGGTCTTGGCGATCGGTCATAACCGATCGAAATTTGCCTCGATCGGTTATGCCAATCGGTTACGAACTAGCGACCTGTTACGACGAAAAATCAGGCCTCGTCGATCGGTCTTGGCGATCGGTTATAACCGATCGAAATTTGCCTCGATCAGTTTCATCGATCGGTTATAACCGATCGCGACACCAGGTAAGTGATTTCTTCTTCTTCTCACGCGACGTTCTCTCTCCCTCACTTCTTCTTCTCCGCAAAATCAAAACAAAAAAAGAAAGAGATTTTTGAGAGAACTCTCTCAATTCTACACCGATTTTGCTCAAATCTTTACCCATCTCACTCTTTTTTCGAACCCAATCCCACTCCCTATCAATTTCGACCAACTCATTTCACCAACATCACGGTATGCTCTTAATTTACACCATTTTTCATGAAAAGCAAGGTTTGTTCCAATTTTGAGAAATCATGATATTGTTTGAATTAGGGTCGGAACTTGCTTGATTATGGTTGGGTTAAGGTCGATTAGGCTAGGATTAGTGGAATCATGAACCAACTCGAGTCCTTCATGGTCAAATTCAAGGTGTGAACCCTAAGTGTTCTTGATATGAATAGTGTCGATTTCCGGGAACCGGATTCATGAAATTCAATGCTTGCAGGGATTTTGTTTTAGGGATTCATTCAGACTTCATTGATAATTACAGGGGCTACATTCAACTTGAACTCACAATGTGGAAAATTGTATTATTTGTGAAATTGTGAAAATTGGTGAATTTTAGTCCTTTTTGTAAATCCCTATCTCAATTCTTGGTACGATGGATTGTTTACTTGAATGGAATGTGCCGTGTTCTTAATCTCCAAATATATTTTGTAGGAAATGGCATCTAAAGCGAAGAAAGCAACAACCAAAAGATCGAATAAAGCACGTGCTAGCATCCCAACGGAACAACAAGCTGTCGTATGGACAGAGCCGGAAAAGAAAGCACTGAAGGGGTTTGAGAAATTCAAGATGCACTCGACGCGGTTTCCGGATAAAAGAGTGTTGGAGAACTTGGGTCTATTGGATGACGTGACCACCTTCCTAGACTCTATCGGCATGGGTGTCTTGATGAGAATGGACGCGCCCACGTTTGAAGTTCCGGTCCGCCACCTATTGGCCACAGTAACGATTGACTACAAGGATCCCAAGGAGAAGATAGCACAAGACGGGATGCTTCGATTCAAGGTGGATGACAAGGAATATGCGTTGTCCATCTTTGATGTGTGCGAGGCATACGGGTTTCCAACGAAGACCCAAGTTCAGTTCCCGGTCTTACACGCTGCAAATTCAGTGTGGAACACCGTTGCGGAAGGGTTCTACTCGAGTCACAGCGCGAAGGTGACGTGTGTGCGGAATCCGGTCATCCGGTATGTTTGCAAGCTGTTTGCAAACACGATATATGCGAGACAAGGAACCGGAGCGGTTTTGTTAGAGGAGTTGTGCTTGGTCCACCAAGGGATCAAGGGTATGTTGAGGTACGGCGACGGAGATCCCATTGAAGACGAGTTGGGTGACAACGTAAACTACGGGAGTCTCCTAGCGGCACGACTCGTAAGTCTTAGGAGCTGGTCTCGGAGAGCAAAGATACATCACCTATGGCTAGGAGGGTTCCTTACACCTCTCCTAGAAAAGGCGGGAGAAGACCTACGTCGCTACACTCCGCATCACGAACGCAACTACCTCGACCGCACCTATCTCATCAAGAACAGGTTCTTGAAGGCGGGAAGAGACAACGCATACAAGCTGTATGACGAGAACAAGAAGACGCGCACCTTCCGACTTCCTAACACCGCACGGAACACCTTGTTGGGGCTGGACAACGTTGCGTTCAGGCTGCGAGAAGACGAATATCTCGATGCCATCGCCCACGGCGAGGAGCAGCAGCAACAACCGGAGCATGAGCAAGCCGTCGAAGAAGAAGGGAACCCGATGGAGGATGAACCGGGTTATGATCTATACGGGAACATCAACGGCGAACTTCCCGAGATCGACTTCAACCCGAGAACCAAGAGGGAAAAGATCGTCCATCAAGCCTACAAAATGCAAAGGCGGATCAACGAGATGCAGCGGAAGATCAACGCGGCACAAAAGAAGCTATTCGCCAAACTTTTCCGCAAGGTAAAGAAACTCCAACCGCCTAACTACGTCTCCTCGGAAGATGACGACGATGAAGAGATGGACGATGACCCTACCAACCGCGCCACGGACTATGAAGCAGGCTCGAGCACGTCCTGAAGAGAAAGCAAAACAAGATCAAAATTTAGTGAGTTTTTCCAACTCTTGAACATTTATATTTTTGTGTTTCTATTTATGAACTTTTGTTACCTCTCGAGCTCGTGATACACCGAGACGGTGTAAATCAAGTCCGGGGGGAGTACTAATTTGAGTTTATTTGTTTTTGAGTTTTATTTGTTTCTTTTTATTTTCGTTTTTGCATTTTGCATTTGCATATATATATATATATATATATATCATGGTCTTAATCTATATACTCGAATTTTCTTATCCATTTTACCACTCTTGTGCTAATTCAAGTAGCTATCTTCATCTTTAGGATAGTTCCCCACCTCATCACCTAAGCCAATTGTTTCAAACCCATGTTATTTGTGAGTGAGGCTTTTTTCTTGAAAGTGCATGCAATTGAAAAATCTTGTAAGAGAAAGGAACGACAAGGCTTATCTTCCTTAGATAAATGACTTGGGATTTGATAGATAGAATGGTTAAGATAAGTTGGAATGAATGGTGAGTGAAAAAAGGGAGATGGTGAGAGAAAATCGGGTGTAGGCTAAAGAAAGAGCCTAAGGTGTAAAAAGANAAAAAAAAAAAAAAAGAGAAAATAAGAGTTTAGACTAAGAAGAGAAATTCCCCTATAGTGTTAAGAAAAAGAAAAGAAAAGAAACGAGGTTGTGAACAATGCGTATATTTAGCCAAAAAGGGGCTATGGGTTTTATTTACGGGAAAAGATATTGCAAGGCAATGAGCTTAAGACGAGAGATTAGAAAGCTAGGATAGGATGGAAGATAATCTTTGATACATCATTGTTCTATTCCTTCCTTGCTTTTTCGAATTGCCATGCATTACGTTTTTGTGAGAGAAAGTCACCCGTAAAATTTGAACCTCCTCGTATATTGCTTTCTAGCCTTTCTCACCAAAACCGATTGAGAATGTATTAGATTCCCTTATGTGAGACCGCACTTGAAAAGATTTAATTGAATGTTAAAGAGTTGGTTGATATGAATGCTTGTGGATTCTAAAGTCTTAGGCACTAAAGTAAAAAATTCAAGTTGCGATAAGTATGGAGAAGTTCGTGAGAGTAGAAGCGATTTTGGCATTATGGCATTTTTACCTAAGGGCATTGAGTTGAAAGTTTTATGTGTTTCCTTTCGGATATGAGTCCCCATCTTCAAACCTCTCTTCTTGACTTACTTTGCTTTATTCGCTTGAGGACAAGCAAAAGGCAAGTCCGGGGGAGTTGATAACCGTGTATTTTACCACTTTGAGTCTCATATTTTCTTTCGTTTTCTTTGTGTTTCGTATAGTTTTTAGTATGTATATGTCGCATTTAGGTCCAAATCGAGTCGCATTGCATTTAGGACGTCCTAGGTCGTTTTTGTGTTCTTTTTTGCTTGTTTCAGCCTTTCTCAGGTGTTCGGGACTGATTTGGATGAGCGCGGACGGAAGGAAACCGCAAAGATTGAAGAAAGAACGTGAGGACCGGAATTTACATAACCGATCGGTTATAACCGATCGCTGAAAGCGATCCACGACAGAAATCATGCTCGATCGGTTACTTACCGATCGGTTACAAACCGATCAAGATTGCCACAGGCGATCGGTCATAACCGATCGCCAAAACCGATCGACAGTGCCTCCGGATTTTCAGCATGATTTTGGGAACCAACCACTTATGTAATATAATTGTCAACATTTCTTCTCTTTCATAATAACTCTAGGCACGAAAATATCAAAAATCTCTGCTTCTTTTTACTGTTCTAAGCCAACTACTTCTTCATTCTTCTCTCTTGTTTTTGTATGAAAGATTTAAGATCTACAAGATTCTAGTGGAGCTTTTCTTAAATTCTTTCCATCAATCTTCTTATTTTTGCTATGTCTTGCTTTTGTTCGGTTTTTTTTCTGTTTTGACTATGTGCTGTGAGTAGTTTCCTAGAATTCTAGGGTGAAGTAGATTTAGGTAATTTTAGTGTGAATCAATGATGTTAGGACTTTGAATATTAATGATCCTTCCTTGTTTAGTGTGTTTAATGCTAAATCATCCTTGATCAAGTTGATTTAGATCATAGGGAATTTCTCGCCCGGAAGGTGTTCGATGAAATTCCCCAATGAACTAATCAAGGGATATTTCATTCTTAGCCTATGGAAATAGTTGTCTAAGGTGTTTATTGATTAAATGATCTTGTTTCTAATGCTTGAAAGTTATTAAATCACAAATGGAAATTTGTTCTTGATTTAGTAATTTGCAAAGTGATTAATACCAAGGAATTGGATTAGTCTAATTTAAGGATCATAGTCTAAGGATTAGCATTACTTGAGATTATTGACATCATTGTGAACCACTAAAGTTACCAGCAATCATATACTTCACCCTTGGATTCGTTTTTAGTACTATCTTTAAACCGTAATTTGCATTCTTGTTTAAGTTTCTATCTTTGTTTTAGTTGAAAATAGTTTGCTTTCAATATTTCTTAAGTCGTTACAAAATCAAAACCAATTCTTGGATTGCTTAGATTAAGAAGTTTCATGTATTCTTGGTTTTTAATCTCAACCCATTATGGATTGATATCTCAAATACTGCAATGACATGAGTGGGATTTGAGCAATTGATAGCGAAAAATCTTACTATCACTACTCTCAAAAGTCATTCTTTCGAGTCGTCATATGTTTAGAGTCACTTCTATTTATGTGGGGGATTGTTGGAACTCGTTTTTGACGAAGTGGTATTGACCACTTTTCCAGCGGAGACGTTTGTCGGAATGACCGGATTTTGGGCACGATGAAATCGTTGGCGTGAGCACTATAACATAGTGTATTCACTTGTCAAAATCTGAGTTAATTTGAATGAGAAATGGAGATCCAAAGTGGATGACTTGGAAAGCTTGAAGTGCTTCAAAATTTGGCTAAGTGTAAAAACTAGCAAATGTCCCACATTGGAAGTTGGAGGTGAAATCTTCTTGTATATATAGTGGAGAAGTCCTAACAAGGTTCAAAACCTTAGGAACACTATAAAGGAGAGAAAAGTGATTCACATGTGCGCGCACTGAGACGAGTCAGTACGGTCTTGGGCTCAGGTGTGGGTTTAGGTGTGGATTCAGGTAGATGGACTTTGGTCCAACAACCTATTTTTGTATCACTTTTTTCTATGTGTAATTGATCACTACATGTATATTAAACTTGGTCAAAAAAATCAAATAAATAATTCTCATAATTAATTGTGAATTGATTTGGTCAATTCTATAACTTCTTCTCCTTTATTGCCTCAGATTAATTATGTATTGAATTGGGCATTACTCCACTATTGGGAACAAAAAAAGGAGTTCTCTCTCATATAAAAAACAACAACAATCTCTTCACATTTCTTGGGGCTTTTCTTTGTTTTTTTATAGTTTTTTTCCATGAGAGTACATCACAGAAAAAATGTTCGAAGGCTTATGATATTGGGTGATGCGAATCATAAGAAATATGCAGTTATATTCTGGGATTCGGAATGCCAAATAACCATCACACTACGGGGCATTTTCAGAATTAAAAAATAACATTTTTTTTTTACAAATCCGTTTTTTCCAAATTTTTGTATCCGTAATCTTATCGTATTATCGATTAATTTTAGGGTTAATTGAGTGAATATTAATGGTTGACCAAAAAATTAGAAGTTGATTTGGAAATTAGGTGGGAGGAAAGAGAAAACCCAAAATACCCTTTGTTTTTTTAATAATCACAAAAATGCCATTGGTTAGAAATTATTTTCTGATAGAATAATCCGACGACACTGTTCATTTAACGGACGGTGTTACTATTCATCGAAACTCGACGATCACTATTCATAGCCAGAAAACATATTGTTATCATCGTTAACATTGTCATGTTAACCCAGTTATCATTGTTAACATCGTTAACATATAATTAGTATCGTTAAAACTGTCATGGTAACCCAGTTATCATGTTTATTTTTATGAAATTGTCATGTTAAACTAGTTATCATAAGTTATTGTGTTAATTCAGTTATCATTTCGCAGGAAAATGTGAAATATGGAAATATAAAAATTAATGTGAAATATGGAAATATAAAAATTAATGTGATAATCCGGTTATCCTATCATATAAACTATGTGTTATTGGTTATCTAACTTTGTTATCATCACAAATGTATACTAATAATCTATTGGATAACTTTGTTATTGATTAACTTCAACGTAATTAACATATAAAATCAGAAAAAGAAAAAGAAAAATAAACACCACCACCGGCGTAGCCTCCGTCGGCATCGCCGTCCTCGCCTCCGTCGCCGGCGTTTCTTCGTCCTCTTCTCACCGGCGTCGCCTCCGGCGGAATCTTTTCTGACGCCGCCGCTGTCCTTGCTGGCGTCGGCTTCTTCTTCTTCCTTCTTCTTCTTCTTACGCTTTCTCTTTCTTTCTTTCTCCGACATGAATAGTAGTAATTCATGAAAAAGAAAAACAAAAATGGAATTAGTTAGAAATGGTGGGGTTAAATTAGTCTTTTGCATATGAACAGTGTTTGTAGAACAGTGTTTAAAAAGGTACACATAATTTCTATGTTATTTAATAACACTTTGTGCTATTACTCTTAATATTATATAATTTCCTTACAAATATTCAATTTGCCCATGTTGTAGAAATAGAATTCCTACAGAAATAACGTTTCAGAACTCTCGATTGACCGAGGACTAATAGCATGATTATTGGGGTTTCTTATCAAGGTATCTTAGGTAAAATTTAGATTAAATTAAATAAAAAATGGAATTTGTTAAGAACCGTTTCTTATTTTAGATACTTAAAGAACCGGTTCTTAAGTGATAGGTGTCATGTTTTTATTGGTTTCTTCTCCCTTCCTCTCCCTTCGCAACGAGAAGAAGAAGAAACCATGGCTTCCTCTGTAATCGCTTCCTCTCCCTTCGTCTGCAAATCTTCCATGGTTAATATCATCTTCATCACCATCTTTCATGTCTCGATTTCACAATTTGCAGCTGGTTCTTCGGTGAATTAGCTGACAGCGAAGACACTGAAGGAGACGGCGATGCTGAAGACGAAGCTGGGGTGGAGAAATTGTTCTTGAGGCCCAAAAATTCGCCATCTTCAGGCGGTAGCACTATTGGTTCTGCTACGAGTGATGACGACTGTACGCTTCAATTTTTTTTCTCGATGGTTTTTTGCATTTGCTTTAATTGGAATCCTGAAATTGAAAAATCGAGAAAGGCTTGAAAGAGAAGAAGAAGAAGAGAGTTTTTGTGCTTTACAAACTTCTGCAATTAGGTTTTGTTCTTAGTCATGTAGTTCTTAGTCATGCAGTGAACGAAGTTTTTGTGCTGAAGCAATTTTCAGTTTCAGTTTGCAGCTGGTAGGGATCTAAGCCCAGTCCTAGGACAACTTGGGGATATGATGCACACACTTGGGGATCTAAGGCCATTGCTGGGAAGAAGAAAGTTTCCAAGTAAACATGATCTTGATTTCCTTGTTGTTTTGTAATACTCTTTTTAGTTTGTCTAGTTTCTCTGTTTAAATTGTGATTTTGTAATCCCTGAAACTTGGTTTTCTGGCTAATCTTAATCTTAAATTGTGATTTTGTAATCCCTGAAACTTGGTTCTTCGAAGAGCCATGAAATCAAAGATATCGAATAATTTCTTAGTTGTCAGGAAAATCGTTGCAACAAACAAGGATCAAAACACTAGATTTTTGCTACAAGATGTTTGCTTGATCGTTGTGTAAATAAGTAAAATGAAGAAGGGTTATTTGGTTGAGGCAAACGAAACGTAGCGTATCAATTGCAGTTGCAGGGACAGTTATAGTTTCGGTTCCATAATCTCCTTCTTCTTATTCAATACCCAAAATAAAACCAATACAAAACCAAAAAAAAACACATAAGGGATTTTTTTTGTTTACCAATAAACTAGTTATTTCTTAAGTTTCTAAAGAGAGGTTCTTAACTTAAGTTTATTAATAAAAAATTCTCTAAGAACCCTGAATGGGTTTCTCCCAATAATGATGCTCTAAGAGAATATTTGAGGGGAGAGAGGAACCACCTGAAAGCGATGGAGAAGCCATCACCAGCAAAAGAAAAAGAGTTATTTTTTTTTTTTTAAAACAAACATTTTATATAACTCTCGTTCATGACACACACCAATAAAAAAGGTAGATTATTTTTGGGTGATTTGCATCAATAATACCTTTTACGACAAAATTTAGGCTTCTACCATCAAAAAGCAGTCAATTGAGTATATGACAGTAGTCAACTGTCCAGAAGGAGGGGAATTGTCGATAAACCCCTTGCTCTTTTATCAACAACACTGCTTTTCCCTGACACGAAAATGACGTTTAATTTTTGTAAAGTTGCAAACGCTACTAATTTCTCTCTCTTCTCTTCTGTCACTAAAAAACAAAATAGAAAACTGCTTTTTCTCTCTTTACAAATGTATGACAAATATATACACATAATAGATGACTAATTTATGACAAACAAATAACTATTTTTGATCTCTCTTGCCCAAATGACTAATTTAGTGACTACTGACGAAGATAGTTGTCAATAGGTGACTACCGAAGATAGTTGTCTAAATTTAGATGACTATTTCACCACCAAATCACTAACACTAAATTTTCGAACAAAGAACTCGAGTCTGTGACTGTAGAGAAAAATAATCGATAAAATGTAGATGAATTATGTAAGATAGACGATAAACACGAAAAAGGAAAAATTAAAACATTAAAGCATTATAGTTTATATAGGTATTCGAGTAGGTGACTACTCACAAAGATAGTTATCTAAATGTAGATGGTTATTTTGTCTCCAAGTCACTAACATTAAATTCTGGAACAAAGAACTCGGGTATGTGACTACATATAGAAATAATCGACAAAAAATAGATGAATTATGTACGACAAACGATAAATACAAAAATAATTTTTTTAAAAACATTAAAACACCATAGTCAAGTAGGTGACTACTGGCGAAGATAGTATTCTATATGTATATGGCTATTTTATCATTAAATAACTAACATTAAGTTCTAGAGAAAACAACTCGAATATGTGATTACAGATAAAGATAGTCGCTAAAAAATAGATGAATTATGTAGGACAAATGATAGAAAACATAAGAAATACTTTTGAAGCATTAAAGCACTATAGTTATGTAGATACCCGAGTAGGTGACTATAGACAAAATATGCGTCTATATGTAGACGACTATTTCATCACCAAATTAATAACATTAAGTTTTGCCACCAACAACTCGAGTATGTGGCTATAGATAATATAGTTGACAAAAAAAAGATGAATTATGTACACAAACGATTAACAGATAAAAGCAAATATAAGCATTGAAGCACCATGATTTATGTTAGGTAATTGAGTAGGTGACTACTGATAAAGATAATTCTTGATACATGGACGATTATTTTATCAGAAGCTAGATGAATTATGTACGTCAAACACTGGAAAAGAAAATTTGAAGTATTAAAGCACCATAATTTATGTAGGTATTGGAGTAGGTGACTACTGACAAATATAGTATTCTAAATGTAGATGATTATTTCATCACCAAATCACTAACATTAAGTATTGAAACAAACAACCCGAGTATGTGACTACATATAAAGATAGTCACAAAAGAATAGATGAAATATGTAGACAAATGATAAACACATAAAGAAAAAATTTGAAGCATTAAAGCAACATAGTTATGTAGGTACTCTAGTAGGTGACTACTGACGAAATAGTTGTATAAATGTAGATGTGACTACACAACGAATGTATTTGACTACTGTATTCGTCAACCTCATAACAACAATATTTGGCTGGGGTGACATATCGTCGATCACTGTCTATGTTGCTACAGAATTAGATAGCCAGGGATATAGTCAATTAGAATAATGTGACTATACAACAAATATATTTGACTACTGTATTTATATTTGACTAGTTTGGAACTATGATAATAATATAGTCGATTATATATAAATGATAAAAAACTATATAAATAAACAACTATTCTAAATACACCGAGATTCAAACTATGATAATAAAATAGTCCTTTACGAAAAGCCAACTATCATAGTCAATTATATGCATAAATTTGTAGCAAACAAAATGTAAACATCGTAGACAGACAACTTGTGCTGGAAAATATTCAACTATTCTAAACAACACCAGATTGAACCTATGACACTATGATACTCCATTACTCAAATACAACTATAAATAAAATAGAATAGTCAACTATATATATGAGAAACATATATGCAATTAAAATAGAATAGTCAACTAATTTGGGTAGAACACAATGAAGATCTGAACAGAGCTTCTAGTTTTACCATCAGCAGAACTAGACTTCAACGCCATGATTGATCTAACCAAAAATATCACAATGAAGATATGAACGGTCTCATGTCTTCCTGGTGGAGTCGCCGCAGTGCGAGAGCCATTTTTGTTCCAGCTTCGTGAAAATGTCAACAATAACCTTGCTGAGATCCATCTCCAAAATCTGTATGGAAAGGAGGGATTTTGATTTTACCCAACATATCTATGAACAGAAGAAAAAAATCAGATTTTAGATCTAATTTTATTATAAGAAAAACAAAAGTAAATGAGGGATGTTGATTTTATCCAAGAGAGAGATAGCTTAGAGCAGCGAGGTCCCATTTGGGTTTCAAAGCTTCGATCAATGATTTAAAGAAGATGAAAGATTTCTTTGCTAAACCCGAAAAGCAAAAACCAGAGAAAAAAAGATTTTTTTTTTTTCTCTTTTATCTCGAAGAGAATTCTGGGCGTAAGAGAGATGACACTAACAAATGAACAAATTTCAATTGATAAGGCTGAATAATAAATAAAAGAAAAGCAAAGTACAAATGTCAGAAAAAAAAAAAAATAGACTGCTATAGTCAATAATAGACAACATAGTATTATGTAGTGAATGGGGTGAAATGTCTTTTACCACCCCTTCAAATTGAATATAATAATAGTTTTTTATTTTCTTAATTTGGTGTTGAAATTGTGTCTTCTCACCTAATTTCCCATTATTTTTTTGGGTAGTTATATACGAAGAAAGGTCATGCAAGAAAATTCCAAAAACAATTATAAATAATTCTGAATTTATAAAAGATAACCTTTTTTGTTCTTTTATTATAAAAAAGGACTACTAGAAAAGAAAAAGAAAAGCCACCTTTCATTTTCTAGAGTCATTTAAACAATAGATATTACAAATACAAACTAGAAGACCACGAAAATAATAACGTTAACTCATTTAACACATAGAATCTCCGAAATCTCCAAAGATAAAAGTTCTCAAATATACATATAATTTTCTCAAGAAAGTGAGATGAGAAGTATACCAAACTACAACCATTCTTACACCTTCGTCATTATGTTCATCTTCTTCGTCTTAGTTCTGTTTCCTTCTTTCTGTATCTCTGCCAACACTTTGTCGGCTACAGAATCTCTCACTATCTCAAGCAAGAAAACCATTAGATCTCATAGTGAAATCTTCGAGCTCGGTTTCTTCAATCCCGCATCAAGTTCTCGTTGGTATCTCGGGATTTGGTACAAGAAAATCTCTACAAGAACCTACGTGTGGGTTGCGAACAGAGACAATCCTCTCTCTAATTCCATCGGAACTTTCAAAATCTCCGACAATAATCTTGTCATTTTCGATCAATCCGACACTCCTGTTTGGTCGACGAATCTAACCGGAGGAGATGTGAGATCCACAGTGGTTGCAGAGCTTCTCGATAACGGTAATCTCGTTCTCAGAGACTCCGACAATAAGAATTCAGATGGATTTTTGTGGCAGAGTTTCGATTTTCCGACAGATACTCTACTTCCGGAGATGAAATTGGGGTGGGATAAAAAAACCGGAATCAACAGATTCTTGAGATCTTGGAAAAGTACAGATGATCCGTCAAGCGGCGATTTCTCGACTAAACTCGAAACCAGAGGGTTCCCTGAGTTTTACGTACTCAACAGAGAGTCGATAATGTACCGGAGCGGTCCGTGGAACGGAATCCGGTTTGGCAGCGACGTACCGGAGATGAAACCAGTTGATTACTTAGTTTACAATTTCACAGCGAGTAATGAAGAAGTGACTTACTCATACCTAATCACCAAAACCAACATTTACTCGAGAATAAGCCTAAGCTCCACGGGATTATTTCAACGACTCACTTGGATTGAGACTGCACAGACTTGGGACCAATTATGGTACTCACCAAAGGACCTATGCGATAACTACAAACAGTGTGGAAATTACGGTTACTGCGATGCGAACACTTCACCAAGTTGTAATTGTATCAAAGGGTTTGAGCCGAGGAATGAGCAGGTGCGGGGATTGAGAGATGATTCCGAAGGTTGCGTGAGGAAGACGAGGCTGAGCTGTGACGGCCGAGATGGGTTTGTGCAGTTGAAGAAGATGAAATTGCCGGACACTACGGTGGCAATTGTGGACAGAGGTATTGGGTTGAAAGAATGTGAAGAGAGGTGTCTAAAAGATTGTAATTGCACGGCGTTCGCTAATACGGATATCCGTAATGGCGGGTCGGGTTGTGTGATTTGGACCGGAGAGATTTTGGATGTCCGAAATCATGCTAAGGGAGGTCAGGATCTTTACATTAGACTGGCCGCTGCTGATATCGGTTAGTTCTTTCTCCTTTGCATGTTTTCAGGTTTACTATTTGGAGAGATACTCTGGAAAAATAAAAGTTGAGTAAATGCATATTATAAAATGGTATACGATTCATAAAATTTTATGTAGTTATGAAAATGCAGAAAATTTATAAACAATTTACAAGGCGTTATAAAAATGATACATTTCAAAACATTTCTTTGAATGGTATTTTTGAAAAAGAATTTGCTAAATATGATATTTTTAAAAAAATTCCAAACGCTTTTATACAGATTTTTAGAATAGCTAGTGAACAATGCGTTTTGTTTTTGTTATTGAAATGTGTAAGAATGGTGGTAGTTTGATGATTAATTAGTAGAATATTACGAGTCAAAATTACATTGGATTTTATTGGTATGTTTGATGATTAATTAGTAGAATAGTGGGAATAATTGAATGAAACACCTCATCCCGAATTCTAAATTTGCAGAGGTTATTCCTGTTCGGATCACTAAGTACCTCCAAACCAATCGTCTATTTTAGGATCCATTCCTTAAACAAATTCATTTAACGAGCTTCATCCTGAGATTCAACACTTAGAGTCAATGTGCGATAAGATAAAACAAGTAACCCGGATTTTATTTAGAAAATAAAAATTCGATATAATTTATTAGTTAGTCCATAAGTTATTACAAGTTATATGATCTTAACTACCCAAACCTACCACAACATATCTTCTCCGGCCATAAGTCTCACACGCCTAAGCCATATCCTTCCTCCGATCACCATCTTTACCTGAAAGTCGAAGAGGCATAACTAACTCAACCATGTAGGACCAAAATTTCACACAATAGACAGGATAAGATTTAATCACGATTATATAAATAAACAATAAGGAACAGACGATTCATAAAACGATTAAAGCATAAATAAATCTAAGGAGGCGAGATGAATCTCTTTCCTTAACTCAAAGAATCTTCCGTAGTGCGACGGATTATAATAGATCCATGAGTCCCATGATACAACCAAAAGAATCTGTATCATCTACACTTGATATCAGATATGTCGAACATTATAACTACGATACTCTCTAATAGAAACTTACTCTAAGCAGTAGGGAATTGAGAGAACTTTTGCTAGAACTTTTAGGATGTGTTTTTAGTGTATCAGAGGATGATTTTTAAGGTGAAAATCGGCCACTATATATAGGAGAGAGGCTAGGGTTTTTCCCTGACAAGTAAAGAATATTCCGCAGAATATTCTAGCGGCTGCGATTTTTTAAGTCGGCCCGTCGAGCATCGATCGATACCTCTAAAAGTCCACGAGCCCATCAGGCCCAAGATGCGATCGACGCGCGTGTGGTCTTTTCTTCTCTCTTGTTATACACGAGAAAACATTTCTCAGCCAATGAAAACATTTAATTCGAATGAGCTTAACTCATTTCTTTTCACACTAACACAATTTTATCAAGCCCTCAAGCTTTGATAAAAAATTAGTTCCAACATTAATCCCCCACATGAATAGTAATGAATCTAAACATATGAAAATTGTACAGACTAGACTTTACTAGACATACTTGACTAGACTCATCTAGACGTAGACAGACTTTCGAGAGTATACAAAAATGTAACTGCATCTGAGAGGTAGCGTTTTCCAGCTTTGAACCAATCATTTTTGATATCTGTCGAGTTTACTCGGCCAGGAGGTGAACATGATGTCTTGAACCACCCGGATTTTGATGTAAACTTAGACAACATGTATCACAAAAAGACATTTTCTTGTAGAACTTTGTTCTCTATTGTGTTCATTTTGGCCTTGAACATTCCTGGTATTCGTGAGTGAATTTGGAGAATATAGCCTTCTCTTTCATTCTCCTAGAAACGGCCCTCATTTCACACTTCACTAGGTGATCTTTTATTAGCTTGTTTTCAGAAGTGTCCTGTCACACTCCACTATCTACACAGTTATGCAATCATTAAAAGCCAACGCTTATCCTTACTATCCACATGTAGCACTGTTTTATCATCCTAGAAACTGGGCAGAGACATAGTCTCACAGTGCTCAAATTCGAATCAGTTCAATTTTGTTTCCCTTTGAACCTAGATCTTGGGATCTCCAGTCACATAGGTGGGGTATCTGTCAAACGTCATCTTTTTCTATAGGCTTTAAGCCCATTCCTTTTGATGATTTAACAAACTTGATCTCGAGGCTAACTTTTTGGGAAACAGATCCGCTAAGTTATCAGCCGTTTTGAGATCAGTTGTCTAAATGGTCTTATGTCATTCTCGAGATTTGCCATTTTATAACTTACTCAGTGCCCGAGAGATAGCTCACTAACTCTCACAGTGTACACATAATGCTGGCACTGATTTTTCCCACATCGGGATATCTTCCATAGAGTTTCGAAGCCATTCTGCTTCCTCTGCAGCTTTATCTAAAGCTATAAACTTTGTCTCCTTGGTTAATTAGGCCAAGAGTGCTTGTTTGGAAGATTTCCAGGATACTGCTGCACCACCAAGAAAAAATATTATCCACTTATAATATATGTCAGGTTTACTAGGCCAAGAGGTGAACATAATGTCTTGAACCCCCCAGACTTTGATGTAAACCGAGACGACATATAACGCTGGATAATTCAAAATTCTAGTTATGGCTTTCCACAGAGTATGACCTGGATTACTCTTGTAGAGACTGAATGCGCTAAATCGGATCTAGTACGATTCATCAAGTACGTTAGACTTCCGATAATTCTTGCATACATCACTTGTGATACAACTTTATCACAATTGGAGTTATTGCAATCTTGTTTGAGTAGTTCTCAAAACATTCTAGGATATTGAGACAAGATTATCCACTAATCTTATGTCTATCAAACTTCCCACTAAACGCATTCCTAGTGTGTGTGTTGGATTATGTCCTTCTTGCTTCCATGATGACCGTGTCATCATATAAACATAACAAAACGTATCCATGTGGAGTACTTTTGATGTATATCACCTTAAGTGATTTGGAAGCTATTTGACATCACTTTGTTGTCAAACTTTCCAAGCTATTGCTTAGGAGCTAACTTAAGCTCGTATAAGGACTTTGCAAGTCTACTTATTTTCTTTCCTTGTTCAGGAGTGACATAACCCTCAGGTTGTTTCATGTAAATCTCATCTTCTAAATGGTCGTTTAGAAAGGCAGATTTCACATCCATTTGATGGATTACAAGATCTCGTATTACTGTGATTCCAATCAGCATACGACTAATTTCAACTTTAGCCTCTTCTGCTTCTTTACAGAAGTACCAGCATTGCTCGATCTAAGGTCCAATGCCCGTCAAGAATCGAACGATACCGAGGTGTATCGATCGATACCTCTAAAAGCGTAAGAGCCCAAGAGATCAATTGCTCGCCTCAATTCGTGAGGTACTAGAGCTTATCCTTTACACGGAAACTTATGTTCAAAGGAAGACACATTCCTTGGTTACCGTGATTACTTGGATGTCTGGTATATCTAATTTATACACCAGAAAGCAATCAGCACTACATTGTGTGCATATGCAATGAAGATACAATCCACCGTTTTTGGTCTGATTGTCACCTTCTTAGGTGGTTGCTAGGCACCCCCACACTTTCATGTATTTGTATAAAAACATATTACTTTTCCAAAGTTCACATGAAACATTTCTAGTGACTTTGTGTGGTATTTAGTTCAGGATATAACTTGTGGTAAGCAATGCTTCCCCCCACATTTCTGGACTAACCCAGATTCCTGCAACATTGCATTCATCATTTCCTTGAGAGTTCTGTTCTTTATTTCAGCAACTCCATTGGATTCAGGTGAGTAGGGATCAATCGTTTGATGGATACTACCATGTTCATGTCCTCTATCACTTCAAACTATGTTGATAGTTCTTTCGAGTTGGTTTTCAACCTCGAGTTTAAACTCCTTGTGTTTTCCAAGGTCTCGTATTTGCTTCTTAGCAAATAGACATAACTATATTTCGTACAATCCTCAACGAAAGTCACGAAATATTTCTCACCACCTTTTGTATGAGTCAAACCAAGAGGTTCGCTCGATTGTGGTGTTTTAGTGAGTTTGGTTTGAACGCAAACCTCACACTCATCTTTGCTTATTTTGTATTTCGGGATCTCATTCAATCTACGCATAGATTCGAATATAATGTGACTGAAACATTCAGATCAAATACTAAGAGATTCTGTACCATAAGCAAATGATTCTTTCTCATTAATGTCAACAACATTGGTTACATTAATTTTAAGTCCGACTGTCTCAACGTTAATTTGGACCAGTCCGTCCTTAATATAGACAACATTCTTTGTCAATACACGCTAATCAGCTTTGACGATGAATTCATGCCTAATTAGCATTGTGCCCTAAATAAGATTTGTATGCATCTCTAGCACATGTTTTACATTAGTTAGAGTGAGCTTCTTTGAGAAGTCAACTTCAGCACCAAAATTATTGTCATTATTTATGGTAGGAGGGAAACATTCCCATCTCAACGCATATATTGGTATAATACCACCACTCATGTGGGTTATGCTCAACCATATTGACTCCGAGGATGACATTACACATGTCTATCTCAACTACATTGGCTTGAGCCATTCCATTGTCTTTTACACCACCGAATATAACAAAGATCACATCGGTGTTGTTAGTCATATTGAAATTTGATTTTGTTCAAGAGAAACAAACCAAATTAATATACTAACCAATACCCAACTCTCAAGTTAAAGGGTAAAATTAAATTCGATTTCTAAAATTAATTCAGAAAATTCGCAATTTAATAAACTTATTACAATATCGAATTGTATTAGTTTTCTTGAAAATATATCAAGAATCACAAGAGGCTTGCTAATTTAGCCCAATGATTTAATTAACCGATTAAATCAGCCTCTAATACTTAATTGAACATCAATTAATTATTCCAAAATAGCAAATTTTTGGAAACATAGTATTGAGCTATTTGCAACATACTGCAACTTAACCCGTCTTTAAAACCAAAGACGGTTTAACGATTTCAACGTTGTATCAATTTAATAATTAAATATTAAGAGTATTCGATGAGAATCTGAAACCCTTTCTTTTTGATTTTAAACCGCAGTTTAAAACCGATTATCACGGATTATGAAATCGTTTTAGAATCGCTATCGCGCGTTCTAATCTGAACCTCCGTAGAGCGTTCGCCGATTCGTTTCTTGAATCGCTTTTGATAAATGTTTTAGCCAGTTTTACGAGAAACGCTATGAGACGTTCGCAAATGCTAAACGACGCGGGATTAGTACCGCAAAGTTGTCACTTGTCGAACCGTTTATACACGTCCGAAAACTCATAATAATAATGAGACAATTATTATCTATGACTTTGACTAATAAACAATCACCTTTTCATAGATGATGTATATCGATACGGAATTAAATTCCAATTTAAAATCCGCTTATCGAAACGACTAGAACCGCATGTGCGCGTTATAAAGTTTGAACTGCAAACGCGCGTTCAAGTTCGAACCTCCTCATAGCGTTCGTCAAACGGTTTCTCGAAACGCGTTTGATTAGCGTTTTTAGACGCAATTTTAAACCTTTTGAAGGTGTTTATGAGAGACGCGATAAAGTGTTTAACAGTAACCTCCGCAGAGTGTTCTTCAAACCGTTCTCCCATGTGTTTGATGTTAGGCGTTCGCAAACCCTAACCCGGAATGCGTTTAAAACATTCCATTCGCTTGTACACAAGCTTCACATTTGTACCGATATATGGTTAAGAATCGCAATTCTAATAATGATATCGAACCACATAGCATTGGTGTTGATCGATACCCATTGGTATCGATCGATGCACACAATGTCGATCGATACACCTTAAGTGTCGATCGATACAGACCCGAACTGGTCGATGCAAAGTAATTTTTGCTTGGTGTCAATCGTTGCACACTCGGTGTCGATCGATGCACTCAGTGTCGATCGATACACCCTTGGTGTCGATCGATGCCCTTAACTTTTGCATAGGATCGATCGATGCACCACGGTGTCGATCGATGCTCAGCTGGTGTCGATCGATACCCTCAGTATCGATCGATGCACCCTAGGTGTCGATCGATGCAAGTGAATCTTTCACAGGATCGATCGATGCACCAATGTGTCGATCGATACATGTAAATTTTTCACAATATTGATCGACATAGACCCTAACTTGGTCGATGCACAGTGTCGATCGATGCACCTCAGTGTCGACCGATACCACTCGATGCAAAGTATCGATCGATGCACCTCAGTGCGATCGATACAACTTTTTGCATAGTATCGATCGATGCACCTCAGTGTCGACCGATACAAATTTTGTATAGTATCGATCGATACCACAGGGTGTTGATCGATACTTACAAGGTTTCGATCGCAATCGAACCTATCAAGAACCACAAGGTGCGTTCGTTGATTATACCGTTCAATAATCGCAATTACAAACGGTTATAGAAGATGTTTAAAGCAATACTGCTTCTACTACACGTTTCAATTTGTTAAACAGCTTTTTGATAACGTTTGAGTATCACTAGCAGTTGAACATCTTCTTATAAAATAGACATAAATTGCTTCTACTACACGTTTCAAGTTGCTTAAAAAGCCTTTTGATAACGTTTGAGTAATATCAGCAGTAGAAGAATCGTTTTATAAACCGTTTGAAAACGTTTATTTACTCGTGATTAAAGATCCGATTGAAGTAATTAAACAAAATCGGATCTTCTTTGAGTTAAGATTGTAGGACCAAAATTTCGCACAATAGACAGGATAAGATTTAATCATGATTATATAAATAAACAATAAGGAACAGACGATTCATAAAACGATTAAAGCATAAATAAATCTAAGGAGGCGAGATGAATCTCTTTCCTTAACTCAAAGAATCTTCTGTAGTGTGACGAATTATAATAGATCCATGAGTCCCAGGATACAACCAAAGGAATCTGTATCATCTACACTTGATATCAGATCTGTCGAACATTATAACTACGATACTCTCGAATTGAAACTTACTCTAAGCAGTAGGGAATTGAGAGAACTTTTGCTAGAACTTTTAGGATGTGTTTTTAGTGTATCATAGGATGATTTTGAAGGTGAAAATCGGCCAGTATATATAGGAGAGAGGCTAGGATTTTTCCCTGACAAGTAAAGAATATTCCGCAGAATATTCTAGCGGCTGCGATTTTTTAAGTCGGCCCGTCGAGCATCGATCGATACCAAGGGGTATCGATCGATACCTCTAAAAGTCCACGAGCCCATCAGGCCCAAGATGCGATCGACGCGCGTGTGGTCTTTTCTTCTCTCTTGTTATACACGAGAAAACATTTCTCAGCCAATGAAAACATTTCATTCAAATGAGCTTAACTTATTTTTTTTCACACTAACACAAATTTATCAAGCCCTCAAGCTTTGATAAAAAATTAGTTCCAACAAACAATTATATAGTGATGCGTTCATCCCGTCTCACCATAATTAGATGCACAAATCATTGATGCTTAGTTGAGTTTTGGCGGATTCGATCTGATCCTCAAGCCACTGACCGTACCACGACCCTTTCCGATCTGAACTGACCATTCGATCTGAGTCATGCATATATATGAATGTTAATCCGTTTGCATCTCAATCAAGAACAATTATGCATAATATAAATTATGAACCGACGCATCAAGTCAAACGATCAAGAAAAGACTTAATTAACCCAACCCTTGGACATAACCAGACAAACCGATAGTCATGGATATGTGCATTAAAGCTACGGTCACGTACTCACCATTGCCATGCGGTTCAATTGAGACACTTGTCCATCTCGATCCTTTCCCACACATGAATCTACCCTTGGTTTGATTTCCTCGATCTAAGCAATTCCCTGGTTTGATTCGCACAACCCGAGTGGTGATGTGCTCAGATTTAATTCGCTGAAATAATGTTGCAAGTGCACATGCAATCACACAATAATACTTAGCGGTTGAATAACCTAGAGACCGAATGAGTTACACTAAGCCTGCTTTCACAATAATACTTAGCGGTATAATCCGGCTAAAATTTTGGCTAAGTGTTGGCTAAAAATGGAAATCCGGGTTAGAATGCTACACTAAACCTCACCCACTTAAGGTTTGCGGATGATATGGTGGTCTTTATTCCAGAGAAAACCATCCTATGACATTTTATTCCAGATAAAGTTTCTTCCATATTCAGGTCACGTGAAAATATATCCTTAGAAGCTTTGGTGTTTACTATCAAATGCCAATGCGAACTTACCACGACCCCGAAATAGGCCAAGTTTAAACATTAGTATATGCAAATGTGTAAACGTAACACCTATGACGTTACAACATGTTTGATCCATTTATTATATTTTAATGTGATAATTTTTTCCTGATTTTTTAAAAAGTAATTGTTGCTCCATTAACTCTATGATAATATATAATTATATAATTTTATATTTATCCAATCTCTATTCAATTTTTTTTTCTTGTGTTGTTTTTCTCATTTTTGTTTTTTATCTTTTATTTTTAAAATTTTTGTTTTGATGTAAAAATATTAATTATAAAACGTTTGTGAATCAATTGTATAATTAATTTTAGTGTTAGTGTTCTTCTCTCTTTTTTGATGAAAAAACAATTTATTAAAAAAGTATGTCAATTAATTGAGTCATTAACTTTAGTTTTAATTTAATTTTATTTTGTTGATGTGGATACCCTAGATAGAGAGAGAACTCTCCTATTATATATAAGACTAGTGGGTTTGCCGCGCTTCGAGCGGTCTTTTATATTATTATTTTTTATGTAATTAGAAAAGATTTCGGTAATAATAAAATTAGTATTTCGCCACAATTTTTTTTGTTTGTAATAATTTAGTATATCTAGGCATATCCTCCTGTTTAGATGAGACGCGCCATAAAACTACTCAACCTCGTTAGAGTTATCGGCGTCAAGTCATATCCGCTGAAATATCCTACACTTGGACAATTAATGCTCATAGCTAAGCGCGACTCAAACCAATTACCAAATTCAGTCTACATATCTAGATCAATTCAATCCTTTGAAAACCCATACATTTCACAAGATGGAAAAGGAGAATAGCGTTATAAGAGTTCAAAACCCACGTTAGAAATTAATTGATAAATATACTTCATTTTTCTCAAATATGGGTCGAATATCTATTCATATGACATTAATCTCATTTCAAAAAAATCTGACGTGTTTCCAAGATACACTCATAATCTCTCTATATGTTTGATATGCTCAATTTAATACCCTAAATAGTACTAAAGCAGTTGCTGCAGTAAATCAAGGGGTCGAACACAAGAACTCAGGAATCACTCAATAGATTATATAGATCAGAAACAAGCTAAACCAGATGATGTAATTGAAAGCAAGATTGCAAGTAAAAACGTTTGTAAATTCAGATGGAGGAATGTAGGCTTAGGGTACTTCTCAGGAAATAAATGAATGCAGCTAAATTAACTAACAGGATTCAGATTTAGCACGGTTCTAGAACTCAAATCACTTAAATAAAGTCAACCAACTCTCGTTGCGAAAACTATCTAAATCTAAATCCTAGGAATTCCAAATCTCTTTGCGAATCCTAAATTCTAAATCAGCTTTAAAGTTCAAGTTTGATATGTTCACAAATTAATTAAACCAAATCTCTTTGCGAATAATTAATTTGCTCACCTAAGTTCTATCAGGTAATTAATCGCACTCTCGTGCCTAATCAATTATCCTAAGATCTAAGTTCTAGGTGATCAATCTAGAATTAGCTTTGAGAACAACCAAAGGTGAAGAACTAATCAGATGGTGAATCCTAACAGATAATCAACCTAGCATTCAAAGAAATCCCTATGAGAAAACCCTAAACCTAACAGGTGATCTACTCAGACATGGATATTAAATCAATAAACATGTTGAATAAATACTCTTATATAAAATCAGAAAGAGAAACAAGGTTTTGAGATCTGATCTCGGACGAAGGGAAACCAGACTTGTCTCTCACCAAAATCTCTCTTAAACTAAAGCAAAACAAAGCATAGCCTAAACAATGGCTGTAAAATCTAATTTATAACCTAAATCACGACTTGGGGTCTTCTTGTAATTATCAGAGACTTCTGGGCACTTTTTGCAATTCTTCAAACTTCATTATGTCGCGACTCTGAAATCTGCTCCGATGGGTGTCGATCGATACCAGAGGGTATCGATCGATACTTGACGTGAATTCGGGTACTTCAGCCAGCAGACTTCAGTTTCGCTCCAGATTGCTCCATAAACTCTAATATCTCCAAGAATACTCCAAATGTGCTAACACCTGCAAAGGACTCTAAAAGACTCCAAAATACTATAAAAGACTCTATAAAAGGACTTATATCATGGCTTAAACAGGGTAAAAACCATGATATATCAATTCCCCTAGACTTAGCCTTTTGCTTGCCCTCAAGCAAATAGAAGACTAAACCAGAAGAAGAAGTTTGAAAACGCGGAGACTCACCTGTTCCTGAACCATCGAAATGACCTTCTTCCAAGTACCCAAATGTTACCAAATCAGCTTTTGATCTAACCACCATGTACTTCTCCGTAGACATTCGCAGCTTTTCCAGACTCCACCATTATCCCACAGCATTGTCCAAATAAAACCTTCATCGCCAGTTTCATCTCTGCAGTTAATATTCAAGAACCTTCTAGACTCTTTACCAGACAATATCTTGACAAAGGAACCACCCTTTTTCACACTTTTTGTATCAATTTCTCTCCCCCAGACTTATTTCTTATTATGTTCCATTTTTTTCTATTTTTAGCTTAGCATATACACATCAAGGTATGAGACGCGAGTACTAATGGTGTTTGCCACCAAATCCCCGGTTCTTCCCTTTAAATGTATCAAAGGATGTAGGCGAATAATGGCATCATAGGAAAATCCTAGCCTCGCTTCCAAACCTTTGTGTGATCATCCCCTCTTAAGTAGAATAATGGGATCGCTGGAAATTTTCCTAACCCTCTACTCAGAAGAAAATCATTTCAATCTTTTATGCTCTTTATTACCAACTTATAACAGGGGAGAGAGATACCATAACACTAACACATGGGTTCCTTTATCAGATATGAATGATGAATCAAGCTCTATGAACACTAACCACATTGATGAAGTGCAAAAATTGGCTCAGGTTTCAGAAGAACTTTGCTGGAGACATGGATGTTATCTGGTCAACTGGTCAGTCTTTGGGTTTTTCATTAGTCGATCTAGAACTGATCCTGTAACACTGTGCACTCAAAAACAAAATCACATCAATAGGTTCAAGCACAGGATCATAATCTCCAACAAAATTTTGACTCAATAAAACAATTTGACTCGATAAAACGACTGACTCTAAGAAAACAAAAACTTTGTCAGCAGACACCTCCCACAGACTTGAACAACACTGTCCCCAGTGTTATACAACCTAGAGTAGGAAAAAGAAGCAAAAGAAAAGGATAGAACGAAGAGAAACAAGAAATTACCTTCCTGGGACACCGAGTGTCGATCGACACACAGCATGGTATCGATCGATACCATGCTTAGATCGACTTGGTGAACTTTTTATCCGCGATTAGTGTCGATCGATACCAGGTGGTATCGATCGATGCTTAGGCGATTTCGAGTTACTCCTTGTTCATCCTGAAACAGACTCAAAACAAACGAAAATAAAAACCAAAAATGACTCAAGGACAGACTCACCAGTGGGTTGCCTCCCACCAAGCGCTCGTTTAACGTCAATAGCTTGACTGTAACGCCTTTCAGGCTGTTGGTGCATCATCCAAAGGCATTGTCTGCCCTTCTGGAATCTCGGCTTGCGCCCAATAGTGTTTCACTCTTTGTCCATTGACAGTGAATTCCTCGCCTTTGCGATTGAACAGCACTACAGCACCATGTGGTCTGACCTCTTTGATTGTGAAGGGACCTGACCAACGTGAACGCAGTTTACCAGGAAACAACTGCAAACGAGAGTTATAGAGGAGTACCTGGTCGTTCGGCTCGAAGTGTCTGGAGATGATCTTCTTATCGTGATAAGCTTTGGTTCTCTCCTTGTACAGTCTCGAGTTCTCATAAGCATGGTGCCTGATCTCGTCCAGCTCGTTCAGCTGAATCAACCTCCTCTCAGCAGCAGGCTTGATGTCGAAATTCAGCATCTTTGTTGCCCATGCAGCCTTGTGCTCAATCTCCACAGGAAGATGACAGGCTTTCCCATACAGCATTTGGAAAGGTGTAGTACCCAGCGGTGTCTTGAAAGCAGTCCTGTATGCCCAAAGTGCATCATCCAGCTTTGTAGACCAATCCTTCCTAGAAGCATTCACTGTCTTCTCCAAAATCTCCTTGATCTGCCTGTTGGAGACTTCAACTTGCCCACTTGTCTGAGGGTGATATGGAGTAGCTACACGATGGTTCACACCATACTTCTTCAACAACCTCTCGAAAACCTTGTTGATAAAGTGAGAGCCACCATCACTTATCACAATTCGAGGCACTCCATATCGAGGAAAAATGATGGTCTTAAACAGCTTAAGAACCACTGCAGAATCATTCTTCTCACTAGCTATTGCTTCCACCCATTTGGACACATAGTCCACAGCAACCAGGATGTAATTCTTCTTCTGTGATGAAGGAAAAGGGCCCATAAAGTCGATGCCCCAGCAATCAAAAACTTCAACCTCAAGGATGAAATTTTGTGGCATCTCATGTCTCTTACTGATCTTCCCTCTCCTCTGACAAGCGTCGCACTGTGAGACGAAAGTGTGAGCATCCTTGAACATGGTAGGCCACCAGAAGCCTGCTTGAAGAGCCTTGGATACTGTCTTGAAAGTGGCAAAGTGTCCAGCATAGTCTGATCCATGGCAATGAAACAAAACATCTGAAACCTCTGACTCAGCAATGCATCTCCTGTATATGCCATCAGAACAATGCTTGTACAAGTAAGGTTCATCCCAAAAGAATCTCCTTATGTCGCGCATGAACTTCTTCTTGTCATACTTCTTGAGGTGCCTTGGCTCTGCATCGGCAGCGAGATAATTGGCAATATCAGCGTACCATGGACTATCAGAATCGGCTGCAGCGACGAGATGGTGTTTAGAAGCAACAGAATAATCGATGATGAAAACAGCTTCTGGATCGCCACGGTATCGATCGATACCAGCAGGGTATCGATCGATACTGAAACCTGCAACTCGTGAGAATTGCTGATTTTCTGCGAGATTCATCTGAAACCCAGTTTCAATGAAGTAGATAGCTTTCTCAGGTAGTTGATCATCAATAGGGACGTCTGCATCGATCCGCATTCGCGAGAGATGGTCAGCGACTCCATTCTCTATGCCTTTCTTGTCTTTAACCTCAATGTCAAACCCTTGTAGCAGAAGAACCCAACGACAAAGACGAGGCTTGAGATCCTTGTTGTTCATCAGATACCTGAGAGCAGCATGATCAGTATTGAACAATCACCTTGCTTCCAATCAAGTAAGATCGGAATTTCTCAAAGGAGAAGACAACAGCAAGTAGTTCCTTCTCTGTGGTGCTGTAATTCCTCTGAGCATCATCCAAAGTCCTGCTGGCATAGTAGATGACGTGCAGCTTCCTGTCTTTCCTCTGACCCAGAACCGACCCCACAGCAAAGTCGCTGGCATCACACATGATCTCAAAAGGCAGAGTCCAATCAGGAGGTTGCACAACAGGAGCACTCACTAAAGCCTTTTTGATCTCCTCAAAGGCTGCAAGACAATCAGGTGTGAAATCAAATTTGATCTCTTTGCACAGCAAAGCAGTGAGTGGACGTGCTATCTTAGAGAAATCCTTGATAAACCTCCTGTAAAACCCAGCATGACCAAGGAAGCTCCGAATATCTTTCACAGAAGTCGGTGGTTGGAGACTTGTCATGACCTGAATTTTGGCTTTGTCAACTTCGATCCCAGCTTCAGAGACCTTATGCCCAAGTACAATCCCATCTTGAACCATAAAATGACACTTTTCCCAATTAAGGACCAAGTGTTTCTCTTCACACCTCTGGAGCACCTTGCACAAGTTTGCCAAACAGTCCTTGAATGATGATCCATATACTGAAAAATCATCCATGAATACCTCCATGAAATCTTCAATCATGTCCGTGAAGATAGACATCATACACCTCTGAAAAGTGGCTGGAGCGTTGCACAATCCAAATGGCATTCTCCTGTATGCAAATGTGCCATAGGGACAGGTGAAGGTGGTCTTCCCTTGGTCATCTGGATGGATAGGAATCTGGAAGAAACCGGAATACCCATCAAGGAAACAGTAGTAGGGATGGCTAGCCAATCTCTCCAGCATCTGGTCAATGAATGGCAATGGGAAGTGATCTTTCCGTGTGGCCGCATTCAACTTCCTGTAATCAATGCACATTCGATGGCCAGTGATAGTCCTTGTAGGAATCATCTCATCCTTGTCGTTCTTCACCACGGTTATTCCTCCTTTCTTAGGAACAACGTGCACTGGACTGACCCAAGAGCTATCCGAGATGGCATAGATAACTCCTGCATCCAAGAGTTTCATGACTTCTTTCTTAACCACCTCCTTCAGGTTTGGATTCAGCCTCCTTTGATGCTCGATTGAAGCCTTTGACTCGTCCTCAAGATGAATTCTATGCATGCACAGGTTCGGTGATATACCTGAAATATCATCAAGAGAATAGCCAAGAGCTTTGCGATACTTGCGCAGCTTGCTTAGCAGTAAAGTGACCTCTGCGTTGTTCAAAGAAGCATTAAGGATGACAGGAAATGTCAAATTAGGACCAAGAAAACCATACCTCAGATTCGCAGGAAGTGGTTTGAGTTCCACTTTAGGAGCTTTCTCCTCACTCCAATCTCCAAGCCCAGCAGCTTGCTTAGTTGTTTCGGCCAAGATTCTTTCTGGCCTCAGGGTATCGATCGATACCAAGGGGGTATCGATCGATACTGGTCGTGCTGAATCGAGCATCTTTCCGTATTCAGCAGCAGCATCGTTTGGCTTAACTTCTGACTCAGCCGAACAGACCAACGCTCTCTCCAATGGATCTTCAGGATGCATCTTCAGGAATTACTCCTCAGCAATATCACAGAAGGTGTCAACGAAGAAAGTCTGTCCATCGATGGTTGGTTTCTTCATCATCGTCTCCATGTTAAAAGTCATGACCAACTCACCAATGTTAAGACTTATCTTCCCATTCCTGCAATCAATCAAAGCACCAGCTGTTGCTAGGAATGGCCTTCCCAAGATGAGAGGATCTCTGGGTTCCGAATCATACTCCAAGACAATGAAATCAGTTGGGATTAAGCAGTTCCCAATCTTAATCGGAACATCCTCGAGTAATCCTTCTGGAAGTCTAACTGAACGATCAGCGAGTATCAGCGAGATTCTAGTAGCAGTGAAGTCTGTCATTCCCATTCTCTTAGCAACCGAGTATGGCATGAGGTTGACACTTGAGCCAAGGTCACAAAGAGAACGCTCAAACCTGTCAGTAGCGATTGTGCAATCCAAGACAAAACTCCCTGGATCTGGTAGTTTCGCTGGTATCCTGTTGCTTAGGATTGCACTGCACTCATGAGTGATCATCAGACAACCATCTTCAAGGTTCACGTTGCTGGACACCATCTTCTTGACATACCTCCTGAAGGCTGCAGAAGTTTTGATAGCATCTATGAAAGGAAGTTCAACAACCAGCTTGTCTAAGATTTCCTTGCATTTAGTATCCTCTATCTCTTTCTTAGTCTTCCCAAGAGCTCTGGGATAAGGTATCCTTGGTATGTAAACCCTCTCTGGTGCTGCTTTAGGCTTCTCCTTCACAACCTCAACCTCTGCATCGTCTTCAGGTTCTGTATCGATCGATACTGGGGGGTATCGATCGATACACGGGATTTTGGGTTTTCCCGTCTGAGAATCGCGATCGGTGTCGATCGATGCTGAGGAGTGTCGATCGATGCCTTAGCGATTTCAGTGTCTTCATCGTCGAACATCTCGAGATTTACAGCAGGTTGATCCATTCTCGCTCCTGATTTGACCTCTTTACCACTTCTCAAGGTAATTGCATTGATGTGTGCCCTTGGGTTCTCTCCTTTTCCTGGAAGAAAACCTTCTTGTCTTCTTGAACTTTCTGAAGTCTGAGCTACCTGAGTCTCCAGCTTCTTCTGACCAATACCCAGAGAATCGATTCTTCCACTCAGATCTTTGTACATGGCGTCCATCTTGCCATTGAATGTCACTGTGATCTGCTGCTGTCCTTGAACAAGTGTTTCGAGCATGGCTTCAATCTTGTTCTCTGATGTCTTAGCGGGCACAGGTTCGTAGGAGGAACTTCCGTAGTTCCTAGTGTAGCTGCTGTTCTGGGCTGGCTTCTGGTTGAATCCTCCTTGCTGGAAGTTATTGTTGAAGTTCCGATTGTTGTTGAATTGGTTCCTCTGTCCCTGAAAACCAGAACCACCAATGTAGTTCACATCTTCTGCTTCATTCTCATTGAATACTTCAACATCTTCAGCAAAATGAACAGCTTTTGTTGTCTTTCCCAGCAGAAGACTATGCATCGAATCCAGTTGAGCCTTAACTTCAACAATCTGCGACCCATCTTGATTACCTGCTAGCCTCTTGCGCTCAAAATCTGCGCTCTTTGTGCTACTACTAGAAGCAAAGTTCTCAATCAACACAATAGCATCCTCAGGATATTTGGTGTTGAAGTTACCATTGCTGGAAGCGTCCAGACCCATCTGATATCTCCAATCTACTCCTCTGAAGAAAATACCCAGCAGCTGCACATCAGAGTATCCATGATATGGACAATCTCTCTGGTACGATCTGAATCTTATCCAAGCAGCCTTGAACGCCTCAGCAGGTCCTTGAGAAAAAGTGGAGATTTTGTTCCTCAGATCTTCAGATCGTCCATCATCATAGAAATTAATCAGGAACGCCCTCTTAGTTTCTTCCCAAGTAGTTAACGAACCAGGAGGTAGCTGCCTCAGCCAGTAGGTCGCTTCTCCACCCAGAGAGTAAGGGAAGAGCTTGCAGAATAGATAGTCGTAGGACACTCCATTGCTCTTGATGCTAGTGACCAAGTCCTCGAACCTCTCTACATGGTCCATTGGATGTTCATGAGGTAGACCATGAAAGAGATGCTGTCCCACTAGAGTGAAGTAAGCGGGCTTCAGCTCAAAGTCATTCCTTTCGAACGCAGGAGGACGAATCGCTGAACGATTAGCGAAAAACTGCTCTGGCCTGTTGTGCTCACCAATCGTTCTTCCACGGTTAGCCACAGCATTCTCAACGTTCCCAACGGCATTCTCAGCGACAACAGGAGCAGGTGGAATGGCAATCCCCTCTCCATCCAGACGTTGTCCTTGCTCGTTGCACAACCGACCCTGTTGGTCTCTGTAAGCTCCAGCAGCATCACGAACCAACCCAACTTGATTGTTGTTCATCTTAGCTGACTTCTTTGCTTTCCTGTTTGTGCGTTCCACTTGTGCTAGCTGTTCCAGTGATAGATCAACTAGCGGATTGCTCTTTTTGCTTCTGGTTTCTCGATTAGGCATGCACCTGAAAGCAGAAGTAAAGAGCGTAAGTTACTGAAATTGACGACGGGTATCGACCGATACTCAAGGGTATCGATCGATACTCGGGCGATTTAGACGAATCTCTTAGCAAAAATCTAACGGCGAAATTGAGTCCCCGGCAACGGCGCCAAAATTGATATGCTCAATTTAATACCCTAAATAGTACTAAAGCAGTTGCTGCAGTAAATCAAGGGGTCGAACACAAGAACTCAGGAATCACTCAATAGATTATATAGATCAGAAACAAGCTAAACCAGATGATGTAATTGAAAGCAAGATTGCAAGTAAAAACGTTTGTAAATTCAGATGGAGGAATGTAGGCTTAGGGTACTTCTCAGGAAATAAATGAATGCAGCTAAATTAACTAACAGGATTCAGATTTAGCACGGTTCTAGAACTCAAATCACTTAAATAAAGTCAACCAACTCTCGTTGCGAAAACTATCTAAATCTAAATCCTAGGAATTCCAAACCTCTTTGCGAATCCTAAATTCTAAATCAGCTTTAAAGTTCAAGTTTGATATGTTCACAAATTAATTAAACCAAATCTCTTTGCGAATAATTAATTTGCTCACCTAAGTTCTATCAGGTAATTAATCGCACTCTCGTGCCTAATCAATTATCCTAAGATCTAAGTTCTAGGTGATCAATCTAGAATTAGCTTTGAGAACAACCTAAGGTGAAGAACTAATCAGATGGTGAATCCTAACAGATAATCAACCTAGCATTCAAAGAAATCCCTATGAGAAAACCCTAAACCTAACAGGTGATCTACTCAGACATGGATATTAAATCAATAAACATGTTGAATAAATACTCTTATATAAAATCAGAAAGAGAAACAAGGTTTTGAGATCTGATCTCGGACGAAGGGAAACCAGACTTGTCTCTCACCAAAATCTCTCTTAAACTAAAGCAAAACAAAGCATAGCCTAAACAATGGCTGTAAAATCTAATTTATAACCTAAATCACGACTTGGGGTCTTCTTGTAATTATCAGAGACTTCTGGGCACTTTTTGCAATTCTTCAAACTTCATTATGTCGCGACTCTGAAATCTGCTCCGATGGGTGTCGATCAATACCAGAGGGTATCGATCGATACTTGACGTGAATTCGGGTACTTCAGCCAGCAGACTTCAGTTTCGCTCCAGATTGCTCCATAAACTCTAATATCTCCAAGAATACTCCAAATGTGCTAACACCTGCAAAGGACTCTAAAAGACTCCAAAATACTATAAAAGACTCTATAAAAGGACTTATATCATGGCTTAAACAGGGTAAAAACCATGATATATCAATGTTTCTCTGTCTTTCCCCCCCCTCTCTCACACTCATCAACGCGGCAAATTGAACCACAAACACACATTTTTGCCCTGATATAAATCTAACATTCACTATCTTTTCCCTTTTCTTGCGAGTTTCGATGTCGCCATTCTGACTTGAGCATTGGAGAATTTGGCGAAGATTTTAAAATTTTAATCATTCGTCCTCTCAGTGATTGACTTGAACATATTATCATTTTGGGATACCACCGTTTGCTTATCATGACAAGCATTTTTTGCATACCCATCAAAAACTCAGAGTTGCCATTCGAACTTCTGAAAACTCATGCGAGTATTCTTTTGTTGGATGAATCCTCGTCCCGATGCCCGAACACTAATTTCTAACCATCAAAATGATTTGTTTTATTTATCCCCTATAACTCACTTAAATTAATCAATTGACATATCCCAAAAATTTGTCCTTAACAGCGATTAATTAATTAATAGTTTTTCTAATTATAAATGTTTTAACTTTTAAGCAATTGATTTTTTATATATTTTATTTGGAACTAATCCTTATTGATTTTTTTCAAATTATATATTTCACAACATTTGTTGGATTTTATTTAGAAAAGTTTAATTCATAATTTTTAACCACTAAACTCTATAGTTTTCCTTATACTATATAAATAAATTGATAACATTAAACTTATTAAATTGGAGTTTCTTTAGATCAATAATATATAATTTATATTTTCTTCAAATAATGTCTCTTCAAATTCTAGGAAAAAAACTATTATATTAATATTAATGGATGGTAATTATTATGAGAATTTAAGTATAATAACACAAAAAAATATTAAATAAGTTGAAACTAAGTGAGTGATGAGATGTCACATATATAGAGTATGAGTATATGAGGTTGCAGCCTAAGAAGATAGAACATTCTCCTTTATATATATAGATTAGTGGGAAAAATATGAGTGGAATATTATTTAGTGGAATACAAAAATTAACTCCTCCAATTTATTCAACCAATTCTCCTGCAAAATAGTAGAGGGAAGTTATCCTCTCAAATTTTTTTCTTTTTCTTTTTTAACATCTAAATATATTGGTTAAACATGAGAGTTTACAAAATCACGATGAAGTACATGATTAATATCATTTGAGACATAAAAATAGTTTATAAAGTTCACATTATCTGAAAGATTCTTCTTTGCGAGGATGTCAGCTACCATGTTTGATTCCCAATCAAATCGAATTTCTTCAAATTTGCTTTCCCAAAACCAAACTTCCCTAATCCAATTATGAACTCCAAAATATAATTTTCTTCCATAAATTAGATCCACCAGTTTTTGATTATCTCCTTCAAAGATGATCTTTCGATGTCCCTTGCTTCAACAAGCTTGCATAGCAATTATGAGAGCTTGTAACTCACTCTCCAAAGCATTTGATAGCACTCTGCCTCGAGCCTGACCCGATCCACAGTATATATCCATATCATCTCTAATGATCCAACCTACTTTAGAGGGAAAGTTACCTTGAACAAAAGATCCATCATAGTTGCATTTTGATCCAAATTGGTTATGGTCGTACCCATGAACGTCTCCCTTCTGAAATTGGGTTTTTCGGTCTTTGAAATCCCGCCTGATTTTGTAAATAATCTTCTGTATTCATCCAGTTTGTTGCATCATTCCTTGCCAAATACAATTTTTTCCCCATGGTATGTGTTTCCTCTGAAAAATCAGGAGATTCCTACTTTTCCAAATCCTCCGTAGAATCCAAAGGGAAAGTTGGCGGTGATGTTTTAACTGTGAAGATGAATTTAAATCAAAGCAGGCTTGCATCTGATCATCAAAAGTTGCTTGCAAATTCGATAATATAGGATTCGGTAAACCAGAGCCTCGCCATGTCGCTTGCGCATAATCACAATCGGAGAAAATATGTTTCAATGTTTCTTCGTATAACGCCCCGACCGTCCCTACATGTGGGCCCCACGCCCTCTCTCGGCTCGTGGGTCGCACCTTTGTCCGACGGCCGGTGCGCTAGTCTGGGAGGCTAGCAAGTCTTGTTTACTGACCCTACAAATCACCACGTGATCTTTCCCCGTGTTTTGTCCTTACTTGCACGGTACCGCGAATCACTTCCCGGTAGGTCACCCATCATTAAATTGCTCCAGCTCAAGCACGCTTAACTCAGGAGTTCTCTCTGGACAAGTGACCGAAAAGATAAGTGCACTTTGGTAACATAGGTAGCCAAATCAATTCTTATAAGCCTCCCCACATATACCACAAACTGGGATGTTACACTTCTTCCTTGCAGCAGCGTCGACACCAAGAGTTGCTATTAATATGTCTTCGTCACAAATTTTCTCCCGTAGCTAGTATACACGACATAGCTTTCCACAAAAAGCTTTGAATTTTTGGGACAGTCTTTCATTTCCACACAACATTTTTGAGTTGTTGATTACTTGGAGGTGGTACTGGGTTGGTATCTCAAAACAATAACAATCCAGATGGATTTTTGTGGCAGAGTTCGATTTTCCGACATATACTTTACTTCCGGAGATGAAACTGGGTTGGGATCTCAAAACCGGAATCAACAGATTCTTGACATCCTGGAAAACTCCAGATGATCCTTCAAGCGGCGATTTCTTCACTAAACTTGAAACCAGAGGGTTCCCTGAGTTTTACGTATGCAACAGAGATTCGATATTGTACCGGAGCGGTCCGTGGAACAGAATCCGGTTTAGCACCATACCGGAGATGGAACCAATTGATTACATAGTTTACAATTTCACATCGAGTAAATAAAAAGTGACTTACCCATACCGGATCACCAAAACCAACATTTATGGGAGAGTAAGCCTAAGCTCCACATGATTATTTCAACGATTCACTTGGATTGAGACATCACAGAGTTGGAAACAATTATGGTACTCACCGAAGGATCTATGCGATAACTACAAAGAGTGTGGGAATTGCGGTTATTGCGATTCTAACACTTCACCGGTTTGTAATTGTATCAAAGGGTTTGAGCCGATGAATGAGAAAGTGTGGGCATTGAGAGATGATTTCGCTGGTTGCGTGAGGAAGACGAGGCTGAGATGTGATGGTAGAGATGGGTTTGTGCGGTTGAAGAAGATGTTATTGCCGGATACTACAGTGACAACTGTGGACAGGGGAATTGGGATGAAAGAATGTGAAGAGAGGTGTCTAAATTATTGTAATTGCACGGCGTTTGCTAATACGGATATCCGTAATGGCGGGTCAGGTTGTGTGATTTGGACCGGAGAGATTTTCGATATCCGAAATTATGCTAAGGGAGGCCAGTATCTTTACATTAAGCTAGCCGCTGCCGATCTCGGTTAGTTCTTTCTCTTTCAACTTTTTGTTGACTAAGATGTTATGAGCCGAAATCCATACATCCTCTCACACAACAAACCAAATTATGTAATATGGTATCTTCCCAAGCGCGGTTTAAACTCCCAATCTCTGGATCCAACCAAGTATACTGCTGATGTTTGGTAATATTTTTATAGGTATATTATTTGAAGAGATAGTGAATATCAAGTTAGAGAAAACAAAATTCCTAGTTAAATTCTTAGAAACACGTTTTGAATACGGATTGGTAATGAGAAACACGTTTGAATACGGATTTTTAGCTATTAACTTGGCTAGTGAAAATGCGTTTGTTTGTTTGTTTTTTTTTCCTTTTTCTGAACGTGATACTGCATACTAGTCTTGAATTTAACCTTACGTTTTGTAGTCTTCTTTTTCTTCCTTTCAAAACTCTTAAAACTTTTGAGATGGTTAAATTCTTAAACGTATAAAACTTAACCACATGGTTAACAACTTAACGGTTAGGTAGTTTTAGTGAACTATAATCATCTTAAAACTCGCGATGCGTCATATTGTCCAAATGTTAGTCATTAGTAGAACTAGATTTATGCTCTGTGTGTTACGCAGAATTACATTTTTAAACAGCTATCAATACGATGCATCATATGGTCCAAATATAATCATTTGAAGTTCTTAAAATCATTTATGTAAACATTTGTAGAATCAACAAACCTATTTTACCAAGTGATATAAAACATAGATATTGCCAAATATAACTTTTTCCTTGAAAAAATAATAAATCCTTCAGGTGAAAATCTCATAAGATAAAGAAACAGCATCGAAAACCATCCTATGACATTTTATCCCAGATAAAGTTTCTTCCATATTTAGGTCACGTGAAAACATCTCCTTAGAAGCTTTGATGTTCACTATTAACCTAATCATACTTATGATTAAATGCCAATGCAAACTTACCACGACCCCGAAATTAATGTAAATATGCCAAGTTTAAACATCAGTAAATGTAAATGTTTAAACGTAACACCCATGACGTTACAACATGTTCGATCCATTTATTATGTTTTAACGTGATAATGTTTTCTCTATTTCTTAAAACGTAATTGTTGCTCTATTAACTCTATGTTAATATATAATTATATAATTTTATATTCATCCAATCTCTATTCAAATTTTTGTTCTTGTGTTGTTTTTCTCATTTTTTTTTTTAATCTTTAATTTTTTTTTTTGTAAATTTTTTTGATGTAAAAATATTAATTATAAAACGTTTGTGAATCAATTGTATCATTAACTTTAGTGTTAGTGTTCTTCTCTCTTTTTTAATGAAAAAGTAATAATTATTAAAAAAATATGTCAATTAATTGAGTCATTAACTTTACTTTTAATTTTATTTAATGGAATAAAAAATGAATTCTTCCAATTTATTCAACCAATTCTCCTGCAAAATTGTTAATTCTTTCAAAAAAATTTAGTAGAATTATTTTTTAACAATTTTTAACTTGAATGGTGGAATTTCAAAGAAATGCTTAATCTAAATGGCAAACTTTTAGAAGAATGCTTAATTCCACCAACCTGTATGCTTCATTTTTATTGCAGATGACAAGAGAACCAAAAATGGAAAAATCATAGGTTCAAGTATTGGAGTGAGCATTTTGCTTCTTTTAAGTTTTATCATCTTCCGTTTTTGGAAAAGGAAGCAGAAGCGATCAATATCAATTAAAACACATATTGGTAAATTCCATTTCCTTTATTTTTGTCTTTTATATTTGAAAATCATGTTTTGATTGTTTTTTGGTTGTGAATGAAACATTCGATCAGTGAGAAGCCAAGATCCGCTAATGAAGGAAATGGTAATACTAAGCAGGAGATCCAAATCTAGAGAAAACAAAACAGAGGATCTAGAGCTTCCATTGATGGAGTTTGAAGCTGTTTCCATGGCAACAAACAATTTTTCAAACGCCAACAAGCTTGGACAAGGTGGTTTCGGTATTGTTTACAAGGTATAAGTGAGTCAAAATTTATTCAAAATCAATCACTGCACAAGGTTTCATTGTATAGTCAAATGTGTGGTAATAGGGAAGGTTACTTGACGGTAAAGAAATCGCGGTGAAGAGACTATCGAAAATGTCTTTACAAGGGACCGATGAGTTCACGAACGAGGTTAGACTAATTGCAAGGCTTCAGCACATAAACCTTGTCAGGCTACTTGGTTGTTGCGTCGATAAGGACGAGAAGATGTTGATCTATGAGTACTTAGAGAATCTAAGTCTCGATTCTCATCTCTTTGGTTAGTGATTTCTTCTGTTCTAACTATTGAACATCTTTGGTGAAAAAACAACACGTTTTTGGTTGTGGTCTATTTGTAGACAAAACCCGACGCTCTAACTTTAATTGGCAAAAGAGATTCGATATTACCAATGGTATTGCTAGAGGACTTCTATATCTTCACCAAGATTCGCGGTTTAGGATTATCCATAGAGACTTGAAAGCAAGTAACATCTTGCTTGACAAAAATATGACTCCGAAGATCTCAGATTTTGGGATGGCCAGGATCTTTGGACGGGATGAGAAAGAAGCTAATACGAGGAAGGTGGTCGGAACTTAGTAAGCAATCATTCTTTAAAACAACAAAGAGCTTTTGTCTTAAATCCAAATTAAAAATAGACCTCATAATATATGAGTTTAATCTTTGTTATGCAGCGGCTACATGTCTCCTGAATATGCAATGAACGGGATATTCTCGATGAAGTCGGATGTTTTCAGCTTTGGGGTCTTGCTTCTTGAGATTATAAGTGGCAAGAGGAGTACCGGATTCTACAACTCAACTGGTGACCTTAGTCTCCTCGGTTGTGTAAGCTAAGAACCTCTTGAATTTGATCTTGTTCTACACTCCTAATATGATGATAACACAAAAAGAATGATTCCATCTTTATGCACAGGTGTGGAGGAATTGGAAAGAAGGAAAAGGGCTAGACATCGTAGATCCGATCATCATAGATTCTTCATCATCAACGTTCCGAACACGTGAAGTATTAAGATGTATACAAATTGGTCTCTTGTGTGTTCAAGAACGTGCTGAAGACAGACCAGTGATGTCGTCAGTAATGGTGATGCTTGGAAGCGAAACTACAGCTATTCCTCAGCCTAAACGGCCCGGATTTTGCATCGGCAGAAGTCCACTTGAGAGCGATTCAAGTAAACAACATGGCGATGAATGGACAGTTAACCAAATCACTCTCTCGGTCATTGACGCTCGGTAATTGGAAAGTTACCGAGCCAATCTTTTTATATGCATATTATTTTCAATGTTAGTTTCAATAGCAAGATTTTACTACATTATTCGATCAAATTCTCTATGTAATTTAACCAGGCGATATAATTTATTTAGAAAAAGACGCAGAAGTTTGATATTGTGGTATAGATAAAATCGTAAATTTTAGACCTTCAACCCCCTAATCCTCTAGACGCAGAAGTTTTTGGACACAAACGCAATCCATTTATCGATTAAATTAATACATTCTCCATATAATTAAACAAATAAGGAACAAAAGTACCTATAAAAGAAAAACAAATCTTTTCGAACGTGCACATTCTTTGCTAGCAAATCAGTTTTCATATTCTTGTCTCGTTGTCAGGGTCGGCTCTGAAATTATGGAAGCTTAAAACAAAAAAATAAATGGGGGCCAATAATCATGGGGCTTTTTTTTTTTTTAGTTTTATGGATTTTTTTGTTTTAATTGATTGTGCTTTTTTTTTTTTTGGCCCATAAATTTAAACAGAAATTTATTTGTATTATTTTTTTTTCTGCGTATAAATCTATATGGGCCAACTAAAATTTGGGGCCAAGGCCAATGTTTAATTGGCCCAGGGACCGACCCTGCTCGTGGTCAATGACAAAAAAAAAACACACACACACATAACTCTAACGAAAAAGCTAGCCATGCATCTGGATTGGATACCATAAGGGTCAAATCCGATAATCTGTCACAAACAGTGAACAAAAACGATTCTTCTTCATCAAACTTGCCATGCCCCATTATAGACTATGTAATTCTATATGGAGGGGGCATATGCCTCGACAACTACCCTGTAATCCTAAGAGATCCGTCGTTCCAAAATTCAGCCTACACCACTTTTTTGTTCATCTCATTTCCATGAGAGAGAGAATTGATTTCGAAGCCTGTGAGAAACGAAACACCTTACGCGATAATCGACACATGAGATAATTAATTTCGAAGATTTTAATGCATGAGAGGATTGATTTCAGAGATGGAGAAGAAAAAATTGATTTAGGGAATTAGAGATTTAAAATCTCGATTTGGCGGTTTTTCGTTTTAGAGTCGGATTTTATTTTTTTGTAGACGACGTCGTTTGATTAGACGACAATAGTAAACGGTGGTTAACGGCACTTACACGATTGTTAAATTTGACTAATCTCGTATTTAAATTAGTCCAATCAACATAAATTCGTGTTTATTTTGGCTTAATAAAGAGTTCGAACTTATTTTGGCGAAAATCGAATAGTTGGGTATTTTTACGACCGTTTTCCCAAATATATACACTTGTATATATTAAATTTGGAAAGATGGTCGAAACGTTGACCGAGAGTTGTTTCCATTTCTTTTGTAAAATAATTAAGCCAATCAATGACAGATTGTTAATTAAATGACAAAATATCCAAACCGAAGCCTTAAAACTGGTAAAATGCTAAGAGCAAATCGAAACAATAATTAGCTTTGGACAAAACGTCAAGCCTATGGCAAAGACCAGATCAACAGACCCAGAAAATGATTGCCAATAATAATATATATATAAATAATCGTTTCGCAAACTCGCTTACAAATGTTCACATAAACGGTTTAGAAGAAGCGTTAAAGGCGTTTCACAAACTAGCTTTTAAAAGGAATGTTTTTGAAGCGTCTCCAAACTACTATCTTTAGATCGCTGAAAATGTTTTGCGGAATCGCTAAGAAGCATTCCCAAAACTGTTTTAGAATAGCGTTTAAAGCGTTTTGCAAACTCACTTTTTGAAGCGTTCATAGAAACGTTAAACGTATAATTTTGAATCATTTTTTTGACGAAAAACGTTTTGTGGAAGCGTTTACAGAAACGTCTAAAAAGCGTTTAGTATCGTTTCGAGAACGATTCGCGAAAACGCTAGGGAGTGGATCGCAAATCCGTTATCGTTTCAGAAAATGAAAAACGTATTATTCAAAAAATGTTTGGTGAGAATTGCAATAGAGTGTTCGCCTAAACGTGTCGATTAACGGTTTTGAAACCGTATAGAAAACGTTTTTGAAGAATCATTTTAAAACTTTATTGAAAATCGTAATTTCAATCCAATTTTAGCGATAGGCTAGAAGCGGATTTATTGAGTTAAGATTGTAGGACCACGAAAAACCGGATAGAAGAAGTGCGATTTTAAAGATAAATAAACGATTATAAAGATATATATGAAACGAACATAAACAAAACGATAGTAAGAAAATCGTATTAGAACGAGACTTAAGAAAACAATTCTAGAAAAACGAACGCAGAGGCGAGATTTAATCTCTTTCCTTCACTCAATAAATCGCCCGTATTATGTGACGGTATGAATCGATTTTTGAATCCCATGATACAACGTGTTTGAGTGAAAAAAGATTTTTTGTTAAGTTCATATCAATTCCTCTATGCTTGTCATTGTAGCATAAGAAGTGTCAATCCATAGGGGTTAAGATTAATGCATTAGGAATGCATAAAACTTCTTAAGCTAGAGCAATTATTTTGGGTTTTTGTGGTTTTTATGATTTTAAATTAAGAAAATCTCACAATAGGTTTGATTCAAGCATTTCATCGAACACCTCTCGGGCATGAAATGCTTAAGTTCTAGATTTGATTTCTCAATCCTAATCTAGCATTAAGTAACTAGAGTGTCGTATCAGCTAATTAATGACCTATTAATTTGGTTTACATTATGATGATTCACTGGATGTTACTATTTTATTTTCAAGAGAAAAAGAGACATAAAGATAAAGAACAAAGATTAAATAAACATAATATATAGATAGGTTGAAGAATCCTTCACTAGAGTGTCATGAATGATGTAAATCCATCCAAAATCATCTTAGAAAGAGTTTGGGATAAAACCCAACTCTAGAGAAAAGGAAACTTAACATGAAAATTAGGTTTTTAGGGATTTTATAGAGAAAGGGGGCAGACCGGGTCGACCCGGGACAAACCGGGTACCGACCCGGTCGAAATGGGTCAAATCCGGTCTTGTATAGAACCTTCGCTAAAACCGTGATATCTCATGGGATACATGTCCGAATGGCCTCAAATCACCTCATGTGGATAGCTAATACACATGGCTACAACGTTTGTGAAGGCCACCGAGGCTAAATCCAATTGGAAACCATTCGTCCAGCAAGGTATTTCAGGCATGTCGGGTGGCTTCGTCCAGACGGATATACTCTCAGTAAAGTGGCCATATCTAACGAACCATGTATCCGAATGACCCGACACCACCTCTTGTAGTCAGCTAACACACTTGGCTACAACTTTAATGAAGGCCTCAGATTAAACTGGGCACGGGAAGGTCTTCATTTGGCCTGATCTTTGAGTCACTTCGGCTGCATCGGTCGGCCACAGCCCGATGCCACGCACCGATGCACTCTCAGATTTCGCAGAACTTCCATCGGTCGGTTGCATCGGTGTCTGGCGACCGATGCCATTTTTGTCGTCGATTGTGAGTTTCCCATCGGTCGGCATCGGACCGATACCACGCACCGATGCATTCTCGGATTCGTTCTACATCGGCCAGGCAGACACGCTAAAGCAAAACAAGCACAACTTCGCGGTCCCTTGTCCGAATGACATGAATCCAATTCCTGTGTTTAGAGGACTCATCGGGCTACAAATCTCATGAAGACTCCAAGAGCTGGATCAAATCGGATCGCCTTCGTCTGATCGGTTCTTTGAGACGTTCCGGATGGTTCCTCTCTAGTCTTTAGGCACCTAATCTCCAAACGCCACCAAGTGTCTCCAAGACACCTAGAAACACTCCAAATGTATGCAAAACTCACTAAGACCTAATGCAAACACCTATTACTCTAAATGAGACCTAAATGCAAGACAAGACCATGATCATGCATGCGAATTACACAAAACTCTAAATGAAATGCATGATAAAACATGCAATATATGAGTATATCATACCCCAAATTTTTTTGGTGTGTAATTGACATGTTACCAAATTCTAGTTTATATAGAGGTGAGAAATAATAATAAAAAAAATTCATTTAATCTAAATTTCCTTAATCTAAATGGGAAAACTAAGAATGCTTTTTATTTTTTTATATTGATTTTGGTGGATTAGGATGTTTGAAAACATAAACTTTTATTGGTTTGTATATTTTAATGGATTTGGAAATCCAAACCAAATCAGTGTTATTGGTTCTATGATTTTGAAATCCATATTCAAATCTTATGTTATTGGTTTTATGATTTTAAAATCCATGTTATAAATCAAGTGTTATTCAATAGTAATGATTTGCAGAAGGAAATGTCATTATTGTTTCTACCCCAAAATTCTTCAGAGTATCTATGTTTCCTTTTGAAAAGATAATTGAGTCAATTTTATGTTGATTTGAAATAGTAAAAAAGATAGATAGAAAAAGTCATAGTCTAATCGAATCCATAAAATAATTAATCCAACATTAATAGATAATAATAAATTCATCACTCAATGAAGTTACATTTAATCCAACCATAACGCTCATCAATGGACATGCTAAGAAACACATGTTTCATCCTTAATTGGTGAATCATTTTAACCGCATTGTAACGAACATGTTCCTCCAAATTAGAAACTTCTTTGATAGCTTCCCATAAGTTATTCTTCTTATTTTCAGCTTCTCATAAGTTATTCTTCTTATTTTCAGCTTCTCTTTGATTACTTTCTTGTTGTTGCTTTGCTTCTCTTTCTTGTATCAAAGTAAAGAGTTTTTCAGTGATTATTGTCAAGGAGTTCATTTCGGTACAAGCTTCTTCTGCACCTTCTTTTTGAACGATTGATTCATATAAATGTTTTGTTTTGTAAATTATTGATTTTTTTAAATAGATAAGTAACTATTTTATTATTTAATTTCAGGAAATTTTTATGTAGTCAATTGTAAATCGTCGAAACTTTTTAGCTCCATATCGTGGCGTGCGATATCATCTACAAGAGTTTTCTGGTCAAGATTGTACTCCACAAAATGAAAAAGAGTTGTTTAACCATCGACATGCCTCATTGAAAAACGTTGTTAAGAGAATCTTTGGAACCAAACCAAAAAACCAAAAATATTTCGGTTCCAACTCGGTTCTTCATTCCATTATACGTGAACCAATTCGAACTGATTGGTATCTGAATCGAAACCGAACTGATTTTCCTTCGGTTCCTATATGGATCCTAAAGCTGGAAACCAAAAGAACTGGAACCCAAAGAAACCGAACCGGAAACCCATAGGCCCAGGACTAATCAGAACAGTGGGTGAAGAGTAAACATGGTTTTTTTTGCAATATCAAAATATGGGGTAAAAATATAAGAAACCAAAAATATGTGTTGAGTCAATGGAACAGGTTCAAAGGCCTGTCTCCTTAAGTATCTAGGATAGCAACATACGAGCCTATAGAACAGATCATATTCAAGTAAGGTCGTGAACATCATTGCCTTCTCTGTGTAATATATAGACTGAGTTTTTGCTCAAATATAGCGATGTGGGACAATTCTGTTATGGGCGAAGGCCCACTTATTTATATTCAAAGCCCATCTCCATCTAATTCACAGTTGTGACGACAGCTTTTTTCCGAAAAGTATTTGTTTTGCTTTTTAATATGTGGGACAAACCATTTGTATCTGTGTCAAAAATACACAAGTTTAATCCTGCTTAATTAACAATTCCTGGAAACTGGATAAAACAAAAGTTGTAACAGAGTTGAAGCATATGAACAAAACAAAAAGAGAACAATAATTTTCATATAAATATAAAAGGGAGAGTTACTTAAATAGCATAGAAATTAGGTAAAATGACTAGACTAATCAACAACTCTTTTTTATTACTGAAATGTTTTTCATACCCATAATGCTCTTATAAGCATTTGATAACAAAAACGTAATTACAGAAATGCCATTACTTTTTTTTCCACATCAGCGAAAAAACAGGCGCGATGCCTACGTGGCATAAAAACTGTCTACGTGTATTATGAAAATCTGCCGCAAAAATTTCTCGCTGTAGTGACGGCCGATTTACAGGACGAACGGCTGATTTAAAAGAACGGCTGACTTATTAGTTGGTCGGCTGA
>PKML01063281.1:0-20158 GCA_002933935.1 Eutrema yunnanense | reverse complement strand
AAAAGTAAGGCTATAACGCGCAAGGTATACCTTCCCGTTGGCCGCACACATATCTAGATAGGCCTCCTTCTCGGACATATTCCGAAGTGAGGGAAGCTGACATCCGGCAGCCTTGCAGTGGCGGAAGAGCGTCGCCATCCCTTCCGGGTCATCGGTAATAGGAGAATCTTTGGCGTGCTTAAACGCCCAGTGAAACGGCCTGCTCGCCGAAGAGCCGTTGTTCGAGTCGGGCCCACGACGGCCTTCGGACTCCCGAGATCCCGCAAGCTCGCTCCTCTGCCGCTTTGCCTGAGGATGCGAGGACCGCACGGATCGCGGTGTCTCCGGACGACGGGAGGTCGTGGCAGCACTAGACCCGTTCGATTTCGAGGAGATATGGATCGGGTCGACAGCGGGGTTCGCAACAAGATCGGCGGCGCCCCCTGCGCCCGGCTGCATAGAGCCGCGACTCCGGGCCCCTTCAGACCCAATCGACGCCACGATCGCGAGCTGTCCCGACGGGTCTTCTCGGGCCGGCGCATTCAGAGCTTCGCTAACCGCTGCAGTAATATCCCCGGACCTAACCCGACTGGTAGAAACGCCGGGAGTGGTCGGAGCTCGGCTACGGTAGCTGGGGCGTCTAGACATTATAAGAGGCGGTACGGAGCTGGACGATGAACTAGTGTCTGGCACAGGTCGTACAGCCGGAGTCGGGATCGTCCGAACCGGCTCGACTGAAATGACAACGAACACGGCTAAACAAAAGAAAAACAGTCGATGTCAAACCAACGATACTCTTCAAAAAATACTTACTTCGTAACGGAGGAGGCTGCCGTGATGGTCCGGAGATATTGCTCGGGTGGTGAATTCGTCCGAGAGCTCGATCAATCCTGCGCCTCGTGAACGAATCCCACTCGATCCCTTGATTTCGAAGATGAGAGACAAGCGCTCTAAGCTCGTCCGTGAAAGGTGACTTCTTCGGAGTTACTGCAAAAACAAGAAATTATTATCAAATCACGAGCGCATAAACCAATCAAAGGAAAATGACGTCTATCCGAGCTCTAGAGCTCGCATCTAACCGGCTGCCACGGCCCATCGATCCGGGAGTCGGGATATATCGAAGTCCCCTATCGAGGCTTGATTGACCCTGAATAGGACCGTCTTACTCCGCCAATCATCTTTGCCCGGAATCCCGTTTATAACCTTACGATTGGTCCTCGGAGAGAGGTAATATGTCCCCGGAAACCCGGGATTGTGCTTCACCGAACATAGGTGAAGCACATCTCTCACACAGAGTAAGACCCCCTCCTCGTGAGCTCGGACGGCGAGAGCAACGACGTGTCGGACGAAGTTCGGCATCATCTGCGAAAAGCAGAGCCGAGTCTCCGCAAGAAGCTCGAGTAAGAAGGAGGGTATAGGAAAGGATAATCCGCACTTCTCAAACAAAGTTGTGTAAGTGCAGATAAATCCAGGCCTACATCGCTCCGGCGTCTCAAAGTCCGACGGGACGATGAGTTCGACATCCTTAGGGATGTTGAAGACTTGCCGAAGATTCACAATATTCTGCCGGGTCGTCGTCGTCTTCCAGTGAGGACCGAAGAGCTCGTCTGGATGCTCCGGAGCAAATTTCGAATCGGCCATCGAATTTGAGGTAAAAAATCAAAGGGAAAAAGAACCCAGACGTCGGTAAAAAAAAACGAATCCGTACTTCCTGAAAACCCAGAAAATCGCAGAAGAAGAAGAAGAGTAAAGAAAATTTACCTTAGCCAAAGTGATGATCGTGGTTTATTGGGAAGCGCTGAAAGAAGTTATAAAGGGGGAATTAACCTCAGCCGTTGAGATCGCGGAGATCTTTCGTCTCCTCGAATCTCGGCCGTGTAATCTCAAAAGACATAATGATTACCCTTTTTTTTACCGAGAACCGCGCAGCCGGTTCCTCTCCCCGAATCTCGGCCGTTCAAATCACGAAGATCTCGGTAAAATCGAGATCTCTGTCGCGAATACGACGCCGAACCGTTTTCTCCTCGCCCATTAAGCTAACATTTACTTAATGGGCTGGGGGGCAATTGTTGGTACCAGATCTCGACCAGCGAGATCCGGCCCATTAAAGGCCCGATAAATTAACCTCTAAACCGGTATAAAAGGCCCACCCATCAATCCGCGAGGTGGGCAACGCCGAGTCCGGATCAAGTCAAACCTTCAGCCCGTAAAAGTAGGAGTCAACCAACCTCTCCTCGATTGACGTGATATGCGACGTCCGCAATATCCGGAAGAAGCCCAGCTCGACATCGAGTATAAGAAGAGGCCGATATCGAAGTTTAAGAGGACAATTCTTTCCGAACAGAAAAATAGACAATTACTTGTAAAATCTCTTCAAGATCACATTACTTGTAACAATCCTTGATCGATTCAATACAAATCCAATTCGTCGAGTTTATATCCAAACTACGTCTTTGATTCATAGATAGAAACTAGCCCACTCAAAGTTCTTCCCTAAAAATCCTTACAAAAACTAGGTGTGCGATTCCGCATCCACAAGGAGTCATTAAAACTTGTGCAGAGGGTATAGATGTTTGATCCCAAAAGGCAAATCGAGTATCGAAAATACCCAATAAACAATTAAAATAACATCTCTTATCATATAAAGNCTTTTTATGAAGACATGAATGTTTTATAATGGTAGAAGTGTCAGTCACAACATTATGGTGAGTTAGCTCGTATTGCATGTGATGTTCTAAGCATTCCGATAACTATAGTGGCATCACTGATGTTGGTGCGCATGTCTTGGATAAATATAGAAATCGTCTTTTACCAAGAAACGTTGAATCACTGATTTGTACATGCACTTGGTTGGATGAGTTTACATTTCATGATTCATGTACCATTATCATTCATCTATATTTACTTCATATTTTTAAAATCTTTATCTATAGATTTTCAATGACATTTCTATATGATTTATACCTCTAAAAACTTAATATTATTTTACTCTTTTTTTTTATCTCTAACTCTTGATGGTGATGAAGATTTAGAAGACGATGAAAGAGATTCTAATCTGAACTTTACTACATAGATTTGAAGTGTTTTGATTTTATGTTTTATTTAGTAATACAATTTATTTGAATTTTATTTGTTTTTTAGTCAAACTTTTGCTTTTAAATTTAATTGGATTTGATATAATACATTTAAATTTAGATTTATTTTGATAAATATTTTGTTTTAATTATTTTTCAATTGAGAATTGTGATTTTTTTGTGTTTGTAAAAAAAAGCCCGAAAAAGCCCGAAAAGCCCTAAAGCCCTGTCCGGGTCGGGCCGGGCTTTAGAATATAGGCCCGATTTTTTTTCGGGCCGGGCCGGGCCGGGCTCAAATATATGCGGGCTTTACGGGTTTCGGGCCGGGCCGGACCGGGCCAGCCCGATTGACATCCCTAATTTATAGACTCCAAAGACATATATCACGTAACCATGATTTGCGACGAGATATATGGACTTTTATTATCTTGATTGTTTAATATTCTAAAAACTACAATTCTCTCCGCTAAGAAATGCACCCCACTATTACAAGTCAACACAGACGAAAAAAATAATTAAAATAAAGTCAAAGCTCGCCAGTTCTCGTTTTATTATAATTTTTTTTTATACATCTAATCTTGGTATATATAATCACCAACCATTTTCTTCTTCTTCTATTTTCTTCATCTTCACAATCTTAATAAGATACATGTAAAAAAAGAGAAAATAGAAAAATGCTGGGAAAAAGAATAGCTTCCTTCAAGAATCTAGCCAAGAAAGTGAAGAGCATCAACACGAGAGAAGGCGGCTCCGAGTCAACTCAAAACGAGTCTCTTCTGATCAGTGAGACGGACGACACATCTCCGGTGGCCGCGACGGCGACGAAGACGCCCACGGGGACGTTTGCGGTGTACGTAGGGGAAGAACGCGTGAGGCGCGTGGTGCCGACGAGCTATTTGAGTCATCCTCTGTTTAGGATGCTCCTCGACAAGTCACACGACGAGTTCCACTGTTTCGAACAGAAGGTTATGTTGGTCGTCCCTTGCAGCCTCTCCGTTTTCCAAGACGTCGTTAACGCCATCGAGTCTTGTAACGGCAACTTCAATTTCGGCGATTTTGTCGAGGAGTTTCTTTGATTATTAATTCTTATTTATTTTCTTTCTTTTTTTTAACATTTTCTTAGGTCTTTTTTAGGAAAATATATATATAATCATAGGAATGTTTGTGATACATTATTACATCTTGTGTAGTAGTGAACACCCCTTTGTTGCGTGGTGTGGATGATTTCTTTCCTTTTTTTTGTTTTCTCCCCGTGGAATTTGTAATTTCTTTCCATATTTATGATATACAGACTATGTTATTATTTTACTTTAAAATATCAATACATAAAGTTTATCTATTGTTTATTCTTTTTGTAAGTTTTATTTTTATTAGCTTTATTATTGTTTTCTGGAATATTTGTGTCCACCGTCACTTTGTCAAAGTCTTTTGACAATTTTGTCACTTATTTTTTGTTTTTTTGTGTGTAAAATGACGATATTATCCATGCTTTCTATTCATCTATGTACTGTACACAAATTCCCCCAGTACTGGCAAGACCGGGAAGTCAACGAGTAAACAATAACATTTATGTTAATTTTCAAAATAAGTTGAAAAAGTGTTAAAAGTTTAGAATTTTTAAAAAGTGACTCCACTGCAAAAATCCCCTTGGTTTCCCTTAAAATGTTTGGTCGCTTTATACAATATGTTGATGAGTTGAGTCGGAGCCGAACTCAGAGCTTTGTCTCAAAACGTCTTGACAGACTGAGAATCTGTGACACTGAGAGGGTTAGTGAGAGAGCAGTTACATAAGGTGTAATTTCTTTCCTTATGTAACTGCTCTCTCACTAACCATTAATAGAGAGACAAGAATCTGACATGAGTTTTTCTCAATTGAGAACTGATTCTCTATATCTCTCCTGACAAAGCGAAATTACACGATGCGAGTATAAACCTACTCATTAACATATCAGCTAATCTATTATTGACTTTTAGTAATTGTCCATAAGAGGATAACATTCTTCAAAAGCTACTAGTCCATCACTCCCAGGCGGGACAAAACTTTTATGGATTTTTCTTCTTAAGTTGGAAAGAAAGAACAAAGTTGCAACTTGGCGATTTGGGCCTTTAATGGGCTGATATGTAATCGTCGGCATGTAGAGGAAAGGGCAATTTGGTAAACTCAGTATGAACAAACGTTAAATTCGAAAGAAAACGAGGAGCGCCTCTTCAAATTATTCAAATCTCACATCCATCCCGCTCTCTCTCTCTACATAGAGATTCCGTCGCCGGTGAGAAGAGGAGAGAGAGGATTATAAATACAGGAAACTTGGATCTTTCCGAGTGGCATCAGATTTGAAATTGGTCTCTCTAGATTTGAAATTAGTCTCCCTGGATTCACCGTCCGTCCGCCGATCCAAAATGTCCGGCCGCCACGACAAAGAGAAAGGCGTTAATGTTCAAGTTCTTCTTCGATGCAGGTACCATCCAACTCCAACCGCTCTCAAATTGAATTTAGGGTTCTGGGTTCGCTTTTGGGTCCAATCCCACTTTTTGATTTATTTTTATTTTATGTTCAAATTGTATTAGCTTCTGGGTAGAATCACACTGTTTTTTCTTCTGAATTTCTGGGCTTTTTATTTATTGACAGGCCATTTAGCGATGATGAATTGAGGAACAATGCTCCTCAGGTTCTCACTTGTAATGATTTGCAAAGAGAAGTTGCTGTCTCCCAAAACATCGCCGGGAAGCACATTGATAGGGTTTTCACTTTTGATAAGGTTAAAAAATGGAGTCTACTCAACTGGGCTTGGAGGATCTTTAATAACATTTCTGTGTCATTGGATTTAACTTTACCTAGCTTCTTTCTTTCGGTTGTAGCCTGGAAGTAGATCATGGGAAATGCGGAAATTGTCTGAATCTGGGCTTAACTTAGGGTAATTTTATGGACAGAGAGATGTTTACAACTTAAACTCAGATAGCTGATGCAGTTTGCTTTCCATATTATGGTGAATGTGGGGGATTAGTTAAGCCAAACAAGTGTTGAGTCAAGTTAGTCAGTCAAGTTGTAAGCTTGGATCCCAAAGCTGTGTGTTTCAGGAGACAAGTGTACTTTGGTATATTTTACACTGGAACTTTGCAGTATAGAGAAAGGTGTAATGTTCATTTGTTCAGCCCGTTTGCTTATGTCAACTAGAACTACATTAATCATGTGATCGTTGATGGACTTAAGTGATTATCTACATGCTGAATCTGTGTATATATATGTTGAACACAGGTGTTTGGACCATCGGCCCAACAGAAAGATTTGTATGACCAGGCCGTTGTTCCAATCGTGAATGAAGTACTTGAAGGTTTTAATTGTACAATATTTGCGTATGGCCAGACTGGTACAGGGAAAACATATACAATGGAAGGAGAGTGTAGAAGGTCAAAGGTCTGTGTTTTGTTGCAGTGTGTTTTTTCTTATAAAGTTTGCTTGTGATGTTCCCTAATCTAAGTAATTTACCTCTATTTTAATTGGCACAGGGCGGGCATAGTGGAGGTCTTCCAGCAGAAGCAGGTGTTATACCAAGAGCTGTCAAACAAATCTTTGATACGCTTGAGGGTCAGCAAGCTGAGTACAGTGTTAAAGTCACGTTTTTGGAACTCTACAATGAAGAGATTACCGATTTACTTGCTCCTGAAGATATTTCCAGAGTTGCTTCTGAAGATAAACAAAAGAAACCGTTACCTTTAATGGAGGACGGCAAAGGTGGTGTTCTTGTTAGAGGATTGGAAGAGGAAATCGTGACAAGTGCCAATGAAATCTTCACTTTGCTCGAGAGAGGTTCCTCTAAGCGGCGAACTGCAGAAACATTCTTGAATAAACAATCAAGGTAAAGTCTTTGATATTTGTGTTCTTTGCACTTTGATGTCAAGGTCTCCTACATAATGCAATTCTTCACTTTCAGTCGGTCACATTCTCTCTTCTCAATAACAATACATATCAAAGAAACTACTCCGGAAGGCGAAGAATTAATCAAGTGTGGCAAGCTGAACTTAGTTGACTTGGCAGGATCAGAAAATATATCTCGTTCTGGTGCTAGGGATGTAAGTAGTCTCTTACTGTTCAATTGAGTTGGAGCGTCTTTCCTCTTAATTTCCAGATTACATGTCTGGTCAATATGCCAGATTTACTCAATAGCCTTTCTCTATCCAGGGCCGCGCTCGAGAAGCCGGTGAAATAAACAAAAGTCTTCTTACATTAGGGCGAGTGATCAGTGCTTTGGTTGAACATCTTGGACACATTCCTTACAGGTTTAAGCTCCTTTTCTGGTTTTTTTTTTCTTTATGTAAGTGATCATGTAGCAGTGTTTCAAGCTATGCTGATCCTATAATTATTTCTTGCACTGAAATTTAGGGATAGTAAGCTCACCCGCTTACTACGTGATTCACTTGGTGGGAGAACGAAGACATGTATCATAGCAACAGTTTCACCTGCTGTTCACTGTCTCGAGGAAACCTTAAGTACTCTAGATTATGCACACAGGGCAAAGCATATTAGGAACAAACCAGAGGTATTGTCTTTTATTATTATTTTCTCATTCATCAATTTCAAGCCTCTAATTTATTTTCTTGTTTCCCTTTAGGCCAACAATTGAAAAACCAGAATTCATGTTCGTACTCTTGTATTCTTTCTGGCAGGTTAACCAGAAAATGATGAAATCTACTTTGATAAAGGACCTTTATGGTGAAATAGAACGACTTAAGGCGGGTAAGAGGATATTCTCACTGTACCCCTTGATAGAATAATTGGAGGGGTGACTGATGGAGTACTTTCACTCAGCTTAATAAATTAAGTCTTCTGCTCTGACTCCTCTGCTTGTCTATTACTCATATGTTTTCTTTGCTTGTCTTTTTAGAGGTCTATGCTTCCCGTGAGAAAAATGGTGTTTATATGCCAAAAGAGAGATACTATCAAGAGGAGAGTGAACGAAAGGTATTGTGTTTCTGAGCAGAATTGTTCCTCAGGTTTTTCATAGGTTGTAACCTCATCACTTCCTTACTCATCTACTAATATAATCCGTTTTTTGCTTTGTTTGTAGGCAATGGCTGAACAGATTGAACAGATGGGTGGTCAAATAGAGAATTATCAAAAAGTTGGTTTCTTACTCAATAAATCAAAACACCGTTGTTATTTACGTTAGTGTCAGAAATGACATTTGAAGTTAGATTATTTACATAATTACATATATTTCTGACCAGCAACTTGAGGAGTTGCAAGACAAGTACAACTGTCAAGTGCGGGAGTGCTCTGATCTGACTAGCAGGCTTGATACTACCGAGGTATTGGTTACTTCCTTTCGATGGGCTTTTCTGCTTTTTAACTATATCAATTTGCTCTGAGACTTCAATTGTGCTATCTAGAAAAACTTGAGCCAAACAAGCAAAATGCTTGCTTCCACAAACGAGGAATTGAAGAAATCTCAATATGCCATGAAGGAGAAAGATTTCATCATTTCAGAGCAGAAAAAATCTGGTATTTTCTTAAACATTAGTCTTAATTTTTTTGTTTTTGTTTTTGTTCGAGTGCTTGAAAAGTTGTCTCTAACTGTCTAACATGCTTCCGCATTTTCCAGAAAACGTACTGGTTCAACAAGCTTGCATTTTACAATCCAACTTAGAGAAGGCTACTAAAGACAATGCTTCATTACACCAAAAAATTGGTATGCGTATTCACTATTTTGGCTGTCTTTTCATTAGCAATATCATAAGAATTGTTATTATATCATCTATTTGGGGCTGTGCAGGAAGAGAGGACAAGCTCAGTGCGGATAACAGACAAGTGGTCGACAATTATCAAGTAGAGCTTTCTGAACAAATTTCCAATCTGTTCAATATGGTTGCTTCATGCCTGTCCCAGCAAAATGAACACCTTCAAGGTGTTAATAAACTGTCCCAATCTCGCTTAGAGGCACACAACAAGGTATCAACTTTTTTGTTCTTTGGTTTTCTAATAATCAATGAGTAGTTTCTTGTCTGAATTTGTTTTTCAAGGGTAGCCTTAAATTTTGCTGAAAATTGTTAATGTTCTAATAGGTGTCTACCTTTGTAACACTATTTGCAAATTTGTTTGTCCAGGCCATTCTGGAAATGAAAAAGAAGGTTCGAGCTTCAAGGGATTTATATAGTTCTCACTTGGAGGCAGTGCAGAATGTAGTCCGATTGCACAAGGCAAACTCAAATGCTTGTCTTGAGGAAGTTTCAGCATTAACGACTTCGAGTGCATGTTCCATTGATGAGGCACGCCTTTGTTAACTTCCTTCCTTTTCTTCTAGTGACTTGTGGTGTGTTTTAAAAGTAGTTGTCTTGTGGATTTCAGTTTCTTTCTTCAGGGGATGGGACAACATCGTCGTTATTTGATGAACTTCAGAATGCTCTTACGACCCACCAGGGAGAAATGGCTCTCTTTGCGAGGGAATTGAGACAGGTTGGTCACTGAGATATAACATTTTGTTAGCTTATACATATATTGGCCTTGGAGATTTACAAAATCTGTTAACTGGATTGTTTTTTCTGTTGTTCCTAATACGCAGAAATTCCACACAACGATGGAGCAGACACAGGAGATGTCTGAATACACAAGTACGTTCTTTCAGAAGCTTATGCAAGAGTCCAAAAATGCTGAGAATCGTGCTGCAGAGGCAAATGATAGTCAAATAAACAGCATTATCGAGTTTCAGAAGACTTACGAGGTCATAATGCTACATCTCTTCGAGTTTCGTGCTAACCATGTTTGCTTGAGCCCATCAATAACTGGCATGTGCTGTGCAGGCTCAGTCTAAATCTGATACAGAGAAACTTATAGCGGATCTAACTAACCTAGTCTCAAGTCACATTCGTCGCCAACACGAATTGGTTCGTTGCTTCTTCTTTCATTTGTTTCTTTTTGTCTTCCACTTCATGATACATAAAATTGTATTGTTTTTTTTTACTGGCAGGTGGATTCAAGACTCCATAACTTTAAAGATGCCGTCTCTTCCAACAAAACTTTCTTGGATGAACACGTCTCTGCCGTAAATAATCTGGCTAATGACGCAAAAAGAAAGTGGGAGACATTTTCCATGCAAGCTGAGAATGACGCCAGAGAAGGTGCTGATTTCTCGGCTGCAAAACATTGTCGAATGGAGTTACTGCTTCAGCAATCGTAAGATCATTGCTATGGCAGATCATTGCTATGGCTTTTGCAATTCCTTTGAGTTACAGTCTTTCAGTAACGTATTTTAACCTTTGTATCCCTCTCTTCTTTAGTGTGGGTCATGCGCAATCAGCTTTCAAACACTGCAAGATAACTCATGAATCTCTAAAGGAGATGAACAGTAAGCAAGTCGTGGATGTCTCTTCACTTGTTAAGTCTGCTTGTGATAACAACGAGCAGCATGATGCCGAAGTAAATTCTGCAAGGACTGCGGCTGAGGAAGATGTAACCAAGAACAGCGATGAGATAATCCAACAAATTGATCGTGAGTTCTATTTCTTACCCATGACTGTTCCTCTAGTTAAAAGACATCTCTTAGGTCTAAACTGATATCCTTGTAATCTTTCAGGCATGTCAGAGGACGAAAACGTGTCTGTTTCACAAATCTTGGAAAATGTCAAGACACATGAGAAATCTCTTGAAAGTTTCCAACATGATCATTGTTGCCAAGCCAGATGCATTGAGGATACAGCTCAAGAAACTTTTCAACAAAGATACATGGTAAGTTGTTCCTCACAGCATAATAAATGACATTACTCTCTTCACTCTCTGAAGAATCTTATCCCCAAGCTCTCATTTGGTGAATCGCAGGAGTATGAGCCCACAGGGACAACTCCATCGAGGAGTGAACCTGAGGTCCCAACCAAAGCCACCATCGAATCGCTACGGGCCATGCCAATGGAGACATTGCTTGAAGAGTTCCGTGAAAACAACTCGTATGAATCCTTTGCGACCAAGGAATCAAAACCGCAACAGCTAACACGGTCGCCTCTCTCACAAGTCAACTAGGGGAACCACCTCTGTTCCATTACGCTCTTTTGGTTTTTGAAAACCTCAAAATCAGTGTCTTTGTCTGTATAATTATTATCTGTGTACACACATTTGTGAAAGTGTGGGATCAAATCAATGAAGAGTCAGATGCTTCTGACACATTTTCTGAGTTTTATGTCGCCAAACTAAATCCCTTGTGGGATTCAACTTCTTTCACCAACGTTGAAATATTCAACATTGTAATGTATGGTTTCTTATTTCAGTAGTGGAATTTCTTACAACGACGTAAGATCTCAGAGAGGGTTTGTTCTAAAACATCAACAAAATGCGAATCTTGGACCTTTTTCGCTCATGTTGTTTGTGATGTGCATGCATATACCACTTGATCTCTTTCTATATATGGCTCAACCATGAAGATGCTTTCAAATCCCAACAATGAACATTTTAAGTGGAAAATCAAGTAGCATATGTGAATTCAGAGTCACTGTGCCACTTACACGATTCATCTTTCTCACAATATCACGAGAATTTCTGGAAATCATGAGCATGGGAGATTCCCATAGAATCCTCTTTTACCATTTCAGTGTGTAATTATGAACATCTTTTTGTTCGTGCTAGTTTTCCAAAGCTTTACAACTCAGCAACTATATATTCACTTGGAGTTTTAGTACAATCTCATTTGTGTATGTATTTAAAGCTTAAAATGAGACGTTATGACACTGGTAATGGGCAAATCTGGTTTCTATATCAAGCTTTTGGTATTTGGTAATTCATTTTAGAAAGTGGAACATCAATAAAGTGAGTTATATACATTTCTTTTCATTCTTGCTTCTTAAAAAAAAACGTATGGTAACAATTGGTTAAAGATTGCGTTAGGCACTAGCCTCAATTAGAGTCAACCCGAGATTTGGGTGATAAGTCCTGCAGGTTCATATACACAAAAGATGTAAGCAAAGTCTTGTAGGTGATGTTTCACAATTATAGCAATGGAATCATCATAACTAGCAAAAAAATTTGTGGAAGTATTTCTAGTTTTGAAGGCGTTTTGTGGAATTATGAAAAAAAATATATATATTAAAATCTGATTTTGAAGCATACCGGAAAATTGGGTTTTGTGTGGAAGTAAGTTCAATGCTAAAAATGTAAAATTAAAACTGTGCGAAGAATCTTTGCTTCACTTTTTGGCGTTATGATGTGATGGCCTTTTCTAGTGAAGGTAAATTGCTCAAATATAACCGGACATTAGGTTCGTTATGTCTCGACTCTCGCGTATTGTCTCGAAGTGGTCTGGTTTAAACCGGTTCTTGATTTAGATCGATCTATTGGATACGTACAAGTGAATTTTAAATTATTGTTCATGATTTAAGTGAATTATGTAAGTTGTTAATTGTTATGATTTGTTTTTAAATTTTTATAAAATCTTACATAAAACCATGAGATTTAGATTTTTTTTTTTTTTTAACTAAGAAATTTTACCAAAACATCTTCAAATCATCAAAACATTTTCAAATCACTAAAAGTCCCCCTAAAATCAACTATTTAAAATATTTCTAATAACAATAAATTTGAAAATTCATTTAATGTCTCACTTTTTTTTAGTTAAGAAAAGAAAATACCAACAGCTCATCAGTTTGTTAATAATCAACAATTGGTAATATTTTCATCTATTACATTATTATTATTATTAATAAAATTTAGATAATCTAAAAGTTTTGGACCTTTTACCCATGTTAAATTTTTAGTCCCTCCTGTTGTGGCTATTCGAACCTTGGACATGCAGCGTCATTCCTACCAAAAGTTATTTACTACACACTATTATGAGCATTTTTTTTTTTTTTTTGTAAGTGCTATTATGAGCATCTTATGAAAAAAATATAGACATATATCTAAATCTTCAACAACAGCAAAATTATAATACGCAAAATTATGACAGAAAATTGGGGAGGTTACGTATTATACTGAAATATCGGAAAGTGAAATACCAGAAAGTTTTTTTTTTTTTTAATACCTGAAAGTTTAATTTATAATGGGAAAATGTCAAAAAAAAATCCTCAATTTTTAAAAATGGACGGAAAAAGTATCAACTCTTCGAATGACAAATTAAATCATCTACTTTTATTGACTTTGTTTTTTAATCACCAACTTTTGTTGACCGAACCAAATTAGTCCCACCATAAGTGGTTTGACGGAAAAATTTAAAGGGGTTAAATTTCCGTTCAAAAACTCGGTTCAAAGATATTTTTTTCCAAATTTACAAAAAAATGCCAAAAAACCTCAACTTTCAAATTTCGACCAAATAAAGCCTCAACTTTTCATATTCGAATACAAAAATCTCCAACTTTTCATCTGCTAAAAGTAAAAAAGAAATTCATAAACTTTGTATGTTTCTAATGTTTATGATCTACTACCATTTCACGGTAATCATATGAAATTTACTAACATTTCATTGTGTGGTCTAATTTGTGTTATTTAAAATATTTCACACTAATCATATAAATTTATAAAAATTAAATTATTGATATATTACTACTCTTTTATAAAATAAATGAATAAATTAGATAAAATTTGCTTTAAAAATGGGAATAAGTAATTTCTATTTTTCTAAAATTTTAGCATGTTAAAAATATATTTAAATTTGCTTTAAAAACAATTCTATATTTCTTTTTTAATTTTAGCAGATAAAAAGTTGGAGATTTTTTATTTTGTAGATGAAAAATTGGGGCTGTATTTGGTCGAAATTTGAAAATTGAGGATTTTTTTGGCATTTTCGTAATTTTTGAAGAAAAAAAAAACGACGTCGTTTTTTTGAATCTAGTTTTTGAACGGAGATTTAACCCCGTTAAATCGTTCAATCAAACCACTTAACGGTGGGACTAATTTGGCTCGGTCAATAAAAGTTGGTGATTAAAAGGCAAAGTCAATAAAAGTTGATGATTTAATATGTGATTCAAAGAGTTGATGTTTTTTCCGTCCATTTTTGAAACTGAAGTTTTTTTTGACATTTTTCCCAATTTATAATATATAGTAATTTTGAATAAATATGAATTTGAAGTGTAAACCCTAATACAAAAAAATATATCCACTTGGTCAACTATTATGCAAGAGCAACCACGATTTTACTTATTTGTTGTAAGATGATTATTATAAGATAATACGAATTATTGAAATGACGTACCAATCACCAGATAAGTTATGGATATATAATCGAATAATACTCGTTAATTAAGACATTCATTAAACTATGGATAACTATTAACTACATCCGGGAAAGCCCTAGAAAGAATGTGTAAAACTGCAGACCAAAGAGACTTAAATTTTAATTTAGATAAAACAGAACAAAGATTATAAGATCAAAAATCAACCTCTGATGTATATCTTCCTAATTATAGACAGAGTAAAAAACTCCGCACTAGATTAACATTATCCTAAAATTTATCAATTTTCTGTTATCTTCCTCCTCATCCTCGCCTATATAACCATCACACAACAAACTATATTTTTCCACTTATCAAATCCTCTCCTTCTTCAAGATAGTATACTCCATTTCTACACACAAAAATATCAAACACACCCTTCAGATCTTGAGTTTTTGGATCAATGGGTATCTCAAATATTGTCTATGTGTTATTATTGCTTGTACTAATCAATTTAAGCAGTAATAATATCAAAGGAATTGAGGCTTTTCATAAGGTTTACGAAAAATTGCAATCTCAATCAGTCGAGTCAGTGAATCATCTTCACAGATCTGCGTTTCACTTTCAACCTCCGAAGCATTGGATTAACGGTACATTGATCTCTCCCTTTTCTTTGAAATATAATATATAGTTTGATAATGATTTTGTTTTTTGATGCTTAGTTTTTAGATTTCTGTTAGAATGTGTTCTTATATGAAAGTTGATTCTACTACGACGTTATTTGCATATAGTTAACCAGTAGTAGGTGTGATAACAATAAAAGTACTATTTTTATAAGATCTAGAGAAGAAAAAGAAAAAAAACCTCTTCTCCGATCAGATGATGTCCTTCAGGTATTGATAATTACACCCTAAATGTATATATAGGGAGAGAAGACATGGTATAAACTTATTTATGTAGCGTATGCAGTATGCATATAAATACATATGGGCTTGCCATTAAAAAAAATAAACTTATATGTATAGAGTATGAAAGCTTTTAATTAGCTTTAGAAAATTCATATACACCAATAGAAAACCCAGCATATATAACGTGAACACAGCTATACATATTTTTTGTATATGAACTATGCTTTAGTTTATATATGAATATGAAGTACACATATTTCACCAATAGAAACACATCATATATCACGTGAGAACGAAGCTATGCTTATTTTGCTGTATAAAAACTATGCTTTTATATTTTATCTGTGATTGTGTGGCCATATCTTTCTATAAATATAATTTGTTGCCAAAAGGGAAATTCTGTCTGTGAGTGGAAAAGAATGTAGTTAGTTTTAAGCTTGTTAAACCCTATTTTATTTTCACTCTCCAATAATATAAGAAATTAATGGAAGAACGATTTTTCTGGTTGATAAATATATATATATACAATATTTCCTAAATCGTTACATGGATCTTTATAAATCATTTGTCAAAACCTACATCGAAATCCCATATTCATCACTTCCCCAGATTGCTTAAAACCTTTTTCCTTATGAACAAATTGTTTAAAATCTTGAAACTTTCAATAACTAAATCGGGAAACAATTATAAAGCAATTATGTTATTCATTTTCTTAAAAACCTTGCAAAGAAAATTAGTCAATATTTATGTTGATGAGAGATCGATCGTGGTCGAGTAATAAATACCAAGTGCTTCGTAATTTTGTTACACTTTATCCTCTTTATCTACAAGTTGTTCTATCAAAAACTTTCATGTGATTCTTTTCTACCGTCGTATCATCTTATCTTATTTCCCTCAAAATCTAAATCTAATTTTGACGTATTCAACATAAACTAACCTCGTTTTCCTTTGTTTTCGTGTGTTTCCATGTGGCATTTTCGAAAATCCCAATAGATCCAAATGGTGAGTTATCAGAAATTACTTCTCTAATTCTCATTATTTTTATGTTAATTGTGCATCGCTAGTACAATATAATCTAATTTGGGGTTTTTGGAAACAGGTCCATTATACTACAAAGGTTTCTATCATCTCTTCTACCAATATAACACCAAAGGTGCAGTTTGGGGTAATATTGTATGGGCCCATTCGGTTTCAAGAGACTTGGTGAATTGGGAGGCTCTTGAACATGCCATTTATCCCTCCAAATGGTTCGACGTGAAAGGGACATGGTCCGGTTCAATAACAATCGTACCGGGAAAAGGACCGGTTATCCTCTATACCGGTGTTAACCAAAATGAAACTCAAGTGCAAAATTACGCAATACCGGAGGACCCATCAGACCCATACTTGAGGAAATGGATTAAACCGGATGATAACCCAATTGCGATACCAGATTATACCATGAACGGTTCAGCTTTTCGTGATCCGACCACTGCCTGGTTCTCCAAAGATGGACATTGGAGAACAGTAGTGGGGTCAAAAAGAAAACATAGAGGAATCGCTTATATCTACAGAAGTCGAGATTTCAAGCATTGGGTCAAAGCTAAGCACCCGATTCACTCGAAAGAATCAACCGGTATGTGGGAATGTCCTGATTTCTTCCCGGTTTCCACAACCGATTTCGAGAACGGTTTGGACTTGGATTACGTAGGTCCAAACATCAAGCACGTGTTGAAAGTTAGCTTGGACATAACCCGGTTCGAGTATTACACGCTTGGCAAATACGATCCTAAGAAGGACCGGTACGTACCGAATGGTGATTCACCCGATGGTTGGGATGGTTTAAGATTCGATTACGGTAATTTCTACGCCTCGAAGACATTCTTTGACTACAAAAAGAACAGAAGAATCTTGTGGGGTTGGGCCAATGAATCCGACACTGTTGAAGATGATATTTCCAAGGGTTGGGCCGGTCTTCAGGTTATCTATCTTAACTAAACCTATAATTTAATGATTTTTTTTTGTTTTGGTTTTTACTTAACAATTGTTTAATTGTTGGTAACTAAAGGTAATTCCAAGAACGGTGCTTCTTGGCTCAAACAAGAAGCAGCTAGTGTTTTGGCCCATTGAAGAAATAGAGTCATTAAGAGGTAATTACGTCCGAATGAACAACCAAAACATCAAGATGGGTCAACGCTTAGAAGTCAAAGGAATCACTCCTGCTCAGGCCGATGTGGAATTAACCTTCAATATTGGAAGTCTAGAGAAAGCTGAGTCATTCGACCCGAGCTTCAAGTTGAAACCGTTGGAGTTATGTAAGATGAAAGGTTCGAATGTGACAGGTGGTGTAGGACCCTTTGGTCTGATCACATTAGCCACTCCTGATTTGGAAGAATACACTCCCGTCTTCTTTAGAGTCTTCAAAGACACTTCCACTCATAAGCCTAAGGTTCTCATGTGCTCCGATGCTAGACCGTACGTTTCCATCATCTCCATGCTTTTTTTGCTTGATACTGTATATTTCATTTGATTAATTGAAACATTAATTTCCTTATAGGTCGTCGTTAAAGCAAGACAGGGGTCCACTCGCAAAAGACAGGATGTATAAACCATCGTTTGCTGGTTTTGTGGATGTTGATTTAGCTGATGGAAGGATCTCTCTAAGGAGTTTGGTACGTGTTTATACGAAACTTTGATATTTTTGATCGTTTGTGTATAATGTAATGTGACATAAAATGGATTTTTTTTATAAATTACAGATTGATCACTCGGTTGTAGAGAGCTTTGGAGCTTTAGGAAAGACAGTGATAACGTCAAGAGTGTATCCAGTGAAAGCAGTAAAAGAGAATGCACATTTGTATGTGTTTAACAATGGAACACAAACTGTGAACGTAGAGAGTCTCAATGCTTGGAGTATGGAGAGTCCTTTGCAGATGAATGATGGAGCTCTTTAATTTAGCCTTTTTCTTTCTTTCTTTCTTTTAATGTGGGTTAGTTATTGGAAGATAATGTGTGACATTAGAAAGAGAAACTTAGAGATTCTCTGTTTTTATCAATTTGATTAGTGCATGTCCATACTTTATGTATGGACTTATTGTACCTTTGCTCTATCACTAATCACTCAATAAAATAAAAAATTATAATAATTTTTAGAAACCTGATTTTATTATTCATCAATAATTAAGCCGGAAAATATGGTTTTTAAAAAATGAATCATGTATTATCTTGGTTATATACTTAACGTCATTTTCGTTGATCACATTTTTTAAACTCTAAATTACTTAATGCGTTCAATGTACTACAACTTCAGAGTAACAGAGTATTTTCGAATTCATAAAAAAAAAAAGGGCAAAAATATTCATGAGTTACTAAAAATCTTGTAACATAAAAAATTCACTGAAACAAAGTGTGTCAAAACACTAGAGATGAGTCTTTCAAGGGAATCACAAAAACATAGCATAAATAAAACGAGCTTATGGTGAAAAACAGATCACTTGATCTTCTTCTTCGGCCTCAGCTGCAAGATAACAGAAACCAGAAGTTAGTAATTTCATCACGCACATTCTGTGAAATTGTAAAGCAAACAAATCCAAGAGACAGAAATTAAACCTGGTTGGTGTGGCCACACTTCTTCTTCCTGCAGTTCACAGCCCTTGGGTGCAGACGAGCATAACACCTAAATCAAAAAGGTTACTCAACATGAAGACACAATTTCACAAAAGACTTGGATCATTTACATCAAAACTCTCCTATATCCACAGATCATAAGATGAACAGATTAAATTTTGGTGTTACAATGGATGGGGATAGCACAGAACAATTTGTGTCCTTGCTCTCAAGATAGCAAAAGTAACAATTGATGCAAACTACAAATTACAGTCCATAAGAACATGACATTATATAGAATGTAGCAGTACTAAATTGTATTCATCAAACATGGCACAATTCAGAAAGAAGGAATCAATAGCTTACTTGCGGCAGATCATCTTGTCTTGATTATACTTCCGGGCCAAAGCCATCAAAGAAGGCTCAATGATACCTCCCCTTAACCTCAGAACAAGATGAAGAGTCGATTCTGTTTACAGCCAAAAAAGAGAATCGAATCAACACTAAAACCCATTTGACTAATTTCAATTTCCAGAAAATCATCCAACGAGATCAGAATCAGTCTTCTCAGAAAGAGAAGGAAAAAAAAACGTTTTTTACCTTTCTGGATGTTATAGTCAGCCAAGGTGCGACCATCTTCAAGCTGTTTTCCGGCGAATATCAACCTCTGCTGATCCGGAGGGATACCTGAAACAGAGAAACAAAACGAATCGATAAGAGATCACAATCGCATTTTCAGAAAGCTAAAGCCAGAGTCACTCGAGCGGTTACCTTCTTTGTCCTGGATCTTGGCCTTGACATTGTCGATGGTGTCGGAGGACTCGACCTCGAGGGTTATGGTCTTGCCAGTGAGTGTCTTCACAAAAATCTGCATCTTTGCCTTCGTCTTCTTCGCCGCAAGTCTCCAAAAAGCGGAGGAGAGGGAGAAGAAGAATATTTATATTCGTCCGTTTCTAGGTTTTGTGTAGACTGTTTGGATGGGCCTTATATTCCAAAGCCCACAAACTTATGCACATTTCGACACTCCTTACATATCAGAAAAATATAATGTTTGGGCTATTCTTTTTAGCATTATATAGGCTAATCATTACAGAATGATTTTTACGACCAACATTTTTATTTCTTAACTTGGCACATAGATGTTCGAAAGCTTCAGCTCTACCGGGATAACCTCGTCAATATGCAATACACTGAAAGGAAACTCATCATATTCGGAGATAGTCAGGTTTTGTATTCAAGTTATCGCCAAAAGTGTTAGCAGCCCGTCTTCAGTATTCTTTATGTTGTGCGGGAATTCCTTTTAGCGGTCTTTCGAAAGACTCGGGATAAAGCTTTGATTGGTTTTAGCAATGTTTCATTTCAAAATCTCATCCTCATCAATTCGTAGGTGCAGGAAAGATCATTGTGTTCTCTTTGTGGTTAATTATTGTTTCTCTTCTGTACTGTAACCCTTTCCGAATCAATATAAATAGCTTTCACTGAAAAAAA
>PKML01063245.1:0-11305 GCA_002933935.1 Eutrema yunnanense | reverse complement strand
TGGATCTATCCCTCTCATCCGTACTAGAGCAAGCGATCCTTAGTCAAATCGTGTCAGCAGGGATCTATGAGAGAACTAGTGCTTAGTGAAGCACATGGAGGAGGCCTAATGGGACATTTCGGAGTAGACAAGACTCTGGCAGTCGTGATGGATCATTTCTATTGGCCTCACTTAAAGAGAGATGTGGAGCGATTCTGTGCTAGATGTGTCCAATGCCACAAAGAAAAATCCAGGTCATATCTTCACGGTCTTTACATGCCTTTGCCTATACCTAACGCCCCTTGGGTAGATATTTCGATGGATTTTGTCTTAGGTTTGCCAAAGATCAGGCACAAAGACTCCATCTTCGTAGTAGTAGACCGGTTCTCCAAGATGGCACACTTCATCCCGTGTAAAAAGACAAATGATGCAACTCAAATTGCTAACTTGTTCTTTAAGGAAGTGGTGCGCTTGCATGGAGTCCCAAAGACCATCATCTCTGACCGTGACACGAAGTTCTTGAGTCACTTTTAGAGAACATTGTGGAAAAAGCTATGAACAAAGCTTTTGTTCTCTACAACTTGCCATCCTCAAACAGATGGCCAAACTGAGGTGGTGAATAGAACTCTTGGCACGTTACTTAGAGCAGCCCTTGGTAAAAATATGAAGACTTGGATAGATTGCATTCCATTTGTTGAATTTGCTTCTAACCGCGCAAGGCATTCAGCTACTAAGCTGTCTCCTTTCGAGGTTGTTTATGGCACTAACCCTTTGTCTCCAGTTGATTTAAGGCCTATAGCACAAGTAGAACAGGTTAATTTAGATGGCTTAAGGCGAGGAGAGCTCTTCAAAAAGCTTTATGAGACGGCAAAGACAAATCTTGAGAAGAAGACGGAGAGCTACAAGAAAGCAGCAGACAAGGGCAAGAAGGAGATGATCTTTGAGCCTGGAGATAGGGTGTGGCTTCATATGAGACAAGAAAGATTCCCAAACAAACGTGCCTCCAAGCTCTCACCTAGAGGCGACGGCCCATTCAAGATTTTAAGCAAAATCAATGACAATGCTTATCGTCTTGACCTGCCAGGTGAGTATAACATCTCTCACACTTTCAACGTTGCTGATTTATCTTACTTTGACGCAGGAGATCAAGTTTTGAGGTCAAAACCTTCTGAAGAAGGAGGGAATGATGTGGACATCGATCCAAAGGACATTTCAAGCATCATGCCGACAGTCCAAGAAGGGGCTATGACGCGTTCTAGGATTAAACAAATGAGGAATAGATACAAAAATGCCTTACACACCTATATCAACTCCCTAGAACCCACAGATCCGTTGCTGCCTGACATAAATGTCATATTCAGACATAACAACCTCTTAGAGCCAGTTTTAGCCGAGGAAAAACTGATCGAATCAGTTTTAGCCGAGACAAGAGGTTTAGCCGAGAGAAATCAGGCCGCATCAGTTTTAGCCGAGAGAAACCTAACCCAATCAGTTTTAGCCGATAGGAATCTCACCGCATCAGTTTTAGCCGAGAAGAAACCAACTAGCTTAGAAAACCTCCAAAACGATGGTCTCGCCAAGGCAGGTAAATTTCATCGACTAAACACATATCCTAAGACTAATAGCCCAGTTGGATTGGTGGAAAATAACTCAGGACCAAGTCCCTTCACAACCAACTCATCGTAGCCGAGAGAAGCCAAATGGAGCAAGAAGAAGAGATCACAACTGAGGGAGAGCAAGAACTCGAAGATCAAGACTCTCCTGACTTAGAAAGCATCAGAGGAAGTCCCTACAACATACTTCAAGACAAAGATGCACTTACACCAGAAGCATCCTCAAAGACCATGCAAGCGGCCTCTTGGACATCTACTCACCAATGTAAGCTTTTCAATTGTTCTATTGTGCTTGCAGGTGTTCCCAACATGATCAACGACTAAGTCCTTCACCAAATCGTCGTCCTTAGTTTATTTTCTAGAGTCGCTCATAAACTTTCCTATTATGGATTAAATGAAACGATGAGCTTTGTTTAGTTTTAGTTTACGGTTTTCTTGTTTTGTTTTAGAAATGCGTGTTGTTTTTCTTTCAAAGTCCTGTTGTTTTGAGTCCTTGTTTTCTTTGAGTCGAACCCTAGTAGGTTCAAGCCGACGAGCTCCTTTATAAGGTTCCTTTGCGGCATTGTAGTCCTCACCTTTTTGCATATCAATAAAATAACGCAGTTCTTCAAGTCTCATCTTGAGTAACCAATCTTGTTCTTCGTCTTGTTTGTGAGATTCAAGCAAGCCTAGAGCCTTCACCGTATCAGAGACTCACCTAACCTCTGTGTCGTGAACTCATCCCATCAACACATCATCTCTTAATCCCACACGAGAGGGCGACCGCCTACCTGTCAGATTGCTTCCACCTTCAATCATCTAAGGAGCCAAGGAGAGGGCGACCGCCTGCCTTGCTCACCATCACTATCTCCTTGACGTGAGAGCCACCACCGGTTCTTACATCACATTGTTACTCGTTTAGACCTGTTTCGAGCTAACTCCCAATCTTCTAGAGGTACATCATCTGTTTCCAGATATCCAACAACTCCACCTGAAGATCCAACTTGGCCATCACCTTCAGTAACAGAAGTTGTCGCATATGATCCTCCTCGGTGTCGATCGATACTCGGGATGGCATCGATCGACACCACCTCAGAAGGCTCACGAGACTTTTCTTTTTCGTGTCCCTGTCGATCGATACTTGGGGGTGGTATCGATCGATACACTCTCAGAAGTCGGGCTCCTCTGCGCAGTTTCTTCCACAAAAACTTTATTCCTCAAGTCTTTGAATATTGTATCTTCCACAAAGACCACATTCCTGCTAATCACACATCTTAATTCATCCAGGAGCCATACCTTGTACCCTTTGACTCCCTCTGGATAGCTTATAAAAATTCCCTTCATAGCTCTTGGTCTTAACTTCCCTTGATCTACATGAACATAGACCAATGACCCAAATCTTCTCATGTGTCCATAACCCGGCTTTCTTCACAGCCAAAGTTCCTCAGGAATACTGCCATCTAAGGCCGATGATGGGCTTCTATTAATTTGGTACACATCTGTGCTAACCGCCTCAGCCCAGAATTCTTCACCTAAGCCACTTTCATCCAGTATACAACACACCTTCTCCATTATTGTTCGGTTCATGCATTCCGCAACTCCATTTTGCTGTGGAGTATATGCACAAGTCATGTGCCTCTCAATCCCATGCTGCTTGCAAAACCCGTCGAAGTCTTTGTTCACAAACTCCAACCCATTATCTGTTCTCAGACATTTCACTCTCTTGTTTATCTGATTCTCAACCAGTTTCTTCCATTCACAGAACTTTGTTAAAGCTTCACTCTTAACAGACAAGAAGAACACCCACACCTTTCTAGTGTAATCATCAATGATGGACAAGAAATACTGCTTACCAGAGATACTTGGAGTGACCGATGGAGATCCCCAAAGATCTGAGTGAACATATCTCAGCGCTTCTCCTGAATTGTGTTTCCCAATGTTGAAGCTCTGTTTCTTGGTCTTCCCCATTACACAACTCTCACATAAATCCATCTCCCCAATCCTTCTCTTGTCAATGATCGATGCCTCTTTTTACCAAGATCATCAGATTCTTCATGCTCATGTGTCCCAACCTTCTATGCCACAAAGCTGTCTCGTCTTTGGCTGGTTTCCTGGTAACACTTATGTTTGGCTGTCCTACCACAGTCTCTCCATCAAGCAAATACAAAGAACCGCATAGAGTGCCTTGAAGACCCATCTTCCCATTCTTATAGAACCTTGTTTTTCCTTTGCCTCCAGCATGATCAAACCCAAGCTTATCCAATGTACTTGTAGATATTAAATTTCTCTTCAGTTTAGGAATATACATGACATTCGTCAATGTCTTTACCGTGCCACCACATGCTTTTATATTGATGGAACCTATTCCTTTAACCTCCACATAATAGTCGTCTCCCAGTAGCACTTGTCCAGAGTTGAGCTCCTCAAATGTATCAAACCAATCTCTCCTTGAGGTCATGTGATATGAATAACCCGAATCAATCACCCACCTCTCTAGATGCCAATTTTCTGAGACTGATAACGCATCAACTCCTGCTTATTTTTCGATGACAACCGCTGCCGTGGCATCTTCATCATCACCGCCTTTCCGCTTCTTCCAAGCATAGCAATCAGCCTTCACATGTCCTTCCTTCTTGCGGAACCAACAAGTGACTTTTGTTCCTGATTTCGACTTGCTTCTGCCTCGATTCCCAGAATTTTGTTGATCCCTATTTTGCTGTCTCCCACGAGCCACATACGCTTCACCAGTGCTTTGTGAAGTCGATATTCCCTTAGCTTTAAGCTTAGTTTCCTTCGATTTCGCCGCATTCACCACATCTTCAATAGAGATGGACTCTCTACCATACTTCAATGTCTCCTTCATGGAGTCATATTGAGGTGGCAAGGAACTAAGTAGTAGAATTGCCTACACTTCATCCGCAACTGTAACCTTTACACTAGCCAACTCCGAAACAGTCTTCAAGTAGTCATCGACGTTTTGATCGATTGACTTAGAACCATCCATCTTAAATGTATAGAATTTATACAAAAGATGAATCCGTCTCGGTAGAGTCTGGGTGTTGTATAACCTTTCTAGCGCTGCCCAAAGATCACGTGTTGTTGTGCACTCCTCTGTTTTCCTGAGGACATGATCTCCTAGATGGAGTGTCAAAATATCCATAGCCTTCTCTGCTCGCTCCCCTTTCTTGACTTGTTCTGCTTTAAGTCTCTGTTCGAAATCCTCCGCTGATTCATCCTTCTTGATAACCAGCTTATCCGGCTCAGTGGTCGGTGTTATTAGCTCGCCTTTCAAACCCTATTCATGTGAGCTAACATCCTTCGGCTTCTTTTCTGAAGACATCTCGATCAAACAAACTTCTTAACACGCTCTTGCTACCGTATCGATCGATACAAGATGGAGTGTCGATCGATACCAAAATTTTCTTCGTCTTTCTGCGAACACGTAACAGACGTATCGATCGATACCAGGAAGGGGTGACGATCGATACTTGAGCGATCTGCGCGATCTTCTTCTTCGCGCCGCATACAGCTTGTTCTCCCGGGCTGTCAGATTGAAACCCTAAACCGATTGATGCCTTGATTCCAGCTATCAATCCAGATCTAAAACCTAGATCCCTGCAGAACTTCTCTGTCCAATTGCTCCCAAACCTAAAACCTAGGCTCTGATACCACTTTGTTGAGATTTGATCCTCTCTTGATAATCACGGAATTGAGCAATAAGTAAAAGACACATAGAATTAACGAGTTCAGATCACGGTGTGTGATCCTACGTCTCGGCCTGTAGCTTTCCAGTAATCCACTATCACCAATGATTACAAAGAATTAGGGTTCCTCACAATCTCTCTAAGAACAAGAAAGATCTCTCTAGTTTCTCTCTAGAATTTCCAGGATACAGAAAACCCTCACACATGCCTCTCTTTATATAGACTAGGGCAATTACAATGTTAAGACGGTTTAAAGATAAACCAAAACCCAATAGGAAAAACACATTCCTAATTGGCTAACCCAAGTCGCGGGCCTAGTTAATACTCATGATTTTCATCACAAAAGCCCAACAATAACCATCCAATTGTTAGAATTTAATAACCAAGTCAATGAACAGTATACCTAAAAAGCTCTTACGAAAATTAAAAAGATGAGAAGAGAGGGGTTGATGTACTATTTTCTGTTGTTCTGTTATAAAAAAATATGTTTATCCCACTTGATCTGGTCTATTGCGTTAATCTAATACTATTAATTGATTATATAAAATAAAAACAAAGATTTTTGTTTTGAAATTAACATGGTTTGAATTTTGAAAAGCCCACACAAATTTCTTTAAGAGGTGAATAGTGTCATTAATAAAGAGCACATCATTTTATATAGACACACATAAAATAAAATAGCATACTATACTATTTAATAACATTTAATAACTCAACTCTAAATACAGAATACTAAACCCTAAATCCAAAAGTCTAGTCTCAAATACACACACAAAAAATAAGTTGTAAAGCCTATAAATAAACTAAATAAATTTAATTTTGAAATGATATGTATATTATATGATTTCTATATTAAACATATATCAGCGTATGTGATCTATATAGACTGTCGTGAATAATATTTTGTGTGTTTTAACTATAAACCCTACATAATAAACTCTACATCCAATACATATATTTGAAAATTGAAAAGTTGAAAGCATAGCCCAAAAGATATGTTTTAAACACATAAAGCAATTAAAATTCTGAAATTTTGCATTTTCTTAGGTTTTTTTTTTTTTTTTTTTTGAACATTTTCATTGCATTAAAATAAATGAAGCAAAGTGCTCACATTGTTTTCCAATATAAGCCATTTTTAATCTCAAACTCATAAAAATAAAAACCAAGTTGAACAAGTAGTAAAGGCCTTGATGAAAAAGTCCATTCCAGGAAGTTGATATTGCCCATAGGAAAACCCATTGTTGAAAGTAATTTTCGGCCCAACAATGGCCCATATTGAGAAACCAAATCGTGATAACCTAACCAGATATCGTAAGTCTTTGACGGAGCCACCGTTCAGTTAGAGAGACTTAGATGCTTCACTAGTTACTGCAGAGAGAACCAATACTGCATGCAATCGCTTGCTACAGCTTGGTTTTGACAATGGAAGGAAGAAATTCTGTTTTTGATGGTGTTGGTAAGATGCTTCAACAGAGAGTCGACTGAACGATGAGAGTTGCGATGGAGTCTATTATTGCGTTCTTTCCAGATCTCGTAAATCGAAGCCTGTCATGCTAGTTTAGAGAGGTATTTGCGGTGATTGTTGCCTGAGATAGAGAGAAGACTGTCGATTACATTAGTCCAAGAGTAGTTTGCATTGGAGATGCCAAACTTGACTGCGAACTTTCCCCAGATCAACGAAGAGTATATGCATTCGAAATAAAGGTGATCTCTAGATTCAACTGCCTGATTGCAGAGGAGACAATTATGATCCGTAAGGAACCCCCAAGATAGTAAGCGGTCTCGCGTTGGACAACGATTGAGCAGAAAGAGCCAAGCAAGAGTTTTGTGCTTGGGAATTCCTCTCTTGATCTAAATGGTTGAGTGCCAAGTAACTTGAGGACGAGGATCCCTGATCCTATCATAAATGTTGCTTGAGCAAAATGTTTTTGTTATGTTTTCATCAATTACCCACTGAAGTTTATCTTCTCCATCTGAAAGTGTTATTGTCGTTAGGTGAAATTACAACTGCTTAATCCTAGGGGATCTGGCAGAAGGAAGATGCCAACCATTTCTGCACCACAAAGAAGCCACTGAAGCAGATATGTTAATGCCAGTTTGTCTAGGACCTTGATTTCCAATGAACTTAATCAAAGGTCCAAAAGGTGTCCACGGGTCTGTCCAAAATTTGCATTTCAAACCATTACCAGGTATGATTCTCACCCACTTAATCACTACATCTCTCAACCTAAGTAGTTGTTTGAAAATCCAAGTGTGCTTTTGCTTTTGCTTTTCCTTAATCTCCCAAATGCTTTCATCTTTTATGACATTTTGGTGAATCCAAGCAACCCATATTGATTCAGTCCGAAATAACAGAAGCCACAGAAGCTTGATAGAGCAAGTTTTGTTCCAAATATCCAGGTTCTTTAAGCCAAGACCACCTTCCTCCTTAGGTGTAGTGACGGTTTCCCAAGACACCCTTGCCGTGTATCTGCATTCTAGGGATCCTTTCCAAAGGTAAGCTCCACACATTGACTCAATTTGTTTAATACATTCCTTTGGCAAGACAAAAGCACTACACCAAAAGTTTATAATTCCAGAAATCACAGTATTAATGAGTAATTGTCTACCCGCAAATGAAAGATACTTGGATGTCCAAGAATTGATCTTGTTTTTAATGTTTTGCAGGAGAGGCTCACAGTCAAGCATGAAGAGCTTTTTCGAAGATAGAGGCAGACCAAGATAGCGAATTGGCAGGGTACCTTGGGATATTCCAGCGATTGAGGCAATAGAGGATAACTCATTCTCATTCAATCCGCATGCGAAGAAGCATGACTTATCCGGGTTAGAGGATAAACCAGACATGAGCTTGAATCTCTCAAGATTAGAAAGGATCCCTTGGATAGAGCTTGGAGACCCATCAGAGAAGATCAGGAGATCATCAGCAAAGCACAAGTGAGTTAGGCCAGAATCTCTGCATTTCGGATGGTAAGCAAATAATCTTTCCATAGCTGCATCATTGAGCATTTGGGATAATATATTCATAGCAAGACCAAAAAGATAAGGGGATAGAGGGTCTCATTGCCTTAAACCTCTGCTTCCTTTAAAGAACCCATGCATCCTTCCATTTAAACTCACTGAATAGGAAGTTGTAGTAAAACATTCTTTAAGCCAATTAATGTAGATCTCTGGAAGTTAAAGAGCACATAGGCATTGAATAAGAAAGTCCCATCTGATAGAGTCAAAAGCTTTGGATATGTCAATCTTTAAAGTTATTCTCTTTTGCCCCTTGTTTTTGTGATAGCCATTGACAATCTCAGAGTCAAGGAGGCAGTTTTCTAACAGTAATCTCCCCTTTATGAAAGCAGTTTGATTTGGCAAAATGAGAGTTGGAAGGAGAGGTTTCAGCCTAGAAACCAGCAGTTTCGAGATCAACTTGTAGAGGGTGTTGCAACAGGAGATAGGCCGGTAGTCTTTGATAACTGTTGCTTGATATCATCATATTTTGCATCATTCTAGCATCCGTTTCATATAGGTTTCAATTCATTTGCATGTAGTTCATGATATCTTTTTAGCATTTTAGTCATTTTAGGAGTCTAGTGTGTCCACATTTAGTCCTAGAGAGTTCTTGCATGTTTTGGATCGTATTTCAGGTGTTAAACGAGGAGATTCGAGACCCGAGGAGAGGGGACAGAGACCGTACCGAGGTCACTGCTCGGTACTGGTGCTCGGTATCGAAAGCAGAGGGCTTAACACCGAGCATCGACCGATACCAGGTGTGACACCGAGTATCGATCGACACCAAAGCTTCAGGGGATTACACCGATGCCACTGCTCGGTGTCACAGATCGGTACTGCCACAGGGAGAATTCGGGGGAAAAAGTCCTTAATACGGAGCAACGATACCGAGGAGTGACCTCGGTATCCACTGAAGAACAAGCTCGATACCGAGGCCACTGCTCGGTATTGGCTCATCCGTCCAAAAACCCAAGCGCAATACCGAGGTATTACACCGAGGTGTGTCCTCGGTATCGATCGATACCGAGCAGTGACACCGAGGTGTGTCCTCGATATCGATCGATACAAAATTTTTTATCCAATTAAACCGGGTCGGTACCCGGTTTGTCCCGGGTCGACCCGGTTTGTCACTATTCACTATTTAAGCCCAAAAACCTAATTTGGAAGGGCTAAGTCTTTTCTTAAGCAAAAACCCTCTCTAAGAGTGATTTGTAAGAGATTGATCCTTTTAATTTATGCAATTTGAGTATTGTTTTCTTGATTGAATCCATTTATCTTCTACCTTCTAATCATTCAATCATCTTGATCATGAGTTTTAACACTTCTTTTCTTGGATTTGTTAAACCCATGATGATTAGTGAGTAGTCTTAAGGATCTTGAGATAAGGTAGATTAGGGTGATCTAGGGTTTGATTAGTGGTGTTTAGGATTAGATAATCTTATATTCCTTCTTGTCTAGAGTCCTTAATGCTAGATCTAGCTTGAAAGAGTGGATCTAGATCACAAGGCATTTCATGAACACCAAGTGTTTGATGAAATGCCAAGACCAACTAGACAAGAGATTTATGTTCATAACCTAAGACATTAGTTGTTTAGGGTATATCTTTGGTTGATCTTGTTATGATTCTTAATGCTTGTTAATTGTTAAACCACAAATGATGATTTGCTAATGGACTTGATAATTAGCATAGTGATTAGTTGCTTGAAAGAGAACTAATATAGATTAGAGATCTATTGCCTAGGGATTAGCTTCTTGAGTAAATGAACACCACTAAGTGAACTTGGATCACCTTATATCATTAACCTTATCTCTTGTTCCGCTTTTGTTATTTGGATTACATCTTGCTTAGTTGTTTTACTTGTTTAAATTGGATACTTAATTACCAACTACTTTGTTTAGCTTAAATTACTTTTGAACCTTGCATTCTTAGTGTTTAGAATAATCCCAATTATGGATTGATAACCTCTTACTACATCGTATTAGGGATATTGATACCTCCTCGAGACTAAAAAGTCTTGTATCAATTTGGCGCCGTTACCATATTGGGATTTGTTTTAACATTAAGGTTTAGGCTCTTTGTGAGATTAAGCTTTATTTCCTACAAAGTTACTAATCTTGTTTGCTTTCAATTGCTCTCTCTAAACCTATATGTGCATGCATACACGATCTCGAGGCAACGACAATCTAGTTGGACCACGGGACAACATACATCGATTACAACGACGGCTTCGAACAAGGGACGGAAGTGTAAGACAACAAGAAGTTGAGACCAACATGGAACACTATGAGAACGTTCCACTTGGGAACATCAATGAAGCCATTCCCCACCAACGGAACGGTGGGAATGGAGATGGACACGGCAACAACCAAGGTTGTAACGGAAACCATCCTGCACAAGGTGGTAATGGAAACCACCACGCACAAGGAGGGAACGCGCACAACGACCCTCTTCCACCCGCCCGGCCAAGAGGTCCCAACCATCCACCTAGAGCCAGAAACGTTGTTGGAGAAGGTGATGCCGCTAATGCTCACCAAAACCGCCAAGGCATTCAAGCTCCACCGGTGGAGAATAACAACTTCGAAGTCAAACCGGGAGTTATCAACATGGTTCAAGCCAATAAATTTCATGGCTTGTCCATGGAGGATCCATTGGACCACATTGACCAATTTGACCGGATATGTGGTCTCACGAAGATCAATGGGGTCTCCGAAGATGGGTTCAAGCTTCGTCTCTTCCCATTCTCTTTGGGTGACAAGGCTCACCAATGGGAAAAGACCTTACCTCAAGGATCTATCACTTCGAGGGATGATTGCAAACGCGCGTTTCTCGCTAAATTCTTCTCACCGGCTAGAACCGCCAAACTTCGCAACGAGATCTCAAGTTTCACACAACGATCCAACGAGTCTTTCAATGAGGCTTGGGAGAGATTTAGAAGCTACACGTCTCAATGCCCACATCACGGCTTTAGCAACGCCTCTCACCTAAGATCCGTATGCTTCTTGACACGGCATCTAACGGGAACTTCTTGGCTA
>PKML01063142.1:0-18581 GCA_002933935.1 Eutrema yunnanense | reverse complement strand
TAAGGAGTATGTCCTAGACGTAGGATATATTCCCTAGAATTGCGTGGTATGGGGTATTGAGACTCTTTCAGGTTATATTATCGAGGGGAGTGGTACGGCAGATACCCAGAACTCCGAGATGCTGCGGTGTCTTGGGTGATGTGGTATGGTTGATACCTTGTGAGGTATGGTGGATATCCTGCGGGATATGGCTGACGCTCGGAACTCGGAGATGCTGCGGTGTCTTGAGTAATGGGGTTGGCGTATGTTTGAGCAATAAATACATATGATGCTGCGGTGTCATAAGCATAGGGACTGAGTGGGAAACCTCGGAGGTTGGTATTGGACCTCGTGTGAGTGTTGAGATGGCCGGGTTGGCCAAGGTTTTGTAATCGTTGCGACGATTAAGGTTCATTGGAGATGAACGGTAACGAAGATTCGAGGTCGAATCTAAGTTAGTGGGGGAGAATTGTAGCGCCCGTGTTCCGGAAGAATTGATTATTGAGGGAAAATAATTAATTCTGGTTGTTCCGGGGGTGGTATCGATCGATACCGGCCTGTATCGATCGACACCAGCCGGGTTTTTTCCTCCTGGTTGTCTTCTTCTCTTATCTCTTTCGAGTATAAAACCTATCTTTTGAGGATAAGATAAGGGTAAGTTCAGAAGGGTCGCGAAAGAGAAAGAGAAAGAGAGAGAGAAGAAGAGAGAGAGAGAAAAGCTTGGCGAAGCTTAGATCTTGCGAGATCGAGAGAGTTTGAGCTTGTGAGAAACTTGAAGAAGAGGTTGGACGAGCTTGGTTTTGGGCGTGAGCTTGTGAGAAGAGAGGGAGATCTTCTTCGGGAGGTCGTTTTAGAGCTCGATCCTTCGTGTTTAAGGTGAGTTGTGACCAAAGGTTAGCAAGTGAGCTTGCATGGTGCCTTGTTAAAGCATGGTTGATGCTTTTGTGGCTTGTATGGCGATTCCTGTGTTTAGGTCTTGTAAGTATCGACCGATACCAGATGGGTATCGATCGATACCAGACCATAGGCGGTGGTCTCGTGTTGTGGTTGTATCGATCGATACCAGGTGTTGGTATTAGTATCGATCGATACCAGTCCCTTGTCGGGAGTTGTGTGTTGTTCGGGCATCGATCGACATTATGGGAGTATCGATCGATACCAGTTGTAGCTTTGTGCTGAAAGTTTTAATTGTGGTGAATTAATTCTTGGTGATTATTGATTGTGCTTATTGGTAGCCTGTTGTTGGGATGATCAATCTCACTCAACATTTGGTGAGCCAAATGTTGATGCATCACTTTTGTCGATGCAGGTAAAGATAAGGTGTGATCGTGGAATCAAGGCGGTGAAGAGGGGATGATTAGGACCCGGGGCTTGCCTTTGTTGTGTGGGTATCGATCGACACTAGGGGAGTATCGATCGATACCAGTTGTTGTTGTTAAATCGTTAGTACTTGCGTTGTACTGTTTGATGTGTAATAATTAATGTATAATTATTATTGTGTAATGATTGTTTAATTATATGCAAAAAAAAAAAAATGCGGTCCTTTCAGAAGGGGTGCCAGTAGGCATCCGATAGGGCTTTGAAACAACTCCTACAGATAGGAGGATCAGCTACCTCCAAGCATAGTTGTTAGGAGGATAGAGGGGAACAGAGAGATGCATCCAGGATGTCCCAAAGTGGGGGGTCCCTTAGTCGTCGCATGCCTCCAAAGCAATGATATTACGGAGCCAAGGTGGATCAGAGCGTGCAATGTATGATTGGTATCGACCGTCTCGTGTGACGCTCCTTGCTATTGCCTCAGCTACCTTATTACAGTGGGAGGAAGAATGGTTCAGGCTCCACGATCCAAAATATGGTAGCGTGGCAAAGATCTACGAAAGTATTCCTTGAAGCTGGGGGAAACGATGAGGATGCATGAATGCTTATCTGGCTTGTACGTAGGACGATTCAAAGATAATATCTTTGTGGCGCATATTCCTCATGCATTCAATAGCCCATAGGAAGCTCATCAATTCAGACTCGAGGGAGGATGTTACCCTTGAATAGGAGCATCGACTATGGGATAGTACTTCTCCTCGGGAGTTTCGTAGAAGCCACGATGCACCACTATTCTGAGTTGGATCGAGCCAGGAGGCTCCGATATTGCATTTGATGATGCTGTCTGGCGGTTTTTGCCAATGGGTTGGTTCTTCTCTTCCTCTATGTGGAGATTCAATTGCGGCGTTTTGGTGAGCATTAGCGGCGTCACCTTCTCCAACAACGTGTCTAACTCTCGGTGGATGGTTTGGACGGTTTTGTTGGGGATGGTTTCCATTGCCACCACCTCCTTGGTTGTTCCCATTCCCACCGTTCCTTTGGTGGGGAATGTTATCATGAATGTTCCCAAGTGGAATATCATGAAGATCTTTCATTTCGTTCTCAACTTATTGTTGTCTCACACGTGCTTCCCTTGCTCTAACCCCTCGGTATGAGCGATGTATGTCGTCCCTTGGTTCAACTAGATTGTCGTTGCCTCGAGATCGCATATGCATGCACCTATAGGTTTGAGAGATAGCAATGGAAAGTGAAAGACATTAGTACTCAAAGGAGAATAAAACTTAATCTCTAAAAGAACTTAAATATTAATGTTGAATTTAAAACCCAATTGGCAACGGCGCCAAATTGATAGTAGACTTTTTACAAGTCTTTGAGACCAATTACTCAATATACAAATAGTATAAGAGGTATCCGGCAAGGCATTCAAGCTCCATCGGTGGAAAACAACAACTTCGAAGTGAAGCCGGGGGTGATCAACATGGTTCAAGCCAACAAGTTTCACGGATTGTCAATGGAGGATCCATTAGACCACATAGACCAATTTGACCGGATATGTGGTCTCACTAAGATGAATAGGGTCTCCGAAGAAGGTTTCAAGATTCGCCTCTTCCCGTTCTCTTTAGGTGACAAGGCTCACCAATGAGAAAATACCTTACCCCAAGGATCTATCCTCTCATGGGATGATTGCAAACGTGCGTTTCTTGCCAAATTCTTTTCACCGACTAGAACCGCCAGGCTTCGAAATGAGATCTCAAGCTTCACACAACGGTCCAATGAGTCTTTCAACGAGGCTTGTGAGAGATTTAGAAGCTACACTTCTCAATGCCCTCATCACGGCTTTACCAACGCCTCTCTCCTTAGCACTCTCTACCGAGGTGCCTTGCCTAAGATCCGTATGCTACTTGAAACGGCATCAAACATCAACTTCTTGGCTAAGGATGTTGAGGAAGCAATGGAGCTAGTAGAGAATGTGGCCCAAAGTGACGTGACCTATGGCGACGATTATGACCGCGCCACAAGGACCACGAGCGACTTTGATGAGAACAAGCGGGCCAAGGACATGAAAGCGCTTAATGAAAAGTTTGACAAGCAAGCCAACTTGATTGATAAACTCCTAGTGTCTTCTCAAAAGATGGTTAGCTTTGTGGATGCTTATGATGAGAATCAAGGTTGCTATCAAGAAGAGAACGTGGACATGAACACCCAAGAAGAGGTGAACTACGTGGGGAACCAAGGGAATTACCAAAGACAAGGGTTCAACCAAAACTATAGGAACCACCCCAACTTCTCTTACCGGAACACCAATGTTGAGAATCCACAAGACCAAGTCTACCCTCCACAATCTAATCAAGCTCAATGAGTCCCACAAAAGCAATTCCAACCTCAAGGCCAAGCTTCTAACACCAACCAACAAGGTTATGTCCCAAGGAACCAATTCCAAGGGAACCAAAGTGGATTCCAACCCAAAGCTCCACCCGGTTTTCAAGGCCAACAACAAGGGTTTGTGCCTCAAGGTCAAGCAACTATGTCTAAACCGCAAGAGCTTGACTTGAACTCCATGTTCCAACAATTGCTAAAGGGACAAGCGGAGATCAATACACGGGTAGATTGCTCCTACACCGACCTCAACAACAAGATTGAGGCTTTAAACTCCAAGGTCAAACACATGGAGACCTAGGACGCCTAATCTTCTTCACGTGCTCAAGGCACTTTGTCGGGTAAACCTGTACCAAACCCCAAGGAATATGTGAATGCTATCACCCTAAGGAGTGGCACGGTCTTACCCACAAGAGATGTCCCTTCTACTCTCAACGTGGACTTTGAGAACCAAAGTGGGGGGGGGGGTGGAACTTCAAGAAGATGAAGACTTGGTTGAGGACGTGGTAGTGAGAGGTCAAGACAAAGGGAAAAGAGTTGAAGAGGTGAAGACTAAGGCCGTGGTTCAAGAAGCGCCTAAGAAGAAAGAGAGTGTATTTGTGCCAAAACCTTATGTGCCTAAGTTACCTTTCCCGGGGCGTTTCAAGAAATAACTCATGGACAAGTATAAGGCGGTCTTGGACAAGCAAATGGAGAAGGTTGAACTTACAATGCCATTGGTTGATGCCTTTCTACTTGTACCCCAATATACAAAATTTCTCAAGGACGCATTGAAGGAAAGAGCCAAGGAAATGGAATCCATGGTAATCTTGACCGAAGAATGTAGTGCCATCATCCAAAGGAAGGTGGTACCAACAAAACTTGGAGATCCCGGTTCATTCACTCTTTCGTGTGCTCTTGGACCTTTGGCCTTCGAAAATTGTCTTTGTGACCTTGGAGCAAGCGTTAGCCCTATGCCATTCTCGGTTGCAAAGAGGTTGGGTTTCACGAGATACAAAGCTTGCAACATCTCGTTGGTATTAGCGGATAGAAGTGTGAGGGTACCCATTGGTTTGCTTGAAGATCTCCCAATAATGGTTAGAGACTTCATCATCCCCACAGACTTTGTTGTTCTCGAAATGGATGAGGAACCAAAGGATCCAATTATATTTGGAAGACCATTTTTGGCGACCGCGGGAGCCAATATTGACGTGAGAAAGGGCAAGATTGACTTAAACTTGGGAAAAAGTGAAGTCCTTGAGTTCAACATCAACAACGTGATGAAGAAGCCCACCATAAATGGGCAATGTTTCTACATAGAGATAATGGATGAACTCGCGGATGAGTTGCTTGAAGAGTTGAGTATCGAAGACGGTTTGCAAGTGGTTTTGACACAAGAGTATGGTGTGAATGGATTCTTGGATGAAGAAAGCCAAGGATATGAGCTACTCATGGACGCCATTTGTGGAGTTGGGTAACCGAGTGACAAGGTTTGAAGTTGGGTCAAGCACGGGTACGGTTCAAGAGAGCTTTGCGTTGGTCGTGGAAGAAACTAGCAAGGGTAAGACTAGTTTTGAGGATGACGATTGGAGCAAGCTCAAAGCCCCTAAGGTTGACCTAAAGCAACTTCCCATTGGGATAAGGTACGCTTTCCTAGGTCTAAACGAGTCATACCCGGTTATCGTAAATGATAGTTTGAACGAGAATGAACTATCCTCCCTCTTAGTTGAACTTAGGAAGTATAGGAAAGCCATTGGTTATTCTTTGGATGACATCAAAGATATTTTCTCTACTTTATGCACACATAGAATCCATCTAGAAGACGAATCAAAGACCTCTATTGAACATCAAAGGAGGTTGAATCCGAATTTGAAGGAAGTTGTAAAGAAAGAGATTCTAAAGCTTCTAGATGCGGGTATTATCTACCCAATATCGGATAGTACTTGGGTCTCACCGGTTCATTGTGTGCCTAAGAAAGGGGGGATTACGGTTGTTAAAAATGAAAAGGATGAAATAATACCAACTAGGACCATAACCGGACATAGGATGTGCATTGACTATAGGAATCTCAATTCATCTACTCGTAAGGATCACTTTCCATTACCTTTTATAGATCAAATGCTTGAACGTCTACCTAATCATCCATTTTATTGTTTTCAAAACGGTTATTCGGGTTTTTTTCAAATTCCCATACACCCGAATGACCAAGAGAAAACGAATTTCACATGCCCTTATGGTACCTTCGCATATCGAAGGATGCCATTTGGGTTGTGTAATGCACCGACTACATTCCAACGGTGCATGATGTCCATTTTCTCGGATCTCATTGAAGACATGGTAGAAGTTTTTATGGACGATTTCTCCGTGTATGGCTCTTCGTTTGGTGTTTGCTTGTCTAATCTTTGTAGGGTCTTGCAACGATGTGAGGAGGCGAACTTGGTACTCAATTGGGAGAAGTGCCATTTCATGGTACGTGAAGGCATCATGCTTGGGCATAAGATCTCCGAGAAGGGGATTGAGGTAGACAAGGCCAAGATAGAGGTCATGGTTAGCTTGGAGCCACCAAGGACGGTTAAGGATGTCCGAAGCTTTTTGGGTCATGCGGGATTCTATCGCCGTTTCATCAAAGACTTCTCAAAGATCACAAGGCCTCTCACTAGGCTACTTTCCAAGGATGTTGAGTTCAATCTTGATGACGAGTGTATGGTGGTGTTTTTGGAGATAAAGAAAGCGTTGGTTAGTGCTCCCATTGTCCAAGCACCGGATTGGGATCTTCCTTTCGAGATTATGTGTGACGCGAGTGACTTCGCGGTTGGAGCCGTCTTAGGCCAAAGGAAGGACAAAAAGACCAACGTCATTTACAACGCAAGTAGAACTTTGGACGACACTCAAGCAAGGTATGCTACCACGGAGAAGTAATTGTTGGCGGTGGTGTTTGCCATGGAGAAGTTCCAGTCATACGTAGTGGGCTCGAAGATCATAGTCTACACGGATCATGCGGCTTTGAGGTACATACACGCCAAGAAAGACACCAAGCCGAGACTTCTCCGTTGGAATCTACTCTTGCAAGAATTCGACATGGAGATTGTGGACAAGAAAGGTATTGAGAACGGGGTCGCGGATCACCTATTAAGGTTGAGGATTGAGGACCTAGTTCCAATAGAAGACAAGCTCCCCGAGGAGAGTCTTATGGTGGTGAGCATCTTGAAGAAAGGAGTAGAGGCCGTGAGGGGTCTTGAGAGTGCTAGAGGTTTGCAAGATGAGAAGCTACTGTGGTTCGCGGATTTGGTGAACTATTTGGTTTGTGGGAAGGAGCCCCCAAACTTGGATGGGTATAAGAAGAAAAAGTTCTTTCATGATGTCACAAGGTACTATTGGGATGAGCCGTTCTTGTACAAGTTGTGTTCGGATGGCTTGTATCGAAAGTGTGTGGCGGAAGAAGAGGTCCAAGGGGTCTTATTCCATTGTCATGGATCGACCTATGGTGGTCACTTTGCTTCGTACAAGACGGCTACAAGAGTTCTCCAATCGGATTTTTGGTGGCCGAGCCTATTAAAGGATGCACATGATTTTGTTTCCGCTTGTGACGCTTGCCAAAGAAAGGGGAACATTGGTAGAAGAGATGAGATGCCTCAAAACCCGATTCTTGAAGTGGAACTTTTTGATGTGTGGGGAATAGATTTCATGGGACCGTTCCCTTCTTCATATGGAAACCAATACATTCTAGTGGCGGTTAACTATGTCTCCAAATGTGTAGAGGCGATTGCGAGTCCCACAAACGATGCAAAAGTCGTTCTCAAGATGTTCAAGTCGATAATCTTCCCTAGATTTGGCGTACCACGGGTTGTGATAAGTGATGGAGGCTCGCACTTCATCAACAAAGTCTTCGAAAGCTTTCTTAGGAAACACGGAGTGAAGCACAAGGTGGCCACGCCTTACCACTCTCAAACGAGTGGCCAAGTGGAGTTTTCTAACCGGCAAATCAAGGGATGCTTGAGATGACCGTTGGGAGCTCAAGAAAAGATTGGTCCATGAAGCTTGATGACGCATTGTGGGCCTATCGAACCGCTTACAAGACACCGGTAGGGACCACCCCGTTCAACCTTCTCTATGGTAAAGCTTGTCACTTGCCGGTTGAGTTAGAGTACAAAACCTTGTGGACGGTGAAACTTCTCAACTTCGATCTAAAGACCGCACAAGAGAGGCGGTTGATTCAGCTCCAAGAGTTAGATGAGATTAGGCTAGAGGCCTCTGAGAGCTCAAGGATCTACAAGGAATGGACCAAGGCGTTCCATGACAAAAAGATCTTGCGAAAGGACTTCAAAGTTGGAGACCTAGTGCTATTGTTCAACTCCCGGTTGAAGCTGAAGTCAAGATGGTCCGGACCGTTCGAGATCAAGGAGGTGAGGCCATATGGGGCCGTGGTACTTGTGAACAAGAGTGGCCAAGAATTCATTGCAAACATCCAAAGACTCAAACCATACCATGCCAAAGAAATCATTGAAGAGGGAGGCTCAATCCCTCTTGATGATGTTCCCCTCGCTTGAATGCGGTAACCAACGTCGAATTTAGTGACGTAAAACAAAGTGCTCTTGGGAGACACCCCAAGCTTATCCTTGTATATAGCTTTATTTTATCTCTTTTTCTATCTTTGCTAGAACTTTTTGATGTTTTTGTTAAGTGTGCATAGGGGTTCCAAGGTCCATGAGCAATACCGACGTACAATACCGATGAGTGACATCGGTATGGACTTGCCAAAGGAAACGAGGGACCAATACCGACGTCACAAATCGGCACAACATGTCAGTATGGAAACAGAAGAAAAATCCACTTAGCACCGATTTGTTGCTCCGAGGAGTGACCTCGGTATGGTCATACCGATGTCTAATACCGATCCGTGACACCGGTATCGACCGTGCCAAACGAGGGACCAATATCGACGTCACAAATCGATACAACATGTCGGTATGGAAACAGAAGAAAAATTCCTTATCACCGATTTGTTGTACCGAGGAGTGACCTCGGTATTCAACGAGAAATTGTTAAAATCTGTCAATACCGATGTGCAATACCGACGAGTGACGTCAGTATTGACCAAATTTTTAAAAATTTGTTGACCAACCCGGTTCCTGCCCAGGTAAGATCCGACCCGACCCGGGTAAGTCTCTTCTTTCCCTTCTCCTTCCACGTGAAAACCCTTCTTCTTCCTCAATCTATTTTCGCGATTTTAAGAGGCTCTACATCACATCTCCCTCTTTTCTCAACTAAATTTCGAAATTCCAAGCCCCACAGTCTCGATTTTCACTGCTCTTTTTGGATTTATCATCATTCCAAGCATTTAACACCAATCCCCCAAGGTATTCGTCAATTAAATTTGAGAAAAACCATAGTTTTGTTCTTAAGAACATATTGCTTGAATATGGTTTGATGTTGCTTTTCACTTGTAAAAATACCTTGGGGATGGTTTCTCTATGCTTGAACTTGTTGATTCATGTGCAAATTGTTGATATTTTGATGAAAATTTGAGAAATTGGAATTTTGAGATGAATGAGAATTAGGGATTGTGCATTGGAAAAATTTGCTTGCTAAGTGTGAATTGTTACCTTGTTCATTGCTCTTGCTCATCTTTTGGAGAACCTTTGTTGTTTTGAGAAGCAATTGTACCTATGCTCACATATTGTCTCGAGGATATTTGTAGGTATAATGACCGACAAAGGCGCTCCATCGACACGAGCACGGACCAAGGTTTCAACGGTTGGAAAAGGGAAAGGTACTATCAAAGCTATCGCCGCCAAAAAAGGGAAAGGAATTGCCAAATGTAGTACCAAAGCAAAGGCCAAGACCGCGGGCACGAGCTCCAAATCCAAGAAGACGGCCAAGGGAAAGGGCAAGAGAGTTGAAGAAGTCAAAGAAGAGGTTGAGAGTGAAAACTCAAGTGGGGAAATCCCGGAAGTGCAACAGGCAAAGCCAAACGAGCAAGATTACTTCGAAAAGTTTTACTAAATGAAGTTCGAGCAAGGCAAATTCGTTGATGAGGAGATGATGGATAAGATGGGAATAAGTGATGAGGTGTGGACTCTTTTTGAGAATATGGGGCTAAGGAAGTTCATGAGCATGAAGTATGAAGCTTTCAAGGCCTCTCTAACATGTTCCTAGCCACCCTTCGAGCTAACTTCTACGAAACGGATGATGCAAATTCCGGGTTTGGAGTCTTGAAATTCAGACTTATGGACACCACCTACTCCGTCACTTTCCACGAGCTTTGCGAGATATTCGGGTTCAAGGAAGAAGGGACCTACGGTGGGCAATACTTTGATTATCCGAGGCTCGAGCTCCGAAATCTTTGAGCAACGATTGCATCCGAAGAATTTGAGGCCGGCGCCTCTAAGAATGCGAGCATACGGTACCCGGCTCTCCGCTACGCGCACAAGGTGTTGGTCCACATGTTCTATCACAAGGTGGAGATTGACACGGTTACGACGGAGGAAATGGAGTTGTTGGGGCTCGGTTTAAAGCCCATTCTCCCAACTCTCTGCAATGGTAGAGCGTTCGATGGGCCGGAGAGACTTCCTTGTCTCGCAACACTCTTGGTGAGACACTTGTTTGCTTACCGAAATTGGGCATGAAAGACAAAGGCGAAAAAGGCCTCCATTTGCATCGGATGGATCATCACGCCTATTCTCTTGGCAAAAGCCATCAAGGTCTCGGTTAGCGCCAACGAGTGGAAGTCTTTGGATGCGGCCTATCTTTCGAAGACTAGGTTCTACAAGGGATTGATCGACGGCAAGATAGCTTACAACCTCCAACTCACCGAGACAACTCTTGCACAAGTCCTTTTGCCTAATCCCGTGCTCACCAACTTCCATGATCCGAGGAACATCATGTTTATTCCTCCCCAAGAGTACCTCTACAACTCCTCCGCCGACCCACCAATGCAAGCGTTCCGCAAGAGAGCACAAAGGAGAAACATCACCGACGAGTCTCTTGATCTCGAAGAGGAGGTGCCAAATGAGTCATCGCCCGAAGCCGTCTACGGTAGTGCGCGCTACCACTTTGACCCTTATGATGGGGCTATTCCTAATGCGGCTACAAGGCACGCTCATCATCAAACTCGCCTCCTACAACGCATGTGCAAGTGGCAAAACAACAACATGAAAAAGATGGTTAAGACGATCAAGTCTTTGAAGAAGACGGTTAAAGCCATGGGTCGAACCATCAATGAGCTCAAGGGAGGAGCTTGTGGAGCGAATTCCTCAAGAACTGGAGAAGGAGGAGATGTCGTCATGGACACTACCCTCGCGCCTCAAGGAGGAGATTGGGCATTGGTCGAGAGTACTAGCCGACCCACGGCCCGACCGGATAAGGCAACAAAGAGGAGAGCGATGCGGTCCCCGTCTCCCGTCTCCCGTCTCAAGTAATCCATCATACTCGATGGGGTCTTCATCCCCATCTCAAAGTTTCTAGGTACGTTTCCAAAACTCTTGTATATATATATATTTTTTTTTTTTGAGTCTTGCATTGTCTAGTTTTCTTTTTTTTTTGGTCCTTTCCTTAAATTTATTTCACACCGAGACGGTGTGATTTAAGTTTGGGAGAAGGACCGGTATCTAATGTCATTTGTTTTGTCTTATTTTGAGTTTTGCATTTTGAGTCTCATGCATTCATATAATGCATAGAAAAACAACAAAAAATTGAAAAACAAAAAGAAGTCATTTATGTTGTCATTTAGGATGCATTTGCATTTGTACATTGAGTCTAGGATTGCATACTCAGGATTCATTGCATATGCATGGGAACAATGATGAATCTTCCTTGTAGAGTAGCACTTTAAGAAATTAATTCAATTCCCTCGTTCGTCGTTGTTTGATGCATTTAAGTGAGCATGAAAGTAAAGATGCACCATTCTTAGTTCTCATGTATCATCATACTTGCCTTGATTGAAGCATGTGTGAGTTGCATCCAACCCCATTTAAGTGATAACCCCAATCTTGATTTGCAAATATTATGTTTATGCATTTTTGAATGAATTCGTGGATCACATATACATATTTGGATAATCATTTCCCTTTTTACCACTCTGGTTTATCCAAGTAGCCATATCCGATCATTGGAATGGTTTCACCTACCTTAACCTCAACCTTCTTTCTAGCCATTGTTATTAGTGTGTGAATTATGAGGCCCTTTCTTCCAAACAAACTTGGCAAAACGTGTTAGGTTTAGGGTGACAAGAGGGAATTCTCATGTAGACTTAGCTCCATCATCACAGAGTTAATCTAGGAATAGGCTAGTTAGGGTGACGGGTATTGGTTCAAGTTTGGGGGAAACGGTTTTGAAACTTGGTGATCGGATATGTGTGGAATGGTAATGTGGATTGGAAAAGATGAAAAAGGATAAAGGAAAAGGGAATCAAATTTATATAGATTGGTTGGTGCAAAAAGAAAATAATAAGGCTAGCTCTAAGAATAAGATAGCCTAAGGAAAAAGAAGAAAGCCGAAAAGGCCAAGCATCGAAGATGAGAAGAGGCATGAACAAAAATGAAGAAACGAAGAGCTAAGTCAAAACAAAGAAGCACCAAACCATGACATCAAGGAAGAAGAAGTCGATCCCCAATGAGAGAAGAAGGTGAAGCGAAAAACACAAGAAGCATGTGTGGGTGTGAGAAGGCAAAATGCCTTGGGATGAAAATGGTAGCTTAGGTTGTTGACACAACGGGTTAGAAGGTCTTAGGTTAGAGACACTCTAGGCATTTGAGTAGATGAGAATTCTTCCTTGTATGCATAGGTTACCTTTTACCTTTAGCATTTTGCTAAGGTTTGTTTATTCCATGAGAGATCCTTGCACTTGATTACCCATGCATGATAATGAGATCACATTCATCTCATAACCAAACCCTTAGCCAAATGAATTCAATTTGACCTTGCATAAACATGATTCATGGTTACACCACTAATGAATGTTAAGGGGTTGGAGAATATGATTGCTTGTGTAGATTGGGGTTTGGATTTGATACATGATGAAATAGGAATGGCTAACTCCTTAGGAGTAGACTCACTTGTGCATTTTAGAACTATAAGCTTGAACGTTGAACGTGATTTCTTTTTGTGCTACTTATGGATTTGAGTTCCCACCTTCAAACCTCTCTCCCTACCTTTCTTCTTATTTGTTTGCTTGAGGGCAAGCAAATGAGTAAGTTTGGGGAGTTGATATCATCATATTTTGCATCATTCTAGCCCCATTTCACTTAGGTTTCGGGTCATTTGCGTATAGTTCATGATATCTCTTTAGCATTTTAGTCATCTTAGGAGTTTAGTGTGTCTACATTAAGTCCTAGAGAGTCCTTGCATGTTTTGGATCGTGTTTTAGGTGCTTCGGAGGAGATTCGAGACCCGTGGAGAGAAGACGGAGGCTATACCGATGTCACACGTCGGAATGGCTCATCGGTATTGAAGGCGGAGAGGCTATACCAATGTCACTGATCGGTATGACTGATCGGTATAGATTCCGGAGGAAAGCAGCCCCAGTACTGACGTACAACACCGAGGAGTGACGTCGGTATCGCAGCTTCAGGGGATTGTACCGACGTCACATCTCGGTACAACACCTCGTTACCACTCCCGGGGGAAATCCGAGGGAAAATCCCTTAACACCGAGCTACAATACCGAGGAGTATCATCGGTATTCATCGAAGGAGCACCAAGGCATTTCACCTCAGTACCGACGCACTGATCGGTATCCCTCATCGGTACACAAACCCATGTTCAATACCGAGGTGTTGTACCGATGAGTGACATCGGTATTGACCCTCAGAACACTTTTTACCCATTTCAACCGGGTCGGTACCCGGTTTGTCCCGGGTCGACCCGATTCGTCACTATTCACTATTTAAGCCCAAAAACCCTCTCTAAGAGTGATTTGTAAGAGATTGATATTTTTGATTTATGCAATTTGAGTATTGTTTTCTTGATTGAATCTATCTATCTCCTATTTTCTAATCATCCAATCATCTTGATCATGGGTTTTAACTCTTCTTTTATTGGGTTTGTTGGAACCATGATGATTAGTGAGTAGTTCTTAGATTTTGAGGATGGGTTAGAGTTAGGATGATTCCAAGATTGATTTATGATGTTTAAGGTTAGATATTCTTATATCCCTTCTTGTTTAGTGTTCTTAAGGCTTGATCTATCTTGAGAAAGTGAGTCTAGATCATAAGGCATTTCATGAACACCAAGTGTTTGATGAAATGTCTTGATGAACTAAACAATAGATTTATGCTCCTAGCCTATGATAATAGTTTTCTAGGGTGTATCTTTGGTGTATCTTGTTTATATAAACTTAATGCTTGCTAATCAATGATCCACAAATGAGAGTTTGTTAATGGATTAAGTGATTAGTATAGTGATTAATTGCTTGAAAGGGAATTAGTCAAGTTAAGGGTCTTATGCCTAGGGATTAGCTTGTTTATTCATTGAGCATCATGAATTGGTCTTAGGTCATCTAAACTCGATTACCCCATCCTTAGATTCACTTATATCTCTTGCATTACACTTGTGTAGGTTGCTATCTCTCTTCCTTTATTTAAGTTGCTAGATTCATTAGCTAAACAACAACCTTTTCATATTTGCTTAACTCAATTAACACTTTGCATTCTTGGTGTTTGGAATTAAACCCATTGGATTCGATACCTCTTATACTATTTGTATATTGAGTAATTGGTCTCAAAGACTTGTTAAAAGTCTACTATCATAATATAAGCTTTCCGATGTTATAAATGGTGGTACGCCGTGAAACATCATTCTTTGAAATTTGGTATTTATAAGGTTTTATAAAACGCAGAAACTAGTCTTCGTCTCTAAAAACATCTTCTCTAATATCACAAAATCATACAGAAAAACTGGCAAAATTGAACTAACAAACCGTAAGGTCTCCTTACCAAGTCCGAAATATGTAGGCAAAGTTGCTATTTGCATAACCAAAGCACACAAGATAAGACACATAAAATCACCTTGACACTCAAACAAAGAGTCAAGATTCCATCATTCGACATTGTGATAATGTGAGTATATTTATATTTTTGAAAAAGATCTTCATTCATCAACTCTTCTACCAAATTTCAGAGTAATTGTCTTAATTTCTGAGTATGCAAAGCTAATGAATCGATGACACCTTTTGGCTCAGGTGGTTGACGTCTAATCTCTGCAAATGCTTCTCTAATCTTTGGACATTCAAACCTCTATGTTATGATGATCTGCCCAAATCCTCCCTGCAATGTCTCCCCAACATCATTACAAAATGGGGAAAACTATTACAAAACTTGAATCTTGGCCATTTCAAAGGCAATCCCACCCATAATTCAGAATTCAGAAAATTGAGAATTTTTCTTTCTTTCTAATTAAATCCAAAAACGAGACAGAAGCGATGAAATAGTATAAATTTAAAGAAAATGGTTTAAAAATTGATGCTGAATCAAATCCATAAACTTAATCACCTTTTATGAATCCACTATTGTACTGCCACGTCCAATTTAGACGAGATTTGGCCTAGCAAAGTGAATTTGTGTGAGTCAAAGCAGATTTGGGCGAATCTTGGCGGAGATAGCGATGATGGATTAATCTAAGCGAAATAGCGCGAGTTGGATGAAGCACTATGAAACTCCGGCGAAGCATGGCGAAACACATGCGAAGCATGACGAAACACCGACGAAGTACAATAGATTACAATGAATATGGATGCTGTGTTTTCACAGAAGACGAAGAAAATTGATTGAAACTCAAATTCGTAATCCCGGAACAAGATTCGATCTCTGGAACCACCAATTGGGTTCTCTCCTTCTTCCCCAATTTTCTCCGCCGGAGTATTTTTTGTAACTCAATCAGTCGTCTGGGTCGGAAGAGAAATCTGCTTTTTTTTCTTCGTGTTTAATCCAGGGTAAGTTTGTCTTTTCTCCTACTAAAGTGTTGTATTTTGGAAAATGTCTAGTGTGTAATAGGATTTTTGCAAAATGGTAATACCAAAGTTGTATTTTTGAGATTGTTCCTAATGATTATTCTCTTTTCATGTATAAATAATCTTAAATTCTAATTTATAATATTACATTAATGATTGTATTTGCATCTTGACCCCCAAACATAACTAAAGTTGTTGTTCTATGTTGTTCGTTTGTGTTTTCTTGTTTTGCATTTGCGTCTTTGGTTTAGACGTAAATGTTCATGTTTCTGTTTGTTTAATGTTTTTAGTCTAAGCGTTTGTGTTTGTGTGAAAAAGATTAATGTTCGTTTATGTTTTATATAATGCGTATTTAATCTTATGATTTTGTTTGTTTTTCTTTCTTGGCCACAAACTAACAACATAAGCTTTAGATGTCATGGACATGCTTTTTGGGACCTTTACGCCCATAAGGACCATTAAATTATTTTTACCGGAGGCTAGAACAACATGCTAGAAATAAGTGATTCTATGCCAAATCTCCCTTTACAAGGACATGCTTGATAAGGCTTCTCTGGTTAGATTTCTCACCATTAGCTTTGAACGTGATTGGTTTGTCAAGGTCAATTTGGAAATCGAAGCGAAAATTCAGGTTATGCGAGAGAACAAACCAGAGATCGCAAAATGTTGTGACATGGAATCGACTCTTTTTATCAAGGAAGCTGAGCTTACTAGATCGTTCATTGCTTCTAATTTCGAGATTATCGGTTTGATCCCCTTAACATAATATTTTTATAATTATTGGAACTCCAATTGTTTTTGTAAGCTCAAAGAAGTTTTTTGTAGTATGTTGGCGAATTAACATGTTCATCGTTGCAAATGAAACTTTTGTAAGTTCATCATATTTTACATCCACATGAGTTACATGACTCTGCTGATCATTAGGAACTTCTTTATTTGTTGCCTCATGCTTCTCTATTTGTTCTTCATGCAACATTGCTTTGTTTTTCTTGCTCGTTTGTCAGGCACAAACTTGTAAATTTGAATTACCCTAACAAGTGAATGAAAACTTGCGATAAGTACTCAGTAGTATTCAATATGATTTGTCATATATCCGAATTAATGCATGTTAGATTATTGGATGAGATTCTAGCATTTACATTACACACAACCAATAGAAAGTAAATAAAAATGCACCACAGAGAGAACTAGACTAGAATGTCTAATCCAAGTATTTGTTGGTATGGAAAAGTGTGTTGCCTTTATTTATTTATGTTACAATACACATTGTTTCATATTATTTTACGATGTGAATGTGAGGCATATTTGTGTTACTTAAATGTTAGTAATTAAGAGAAAGAATATTAATAAAATGAATTGTTGATGCCGAGTCTTAAAAATGTTTGATAACTATGTGTTGGTGCTTAACTGATTATTACATTGTATTAAGTCGTACGAGTAAACTGTCATATATATCATGTTTAATTGGATGCAAGAATGATCCAGATTCATTAATTCATATTCTTCTTCTTTTACTGTCCATCCTTAGTCAATTCGTTTTGAACATGATCATTTTGTATCATCTTTAAAACAAAAAAACTTTAATTTGGAAATGGTAGCCAATATTAAATGACATGTGTTCTAAGGTAGACTCGGCTCTATTTGTTTCTATGTTTATGTATGCATTTCGAGTTTAAATTTATAATTAACAAATGATTTTTCTTATTATATTTATGATTGTGGGTTTGTTTGAAAAAATACAATGTAAACATTTTCTTGAAGCTCTAAATATTTATGATAGATCAATTTTGGATCAATTTTTGTTTGCATGTGAGTTATTAGTTTTCTTTTAAAAGAAAGGTTTCATGGCTATGGATGTTGTTGGGAATAAATAATTTCTCATAAGACAAATGAATCATGGGATGACACGTGTCATAGTAGAATAGACGACCACTTAACCTAAAAGCGCACCACTTATTGAAAAGTTAAAAAAGAAAGCATCGCCGTTTGTTTGGGTATTTGTGCGTGACTTGAGTCATTGCTCTTTATTCCTCTGCCTCACAAGGTAATCACGTTGTGAGGAAATATTCTCTCAACGAAAAATGCATCGGCTGGTCTGCAAATGCAAACCAAAGATCTTCCCTGCTAGTCAAAATCCTTCTCTGCATCAGGACATGGAACAACTTTCATGAGAATTGTATGTCTTTTCTATGTGCGAGGCTAACTATATGGCTGAGAAAGGAAGCTTCAATCACATAAAGGTATCATCCCCTAAAAACCTTGAGATTGTATCTACTAATGATAGGTTAGAATGCTGCATGATCCTCGATATAGTATATGGTTCGGTTCCTGGTTGATAGATCATGCCAGGTAATTTGTATGTTGCTTATAAATCATTGTTATCCATATATGTAAAAAATGAAAAAGTAAACTCTTTATAAAGGTTTGTAAAATGATTAGTTTTAAAAACCCTAATAAATTATTAGATATGTTTAGGATAACACCTGAACAGTTGATCAAAACACAATCGGTCTATCCAGAATCATATTCAGAACAACAATCTCATGATTTCCCCTCTTCACGTTTAGCGATACCCAACTAAACAACTCGACCTAATAACTGATTTGTTTTAAAAACCCTTATAAAATAGTAGATATGCTAAAGATAACACATGAACAATTGATTAAAACACAATCGGTCTATCCATAATCATATTCAGAACACCAATCTCATGATTTCCCCTCTTCATGTTTCATGATACCTAACTAAACAACTTGACATAATATCTGAATTTCCATATTTGTGATGCAATCCTCATGAACCGAGACCATGACATAAGTGAAATTATGACCTTTACAAGGTCTTGTAAATACAGTTATAAACTTTACAAGGTCTTGATAATATAAGCTTTCCTATGTTATAAATGGTGGTACGCCGTGAAACATCTTTCTTTGAAATTTGGTATTTATAAGGTTTTATATATCACTTTATAAAACGCAGAAACTAT
>PKML01063078.1:265200-293133 GCA_002933935.1 Eutrema yunnanense | reverse complement strand
GTGAACTTTCATCCGCGATTGGTGTCGATCGATACCAGTGGGGTATCGATCGATGCTTAGGCGATTTCGAGTTGCTCCTTGTTCATCCTGACACAAACTCAAAACAAACGAAAATAAAAACCAAAAATGACTCAAGGACAGACTCACCAGTGGGTTGCCTCCCACCAAGCGCTCGTTTAACGTCAATAGCTTGACTGTAACGCCCTTCAGGCTGGATAAGAGTGAGAGCTTGCACCAAAACAGGCTCCATAGCTCGACATTGCTATCTTCAGAGTTCTGCTCATCATGCCTTGCATAAACTCCTGTCCTTTCTCTTTCAGCTCAGAAGTAAGAAGGATTCTAGCCTTGGAAAATGGCTTCGAACCTCCTTTACACTTGACCCTATATTCAATCGAATCTCCAACGCACTTCTGAGGGATCAAAGTGACATGGGGATCCTCGACCTTGTTGCTCTTGGCCTTCTTCTTTGTTGCCTTAGTCTTCTTGACAACTTCTTTGGGGATGCTGGTTGGTTCAGCTGAGATCTCTGCGACAGTAGGCACGTCAGGAGGTTCTTTCAAAATGTCAATTGCTAGCGACATCCCTGTGATAACCTTGATGCTAGAGACATGTGTGGGAGCAACTCTAGGGGGAATGGCATCATAGTAGACATCTCCGTCAATGTAAGAGAAATAGAGTCTCTTATTAGGCATGTCTATGATTGCGCCAGCAGTAGCCATGAACGGTCGTCCCAGGAGCAGAGAAACCTCAGATCCTTTGCTCATCTCCACAACCTGAAAATCAGTGGGCACCAGGCAATTTCCTAATTGAATAGGCAGAGCATGGATAGTACCGTATGGAGGTGAGGTGGTAGAGTTTGCAAACGTGAGAAGCAAAGTGGGGGGTCTTATGTCAGCCTTCAATCGTTTAGCAATCTCTTTTGACATCACATTGACACTAGACCCCGAGTCAACGAGAGACTCTTTGAACTTGACTCCAGAGATAGAGCATGGTACTGCGAATTTCCCTGGGTCTTCCCTCTTTGTCAATTGCCGCGGCTGTAGTGACTTGGGAACTCTTTCTCTGATCACCTCACGTGTTTTCTCAGTTTCTGGCTCTTTCTGTGAGGGGTATCGATCGATACTGCCGCTTTAGAATCGTTCCTGGCAGATACATCTTCATCAGAAAGAAGCTTCACGTTCGGGTTATCCAGCAAATACCTTAATCTAGCAATCTCCCATTCCTCCCTTGTCAGCTTAGGAACTATAGGATAAGGCATCCTGGGTATATACACTCGTTCTGCAACTACCTTAGGCGCCACAGTCGAAGTCTCAATTGTCTCATCAGAAATCGCCTCAGTATCGACCGATACCAATGGGGTATCGATCGATACACGGGTTTTTGAAGTATCCCGTTTCAGAATTGTAACCGGCATCGATCGATACTGGGGGGTATCGATCGATGCTCTGGCGATTTCATGCTCCTCATCGAAATTTCCTGCAGTTGAGGTGATGACATTGACGTGTGCGTCGTGTGGATGAACTGTCTTTCCCTTGGCGTTTGCAGCAGACTGAGCTACTTGCGTTGCTAGCATCCTGTGACTGGTATTGAGAGCCTCGATTTTCCCATTCAGATCATTGTACAGATGGTCAAGCTTCCCATTGAAATCCACCTGCAACTTTTGTTGTCCCTGAAGAACCTGTTCCCTCATGGATTTCATCTCGTTGTCTGCGCACTTGGGAGGAACGGGCTGGTACGAAGAGTTCCCGTAATTGCGAGTGTTGTTGCTGAAGTTTCTGTTGTTGTTGTACCCAAATTGTTGACCCTGAAATCCAGAACCACCAACGTAGTTAACATCCACTTCTTCCTCAGCAGCAAAGTGAACCGCTTTCTGATTCTTCCCGATCAAGAAATTCAGCTTTGCTTGAACTTCAGCAATCTGTGATGCATCAATTCCTCCAGCTTGCTTCTTCCTGTCGAAGTCAGCATTCTTGGTGCTATTGCTAGACACCAAGTTCTCGACTAGCAAGACTGCATCGTCTGGATACGTTGTGTTGAAATTCCCATTACTCGCAGTATCCAGAGACATCTGGTACCTCCAGTCGATCCCTCTGTAGAATATGCCAAGCAGCTGAACCTGATTGAACCCATGGTGTGGACAATCCCTCTGATAAGACTTGAAGCGAATCCAAGCGGCCTTGAGTCCCTCTGTCGGACCTTGAGAAAACTAGGAAATTTTGTTCCTGAGCTCTTCAGATCTCGCATCATCGTAGAAGTTGCACATGAATGCTCTCTTCGTCTCATCCCATGTTGTTAGAGAGTCAGGAGCTAACTGCTTCAACCAATAAGCAGCGTTTCCACCAAGAGAGTATGGGAAGAGTTTGCAGAACAAGAACTCGTTGGGTACTCCATTGTACTTCATCCCAGTGACCAAGTCCTCGAATCTCTCGATATGATCCATGGGATGCTCATGAGGTAGGCCATGGAATGGGCTCTGACTTACAAGAGCATAGTACGCAGGCTTCAGCTCGAAGTCATTCCTCTGAAAAGTTGGGATGCGAATCGCAGATCGATTGGCATAGAACTGATCAGGTCTGTTGTGCTCGGCAAGTGTCCTAGCTCGATCACCTGCAGCATTCCCATCGTTGGCGCGCCCAGCTGGCGCGACAATCTCAATAATAGCAGCTGGGGCAACGACGTTTCCAGCTTCATCAAGTCGCTGCCCTCCTTCATTGCACATATGACCCTGTTGGTCCCTCAGAATCCCAGCTTCATCAGCTCTTAAAACCACTGGGTTGTTCATCCATGATGTTTGCTTGGTCTTTCTGTTTGTGCGTTCTAAACGTGCTAGCTTCTCTAACGAAAGATTGACCAGCGGAGTGCTCTTGTTGCTTCTGGTCTCACGAACAGGCATACACCTGCAAACAAAACACTAAGATCAAGAACGTAAGTAACCAAAGTCACGATGAGTATCGACCGATACTGATGGTATCGATCGATATCAACAAAAAAAAATCGCTTCGGTATCGACCGATACTAGGTAGTATCGATCGATACTGACGGGCTTAGTCGAAACTCGACAGCTATAATCTAATGGTGAAATTGAATCCCCGGCAACGGCGCCAAAATTGATATGCTCAATTTAATACCCTAACAGTACTAAAGCAGTAGTTGTAGTCTAGCTAGGGGTCGAACACAAGGATCCACAGAAATCACTCAATAAATTATAAAGATCAAGCTAAGCTAAGCAATTCAGGTTTAGCAGAAAAACAGGAAGCAGTAAACGAGTTGTATTCAATGGGGAAAAGATAGGTTCAGGGATATTTCTTAGGAAATCAATGAATTCAAAATAAACTAACTAATTAGGTTTCAGGTTAAGCACGGTTCTAGAACTTAAATCACTAAAGTATAGTTAACCAACTGTCGTTGCGAAAACTATCTAAATCTAAACTTCAGAATCCCAAATTTCTTTGCAAATCCCTAAGAATAAATCAGCCTTAATTTCAAGTTTGATATGTTCACAAATCAATTAAACCAAATTTCTTTGCGAATAATCAATTTGCTCACCCTAGTTCTATCAGGTAATTAATTGCACTGTCGTGCCTAATCAATTATCCTAAGATCTAAGTTCTAGGTGATCAATCTAGAATTAGCTTTGAGAACAACCTAAGGTGAAGAACTAATTCAGATTATGAACCCTAAATAACTAATCAACCTAGCATTCAAAGAAATCCCTTATGAGAATCCCCAAACCTAACAAGAGATCTACTCAGACATGAAGATTAAATCAATAGACATGTTTGAATAAATACTCTATATAAAATAATCAAGAAGGTTTAAGATCTGATCTCGGACGAAGGGAAATCAGACTTGTCTCAAACCAAAGTAATAAAAAGCATAGCCTAAACAAGTGGCTATAGAATCCTATTTATAACCTAATTCACGACTTGGGGTCTTCTTGTAATTATCAAAGACTTCTGGGCACTTTTGTAATTCTTCAAGTCTTGGAAAGACTCGCGGGTTGTGTTTGCTATGCTGGGTATCGATCGATACCAGGGGGTATCGATTGATGCTTGCCGTGAAATCAGGTACTCAGCAACACGACTTCAGCTTCTGCTCCAAAATGCTCCCATAATCTCCAATAACTCCAATAATCCTCCAAACGTGCTAAGACCTGTAAAAGACTCTAAAAGACTACAAAATACTAGAAAGACTCTATAAAAAAGACTTATATCATGGCTTAAACAGGGTAAAAACCATGATATATCACATACCATGGTTGATCAGAATCGGCTGCAGCTACTAGATACTCCTATGAAACTCCAATGTGCTCAACAGTCCGAACTATTTCGGGAATCGCCTGGTATCGACCGACACCATAGGAGTGTCAATCGATACCGAGACCTGCAATTCGTGAGAATTGCTGAGTTTCTGCGAAACCCATCCGAAACTCAGTTTCGATGAAGTAAATGGATTCCTCTGGTAGTTGATCATCAATAGGGACGTCTGCATCGATCTGAATCCTCGAGAGATGGTCAGCGACCCCGTTCTCTATTCTCTTCTTGTCCTTAATCTCGATATCGAAACCCTATAGCAAAAAAACCCAACGACAAAGACGAGGCTTAAGATCCTTGTTCTGCATCAGATACTTAAGAGCAGCATGATCAGTATGGACAATCACTTTGCTCCCAATCAAGTATTATCGAAACTTCTCAAAAGAGAAAACGGCTGCAAGTAGCTCCTTCTATGTGGTGATGTAGTTCCTCTGAGCAACATCCAAAGTCCTGCTGGCATAATAGATGACGTGCAGCTTCTTATCTTTCCTCTGACCCATAACAGATCCAACAGCAAAATCGCTAGCGTCGCACATAATCTCAAAAGGCAAAGTCCAATCAGGAGGTTGCACAATAGGGGCACTCACCAAAGCCTTTTTTATCTCCTCAAAGGCAGCAAGACTGTCAGATGTGAAATCGAATTTGATCTCCTTGCACAGTAAATCAGTGAGTGGGCGTGCTATCTTGGAGAAATCCTTGAAAAACCTCCTGTAAAACCCAGCATGACCAAGGAAACTTCGAATATCATTCACAGAATTCGGTGGTTGAAGGCTCGTCATAACCTTAATTTTTGCCTTGTCAACCTCGATCCCAGCCTCAGAAACCTTGTGACCAAGCACGATGCCATCCTGAACCATAAAGTGACACTTTTCCCAATTAAGGACCAAGTGTTTCTCTTCACACCTCTATAGCACTTTGCACAAGTTAGCCAAACAGTCATTGAACGATGACACATACACTGAAAAATCATCCATGAACACCTCTATGAAATCCTCAATCATTTATGTGAAGATGGACATCATACATCTCTGAAAAGTGGCTGGAGCGTTACACAATCCAAATGGTATTCTCCTCTATGCGAATGTGCCATATGGACATGTAAAGGTCGTCTTCTCTTGGTCATCTGGATGTATTGAAATCTGGAAAAAACCTGAATATCCATCGAGAAAACAGTAGTAGGGATGACTAGCCAATCTCTCCAACATCTGGTCAATGAATGGCAGTGGAAAATGATCCTTCCGTGTATCTGCATTCAACTTCCTGTAGTCGATGCACATTCGATGTCCAGTGATAGTTCTAGTAGGAATCATCTCATCCTTCTCATTCTTCACCACGGTTATCCCTCCTTTCTTAGGAACAACGTGCACTGGACTGACCCAAGAGCTATCCGAAATAGCATAGATAACACCAGCTTTCAAAAGCTTCATCACCTCCTTTTTGACCACTTCCATCAGATTCGGATTCAGCCTCCTCTGATGCTCAACTAAGGTCTTTGACTCGTCTTCAAGGTGGATCTAATGCATGAACATGTTCGGTGATATACCTGAAATGTCATCAAGAGAATAGCCAAGAGCTTTGCGATACATGCGCAACTTGCTCAGCAGTAAGGCAATCTCTGTGTTGTTCAAAGAAGCATTGACAATTACTGGGTATGTAGAATTAGGACCAAGAAAACTATACCTCAGGTTAGGTGGGAGTGGCTTTAGTTCCACTCTAGGAGTGTTCTCTGCACTCCAATCTCAAAGCCCATCAGCTTGCTCAGAACTTTCGGCCAACTCTCCCTCGAGTCGCAGGATATCGACCGATACCAAGGGGGTATCGATCGATACTGGCGATGCTGAATCGAGCATCTTCGAATATCTAGATGTATCATCACACGAATGCACCTCTGAAGTGGCCGAACAGACCAATGCTCTCTCTAGTGGGTCCTCAGGATGCATCTCCAGGAAGTACTCTTCAGCTATGTCACTGAAGGTGTCGACAAAGAAAGTCTGCCCATCGATGGTTGGTCTCTTCATCATCTTATCCATGTGGAAATTCATGACCAAATCACCAATGTTGAGAGCGATCTTCCCATTCTTGCAAGCAATCAAAGCACCAGCTGTTGCAAGGAAATGTCTGCCTAGGATAAGAGGATCCTTAGGCTCATCATCATACTTCAGGACGATGAAATCAGTTGGGATCAAGCAATTCCCAATCTTAATCGGGACATCTTCGAGTAGTCCCTCTGGAAGTCTAACTGAATGATCAGCAAGTATCAGGGATACCCTCGTGGTTGTGAAGTCTGTCATCCCCATCCTTTTGGCAACTGAATATGGCATGAGGTTGACACTTGAGCCAAGATCACAAAGAGAACGCTCAAACCTGTCTGTGAATATCGTACAATCCAACACAAAACTCCCTAGGTCTAGCAGCTTCTTTGGGATTCTGTTGGTCAGGATTGCACTGCACTCATGAGTAATCATCAAGCATCCCTCTTCAAGGTTCACGTTGCTGGATACCATCCGCTTGACATATCTCCTAAAGGCTGGAGAAGTCTTGATGGCATCGATAAAAGGAAGTTCAACGATCAACTTATCCATAATTGCCTTGCATCTAGAGTCTTCTACCTCATTCTTAGTCTTCCCAGCAGCTCTGTGATAAGGTACCCTCGGCATGTAAACTCTTTCTGCAGCTACATTAGGTGCTTCCTTCGAAACCTTAGGAGTCGACTCTACTGCGGGATCAGTATCGACCGATACTGAAGTGGTATCGATCGACACACGCGGTTTTGATTTATCCCGTGAAAGTATTCTGATAGGTGTCGACCGATGCTGGCTAGTGTCGATCGATGCTGGGGCGATTTCGGTATCTTCGTCGTCAAGATCGACGAGAATATCTGTAGTTTTTTCAATTCTCGCTCCCGGAGTGACCTTTTTTCCACTTCTCAAGGTGTTGCATTGATGTGAGCCCTTGGGTTCTCTACGTTTCCTAGAAGAAAACCTTCTTGCCTTTTCACAGCCTCTGAAGTCTGAGCTATCTGAAGTTCCAGCTTCCTCTGCTGGATATTAATGGTATCGATCCGTCCACTCAGATCATTGTATAGGACATCAATCTTCCCATTGAAATCCACTGTAAGCTTCTGCTGTCCCTGGAGAAGCTGCTCAAACATAGCTTCGATCTTGCTATCTGGAAGTTTAGCAGGTACAGGTTGATAGGATGAATTTCCATAGTTCCTGACATACCCACTGTTCAGAGATGGTTTCTGACCAAACTGATTCGAACCTCCTCGTTGAGAGTTGTTGTTGAAGTTTCGGTTGTTGTATTGATTCCTCTGACCCTGAAAACAAGAACCACCAATGTAGTTAACATCCTCTACCTCATCCTCGTTGAATACCTCAACTTCTTCAGCAAAGTGAACAGCCTTGGGTGTCTTGCCCATCAGAAGACTGTGCATAGAATCCAACTTGGCTTGAACATCAGCAATCTCTGAACCATCCATGTTACCAGCTAACTTCTTCCTCTCAAAGTCAGCAATCTTGGTGCTAATACTAGACGACAAGTTCTCAATCAGTACATAGGCTTCATCAGGATACTTGGTGTTGAAGTTTCCATTGCTCGAAGCATCCAAAGTCATCTGATACCTCCAATCGAGCCCTCTGAAAAAGAATCCCATCAACTGAACATCAGAGTATCTGTGATGTAGACAATCTCTTTGATATGATCTGAATCTCGTCCAAGCAGCCTTGAACGCCTCAATAGGTCCTTGAGAAAACTGGGAGATCTTGTTCCTCAGATCTTGCATCATCATAGAAATCGTTCAGAAAAGCAGCCTTAGTTTGATCACAAGTAGTCAACGATCAAGGAGTCAACTGCTTCAGCCAGTAAGTCGCTTCTCCACCAAGTGAGTATAGGAAAAGCTTGCAGAAGAGGTAGTCGTAGGATACATAATTTCTCTTGATGCTAGTGACCAAGTCCTCGAACCTCTCAATGTTATCTATGGGATGTTCGCTGGAAAGACCATGGAAAGGGTGCTGTCCCACAAGAGTGTAGTATGCAGGTTTCAGCTCAAAATCATTCCTCTGGTAAGGTGGAGGACGAATCGCTGATCGATTTGCATAGAACTAGTCAGGTATGTTGTACTCACCAATCGTTCTGCCACGATTAACCACAACATTCTCAGCGTCCGCGTTCCCAGCGACAATCTCAGCGACAACAGGAGCAGGTGGAATGATGTTTCCCTCTCCATCCAGACGTTGTCCTCTTTCGTTGCACAAACGACCCTCTTGGTCTCTGTAAGCACAAGCCTCATCTCGAACCAACTCTACTTTATTGTTGGTCATCCTTGCTGGTTTCTTTGCTCTTTTGTTTGTGCGTTCCACAAGTTCTAGCTGCTCCAATAACAGATTAACTAGCTGAGTGTTCTTGTTTCCTCTGGTTTTATGATTAGGCATACACCTGAAAACAGAAGTCAAGAACGTAAGTAATCGGTAACACGATGAGTATGGATTGACACTGAGAGGTGTCGATCGATATTAACAAAGGAAAACGTCGAGTATCGACTGACACTAGATAGTATCGACCGATACCGACAAACTTAGTCGAAATTCTCAAACGTAATCTAATAGCGAATTGAGTCCCCAACAACGGCGCCAAATTTGATATGCTTAAATTAATACCCTAAAAGTACTAAGCAGTTGTTGCAGCAATAGTAGGGGTCGAACACAAGGACTCACATAGACACACAATAGATTATATGGAAGAGAATTAAGCTAAGCAATCAATGGTATTGAAAACAGGACTTAAATTAAAAAGGTTGTAAATTCAATTGGGAAAAAGATAGGTTCAGAGTATTTCTCAGGGAATCACTGAATGCAAATAAACTAACTAACATGATTCAGATTTAGCGTGGTTCTTGAACTCAAATAACTAAAGTATAATTAACCAACTCTCGTTGCGAGAATTATCTAAGTCTAAATCCTAGGAATTCCAAATCTTTTTGTGAATCCTAAAGTCTAGACCAGCTTTTATATCAAGTTTGATTTGTTCACAAAACAACTAAACCAAATCTCTTTGCGAATAGTTATTTTTCTCACTTTAGGTTCTATCAGGTAATTAATCGCACTCTCGTGCCTAACCAATTATCCTAAGATCTAAGTTCTAGGTGATCAATCTACAATTAGTTTTGCAAACAACCTATGGTGAAGAACTAATTCAGATAGTGAATCATAATAATAAATCAACTTAGCATTCAGAGAAAACCCTATTGAGAACCCTGAACCTAACAAGAGATCTACTCAGACATGAAAATTGAAACAATAAACATGTTTGAATAAATCATAAAATAAAACAGAAAGAGTAACAAGAGGGTTCAAAATTTTCTCTCGGACGAACAAAGTTTCAGATTTGCCTCCCTTCAAAAGCTCTCTTACAAAAACCAAAATAAAATAAGCATTGCCATCAAAGTGGCTCTAAAATCCTATTAAATAACATAAAACATTTTTTGGGGCTTCTTGTAAATATCAAAGACTTCTGGAACAAGTTACAATTCTTCAACTCTTCATTAAAGTCGCGGGTCGTGTCTGCCTCGATGAGTATCGACCAATACTAGGCAATAACGATCGACACTGATCGTAAAATCGGGTACTCAGCTACACGAACGTCTGCTTTGCTCCAAAATGCTCCAGAAAGCTCCAATATCTCCAATTATGCTCCAAACAGGCTAAAACCTGTAAAAGACTCTAAAACACTACAAAATAGTAGAAATACTCTATAAAATGGACTTATATCATAGCTTAAACGGGGTAAAAACCATGATATATCAGATACCACTTGGTATCGGTCGATACCGGTGTTAAACGCAAATGGCCTGGACCGACTCCCGTGTATCAATCGATACCACTTATGGTATCGGTCGATACCGCCATCTAGGTAAATTTCCTTATAAACCCTACGGGATTTCCTTTCTTCCTCATTAGCCTCCATCGACCGATACAAGAATAAAAATTCCCACAAATCACCAAATCTTTGTTTCTTCACGGAATTGAGTGATTCAAGGGCCTATTCTTGTTGGATTTTCGTGCTTATTCTCATTCTCTCATCCTTTCACTCGATCTACAAGGTATGAAACACGAATCTTCTCTTTTTCAATCTGTGACCAACGGTTGGGTTTTTGTTTTTTAGCTCTTAGAACTCGTTGTGTTGGACGAATACCACTTGATTGTGTTGTTATAGGTCTAGTCGGAACCCGCCTTACGCTTAATTGCCATTAGTTTCGACTTTTGGAATTTTTGGATTGTAAATCTATATGTGCGGTTCGCGATCTGTTGAGTATCGATCGATACCCAGTGTATTCCTTGACCGTTTTTGCTGTGAGAGATTCTGGTTCGAAATAGCCAGAGTATCGATCGATACCTTGCTGGTGTCGATCGATACCCTGCGGGTTGTGATGGAATTTTTGAGTAATTTGTTGCTGGTTGTTGCTGTTGGATTTGGTGCTTATTCTGTGTTTGCTGTGTTCTTTGTCTTTGATTGCAGATGTCTACTCGAAAGAGAACACGGATGGATGATGCATCAAGCTCAAACCCACCGCCAAAGGACTTCCCCTTGGGTCAACGTGTCAAAATCTGGGATGGTTTACATTGGCGAAAAGGTGTAGTGAACGGTTACCTAGGCAACGACAACTACAGAGTGAGGATTGATGGTGCGCCTGCAAACATTGAGGTTCCGCATACTTCCTTGCGCGACATGCCACCACCAGTGGCACCTCCATGACAACCACCCGCTGCTACCGCTGATCATGTGGCTCCTACTGCCACAAGTCGAGGTCCTTGGCCTAAGCGGAACGAGAAAGCCAAGATTCCTTGCAACAGGGTTTGGGAGGGAATAGATAGGGAGACTGATGAGAGTGAGAACTGCGTCTATAGTCCTATCTCTGAGTCTTGGGATGACTATGACATGTTGTTCTACAACGCATGGCAGGACGTTGACGTACATACCACTCTGTTTGTTGACCCTCACACCATGCGTCGCTTGTGTATCGACAGGGAACTCGGGCGTCTGATTGAAAAGATTGGCTTGGGTACTATGCCTCTGAGGCAGTATGATTTGTTCCCTGACTTGGTGCGACAGTTCCTCGCGATAGTTCGCGTCTACTATCAGGATGAGGTTCTTAAGGACGCACAGAAAGGTACCATGACCTTCATGATTCACGGAGTGAGATACAGATTGCCACTCCCAGATCTCTGTGATATCTATGGTTTCCGCAGGGACTTTAGGAAAGTTGCTCTGCCTACTCAGTTTCTCGATGTGCAGGTTTTCTGGGAGCATTTCGGGAACGGAGCCTATTACTCTAAGACTTCCACTCATATGGATGTGCGCCATCCTGTTCTGCGCTGCCTGGTTAGGATTCTGAGCAATACTATCTTGTGCAAGATGGAGCATAACAAGATGCGGCTCTCTGAGCTTATTATGTTCTCCATGGCTATTGGATGTATCATTGACGACGAGAACTATGAGTGGCCTGAGCTTGATCTCGAGGTCAACCTAGGGGCAATCTTTGCACATCACCTGGTCTTTCTGAAGACCAAACCATTCGTGGGTGCCGGTCGCGGTACAACTCGGAAGACCGAGACAGTGGGTAGTCTTCTTACCCCTATATTCCAGCATTTCAGTATTAACACAGCGAGCTGTTCGATAGTCACCACACGCACTGTTATGGATGAGAGACATCTGCAGAACTTTAGGTGGTTGAAGCCTGAGCGACGTTGGTGTTTCTCCAACACAAGTGGGGATTTTCTGATTCAGCTCCCCAACAGAGGGCTGACGGACATTGGTGATGATCCCGATCATCTGCGTTTTGAGCCTGATCCGAGCCTATTGATTGTTGCACCTCGCACTCGCCGGGGCCGAGGCTCTTCTAGTAGCGTACCTGTTGCTGCTGAGGATGAGCAAGTACCTGACCTTGTTAGAGGTCGATCTCGATGTGCACGCCATCCTCCATCTTCTGCGAGTACTTTTCCCCGCCACCTGCGATTCCCATGGAGCAAGCTGCCTTTCAGAAGTATGTGGTGGAGAGTCTTCAGAGCATATGGAACCATATTTCACGTTGTGGCTGCATCCGTCCTCCTAGCCCATGCTCACCTTCAGGCGAAGGACCGTCTCATACTGCTGGAGATGATGATTATGCTGAGGATTAGTCCTCTCTTTTATCTGGTTCACTTTTCTTTTTCTTTTAATTTTCGTTTGAACTTTTGAGTCTTTATGTCAGCATTTTCTTTTGTTTTGGACTTTTGGATCTATGCATCTATGATTTTTTGTTGCATCTGACTTGTGTTTGAGTGATTTAATAGTGCTAACCATAACACTTGGATCGTTTGACACAAAATCGGGAGTAACATTTGACTCATTTTTCGTTGAGAAGAGTTTCCCCTGTATCAATCTACGCCTGGTATCGATCGAAACCAGGCCGTGTGTCGGTCGATACTCGTGTTCTGATTACGGTAACTTCCTTTTGTGGAGCTTCCTTTTGTTGATGCTATTAAGACTTCTCCAGCTTTCAAGAGGTATGTGAAGAAGATGGTGTCTAGCAATGTGAACCTTGAGGAAGGTGTCATGATGATTACAGCTGAGTGCAGTGCGATTCTACTCAACAAAATTCCCAAAAAGCTACCTGACCCAGGGAGTTTTGTTTTAGATTGCACTATCTTCACAGAGAGATTCGAGCGTGCTCTCTGCGATATTGGGTCGAGTGTGAACCTTATGCCACACTCAGTTGCCAAGCGAATGGGGATGACATATTTCCAGTCTACAAGGATTTTGTTGGTACTTGCTGATTGCTCAGTGCGACTTCCAGAGGGACTACTCGAAGATGTCCCAATCAAGATTGGGAATTGGTTGATCCCAACAGATTTCATTGTCCTGAAGTACGATGCTCAGCCTAAGGATCCTCTTATCCTGGGCAGACCATTCCTTGTAACTGTTGTAGCCTTGATTGACTGCAGGAATGGACAGATAGCTCTCAACATCGGTGACTTGGTGATGTCCTTTAACATCGATGGGCAGACCATCGATGGGCAGACATTCTATGTGGACACCTTCATTGACATTGCTGAGAACTACTTCCTAGAGATTCACCCTGAGGATCCACTGGAGAGAGCATTGGTCTGCTCGGCCACTTCGGAGGTCCATTCGTGTGATGATACTGCTGGATACTCGAAGATACTCGATTCAGCATCACCAGTATCGATCGATACCCCTCTAGTATCAGTCGATACCCTGCGGCCAGAAGGAGAGTTGGTCGACAGTTCTAAGCAAGTTGATGGGATTGGAGATTGGAGTGCAGAGAATGCTCCTAAGGTGGAACTAAAGCCACTTCCAGCGAATCTGAGGTATAGTTTTCTTGGTCCTAATTCCACGTACGCTGTAATCGTTAATGCTTCCTTAAACAACACAGAGATTGCCTTACTGCTGAGCAAGCTGCACCAGTATCGCAAAGCTCTTGGCTATTCTATTGCTGACATTTCAGGTATAGCACCAGACTTGTGCATGCATCGGATTCACCTGGAGGATGAGTCAAAGTCTTCGATTGAGTGTCAGAGGACGCTGAATCCGAACCTGAAGGAAGTGATGAAGTTGTTGGAAGCAGGGATTATCTATGCCATCTCATATAGTTCTTGGGTTAGTCCAGTTCACGTTGTGCCTAAGAAGGGAGGTATAACTGTGGTGAAGAACGAGAAGGATGAGCTAATCCCTACAAGGACAATCACTGGTCACAGGATGTGTATTGACTACATGAAGCTGAATGCGGCTACAAGGAAGGATGCCATTCATTGACCAGATGCTGGAGAGGTTAGCGAGTCACCCATACTACTGTTTTCTCGATGGGTACTCATTTTTTTTTCCAGATTCCTATACATCCAGAGGACCAGGGAAAGACGACTTTTACATGTCCCTATGGCACATTCGCCTACAGAAGAATGCCATTTGGATTATGTAACGCTCCAGCAATCTTTCAGCGATGCATGATGTCGATTTTCACAGACATGACTGAGGAGTTTATGGAAGTGTTCATGGATGACTTTTCTGTGTATGGATCGTCGTTCAAGGATTGTCTGGATAACTTGTGCCAGGTGCTTCAACGATGCGAGGAGAAGCACTTGGTTCTTAACTGGGAGAAGTGCCACTTAATGGTACAAGATGGCATTGTTCTTGGGCACAAGGTTTCTAAGGCAGGGATCGAAGTTGACAAGGCTAAGATTCAGGTCATGACGAGCCTGCAACCTCCACGATCTGTATCCAAGATTTGAAGCTTCCTTGGTCATGCTGGGTTTTACAGGAGGTTCATCAAGGATTTCTCTAAACTTGCACGCCCACTCACGGCCCTGTTATGTAAGGAAGTCAAGTTTGATTTCACATCTGATTGCCTTGCAGCCTTCGAGGAGATTAAGAAGGCATTGGTGAGTGCTCCTATTGTCCAACCACCTGATTGGAGTTTACCTTTTGAGGTTATGTGCGATGCAAGTGATTTTACTGTTGGAGCTGTGTTGAGCCAGAGGAAATACAAGAAACTCCATGCTATTTATTATGCCAGCAGGACGTTGGATGATGCTCAGCGAAATTACACCACCACTGAGAAGGAGTTACTTGCAGTTGTTTTCTCTTTTGAGAAATTTTGGTCCTACTTGATTGGGAGCAAGGTTATTGTTCACACAGACCATGCTGCTCTCAAATACCTGCTAAAAACATGGACCTCAAGCCTCGTCTATGCCGATAGGTTCTTTTGCTCCAAGGGTTTGACATCAAGATCAAAGACAAGAAAGGAGTTGAGAATGGCGTTGCTGACCACCTATCGCGATTAAAGGTCGATGAAGTCGTACCTATTGATGATTTCTTGCCAGAGAAGGGTATTTACTTCATTGTAGCTCAGCTTCAAGATGTTTGTCCCGAAAATCTGCAATTATCACGAGTGCAGACTTTCGGTATCGATCGATACTCACCTAGTATCGGTCGATACCCGACGCGATTTGGACATGTTTTGCTTGCAGAGCACTTCGACTCTTATGATGTCTATCTAGCTGCTGTATCTAGTCATGCACGACCATGGTACGCCGACATTGCAAACTACCTTGCTGCAGAGACTGAGCCAAAGCATCCCACAAAGTATGCGAGGAAAAATTTTATGCGCGAGATGAGGATGTTCTTCTGGGATGAGCCTTACCTATACAAGCACTGCTCAGATGGTATCTACAGAAGATGCTTTGCAGAATCTGAGGTGCCTGCGATTCTTTTTCATTGTCATGGGTCTGAGTATGCAGGACACTTTGCTACCTTCAATACAGTGTCCAAAGTTCTTCAAGCAGGCTTCTGGTGGTCTACTATGTTCAAGGATGTTCATGCCTTTATCTCACAGTGTGATGTCTGTCAGAGGAGAGGGAAGACCAGCAAGAGGCATGAGATGCCACATAATTTCATCCTTGAGGTTGAAGTTTTTGATTGCTGGGGCATTGACTTTATCGGTCCATTACCCTCGTCACACAATAACAGATACATCCTGGTTGTTATGGACTATGTGTCCAAATGGGTGGAAGCGATTGTTAGTCCAAACAATGACTCTGCGGTGGTTCTTAAGATGTTTAAGACCATCATTTTCCCACGATTTGGAGTGTCTCGTATTGTTATAAGTGATGGTGGCAGCCACTTTATTAACAAAGTTTTTGAGAAGTTACTGAAGAAGCATGGTGTCAATCATCGTGTGGCTATTTCATATCACCCTCACCAGTGGGCAAGTAGAGGTCTCCAACAGGCAGATCAATGAAATTTTGGAGAAGACAGTGGGTACTTCTAGGAAGGACTGGTCTACGAAGCTGGATGACGCGCTGTGGGCTTATAGGACTGCTTTCAAAACACCGCTGGGCACTACACCATTTCACTTGATGTATGGGAAAGCATGTCACCTTACAGTGGAGATCGAGCACAAGGCAGCATGGGCAACGATGTTGCTGAACTTTGACATCAAGCCTGCAGCTGAGAGGAGATTGATTCAGCTGAACGAGTTGGATGAGATTAGGCACCACGCTTACGAGAACTCGAAGCTGTACAAGGAGAGAACTAAGGCCTATCATGATAAATAGATCATCTCCAGACATTTCGAGCCGTACGACCAGGTACTTCTGTATAACTCTCGTTTGCAATTGTTTCCTAGTAAACTGCGTTCTCGTTGGTCAGGTCCCTTCACAATCAAGGAGGTCAGACCATATGGTGTCGTCGTGCTGATTAGTCCTACAGTTGATGAATTTATTATCAATGGACAGAGGGTGAAACACTATTGGGCGAAAGCCGAGATTCCAACAGGGCAAATAATGCCTTTGGATGATGCACCCACAGCCTGAATGGCGTTACAGTCAAGCTAATGACTTTAAACGATCGCTTGGTGGGAGGCAACCCACTGGTGAGTCTGTTTTTGAGTCTTTTTCTTTTTATTTTTTTGTTTTGTGTTTGTGTCAGGATGAACAAGGAGCAAAAACTCGAAATCGCCTTAGTATCGATCGATACCCCATTGGTATCAGTCGACACCCTACACGAATAAGAAGGTTCATCATGTCGACTTAAGCCTGGTATCGATCGATAACAGGCCGTGTGTCGGTCGACACTCGATGTTCCAGCACGTTAACTTCTTGTTTCTCTTCGTTCTATTCTTTTCTTTTGTTTTCTTTCACCAACTCTAGGCTAGATAACACTGGGGACAATGTTGTTTAAGTCTGGGGGAGGTAGTCGCTGACATTGTTTTTGTTTTTCTTAGAGTCAGTCGTTTTTGAGTCAAAATTTGTTTTATTGAGTCAAAACTTTGTTGGAGACTGTGATCTTTTTCTTGAATCTATTGATCTGACCTTGCTTCTAAGTGACCATTGCTACATAATCAGTTCTAGATCGACAAATGAAAAATCCAAAGGCTGACCAGTTAACTAGAAGACACTCATGTTTCCAGCAAAATTCTTTAAAGCCTGAGCCAAATTTTTGCACTTCATCAATGTGGTTAGTATCCATAGAGCTTGATTCATCATTCGTATCTGACACAGGAACCCATATGTTTGAAAGAATGGTATTTCTCTCCCTGTTACAAGTTAATAAGATGCATTAAAAGATTAAATGATTTTCTTCTGAGTAGAGGGTTAGGAAAATTTCCAACGATCCCATTGTTCTACTTTAGTAGAGGAGATGGTCACACAAAGGTGAAAGCGAGGTTAGGAAAATTTCATGTAATACCATTATTCGCCTACACCTTTGATTACTTTTGAGGGAAGAACCGGGGATTCGATGGCAAACACCATCAATACTCGCGTCTCGAACCTTAATTTGTATATGCAAGAGATATAATAAGATAAGTCTGGGGGAGAGAAATAATACCAGAAAGTGTGAGAAAATGGTGGTTCCTTGTCATGATATTGTATGAAAAAGAATCTAGAAGTTTCTTAGTATTAATCGCAGCGATGAAACTGGCGAGGATGGCTTGATTGAACGATGCTGTGAAATAATGTGTGTAGTCTGTGAAACTGCGAATGTCTACAGAGAAGTACATGGTGGTTAGATCTGAAACTGGTTAGGTGATATGTGGAGCACTAAGGAAAATGGTCATTGCAGCATTTCATGAACATGTGAGTCTCCGCGTTTTCAAACATCTTTCCCTGGTTTAGTCTTCTATTTGCTTGAGGGCAAGCAAATGCTAAGTCTGGGGGACTTGATATATCATGGTTTTTACCCTTTTTAGGCCATGATATAAATCTGTTTTATAGAGTCTTTCTACTATTTCGTAGTGTTTTAGAGTCCTTTACAGGTTTTAGCACGTTTGGAGCATAATTGGAGATATTGGAGCTTTCTGGAGCATTTTAAAGCAAAGCTGAAGTTCGTGTTGCTGAGTACCCGATTTTACGATCAGTGTCGATCGATACTGCCTAGTATCGGTCGATACTCGCCACAGCAAGACACGGGCCGCGACTTATGAAGAGTTGAAGAATTCCAACTTGGTCCAGAAGACTTTAATATTTACAAGAAGCCCCAAAACGTGATTTAGGTTATTTATAGGGGTTTTACATCCACTTTGTTGGCTACGTTTTATTTTGCTTTGAATTGTGAGAGAGCTTTTGAAGGGAGACAAGTCTGAAACTATGTTCGTCGAGAGAAGATTTCGAACCCTTTTGTTACTCTTTCTTATTTTCTATTAAGTATTTATTCAAACATGTTTATTGCTTCAATTTCCATGTCTGAGTAGATATCTCGTTAGGTTTAGAGATTCTCATAAGGGATTTCTTTGAATGCTAGGTTGATTAGTTGTTTAGGGTTTATAATCTAAATTAGTTATTCGCCTTAGGTTGTTCTCAAAACTAATTCTGGATTGATCACCTAGAACTTAGATCTTAGGATAATTGATTAGGCACGACAGTGCGATTAATTACCTGATAGAACTTAGGGTGAGCAAATTAACTATTCGCAAAGAGATTTGGTTTAGTTGATTTGTGAACATATCAAACTCGATATTAAGGCTGATTTATTCTTAAGAATTTGCAATGAAATTTGGGATTCTGAAGTTTAGATTTAGATAATTCTCGCAACGACAGTTGACTAATTATACTTTAGTGATTTGAGTTCGAGAACCGTGCGTAACCTGAACCCTGATTAGTTAGTTTATTTTGCATTCATTGATTTCCTCAGGAAAATCCCTGGACCTATATCTCTCCCATCGATTTACAACTCGTTTACTGCTTAATGCTTTTCGTTTCATCTGAACTGCTTAACTTGATTCGATACTATATAATCTATTGTGTGATTTCTCTGAGTCCTTGTGTTCGACCCCTACTTTACTGCAGCAACTGCTTTAGTACTTTTTAAGGTATTAATTTGAGCATATCAAAACCCTAGCACACAAGTTTCCACTCACGAGAACGTCACACTTTAAATCTGGTGACTCGCCAGCCACAATCTCACAGGCCCGCCAGCCCCTGTACTAGCCACACTTCCTCTGTGTATGGTCCAGCCATGGTCCCACTTTGTGAAACGTCCTTCGTGAAGACCAGCAAGCAATCCTTCCATGGTCTGCAATGTCGATGGGCCGAGATCAATCATGTACTCTAACGCGCCTAGACTAACACCAATCAACAGTACACACATCCGTTCTTAATCAATCATTCATGTTCGTTTTAATTATCAATCAATCTCTAATTCTATGTTCAGCACACACATTCGCAACTATGCCTAAGATAACCTATAGATCCAGAAGTCCCGCCTCACCTTTGCCTTTCTGTTGAAGTTGAAATTAGTCTGAAGAAGCAGTTGGAATGGGCATCCCGAAATCTCCGTTTGAAATTATGGTTTAGGATCGGGTTTCCAAAAATAGAACTTTCCAAAAATAGAAATTTCCGTAATTTTACTTTCCATAAATGGATCCCCATAAATGCATTTTCCATATATGGATCACCATAAATGTACTTGCCATAAACGGGTCACCATAAATGCACTTTCCATTTTTGGGAATGAACGATTTATTGGCCAGGAATATACGTTTGTAACTTGTGGAGTTTATCTCGTAATTTGGATCGGGAAACTGTTTAGAAAATGTGGTTTCGTGATCTTTCCACCGATACCAAGATTGCCTCCTGGTTCACCAAAAAATTGCGTTGCAAGGTGGCTAGTCACGAACGGCCTCTCTTCCTCTCTTTCTCTCTCCTCTGGCGGATCTGGCTCTCTCTGGTGGTTCTAGGCGGTGGCTGGACTTCGGCAGGGCTTCGCCGGTGATGATGTCTATCTTCCTCTCCACGAGCTCATTAATTATATAGGGGAAGAGAATATGTATATGTTTAGGTTTAGGGTTTTCCGAGCAAATGTTCTTTTTGCCCTTAATGATCATTATGGGCTCCTCCTCTCCTTACTAATGGGCCATGAAAATTGAGTCACAAAACTCTATGATCCACTTTAAAATGGCCTCAATACCCATTTCCTCTTATGGGCTTTTTCTTAACCCGTAACAGGACCTACGCTTTACTAATGCTTCCTTCGGTCCACTATTTTTTTATTCTTTGGCTCAACTCTTCTGTACACCAACTTGATATGAAATAGGCTACGGCCCAAAAGGTCTTAACACGGAACTAAGATCCCGAAACATTGCTTCCTCTACAAGCTAGGGGTTTCTTCTTCGAAAAAGTTTTAAGGTTTCTTTGGTCGCAAGGTTTAGGGTTAAGGTTATATGGTTTTAATCGGAAAAATAGACCCTTAACCTAAATCTTAGGATGTCACACCTAGAGCACCAATAGACTTGACTCTGCCTGAGAAGGGATATGATTAAGACATTGTCTATGACCTCCAAATTTTGAAATCAAAGTTTGGTTCATGTTAGCTTGTAGTCATTTTTTGCTTCATGTGCATTGCACATAGAACCTGCACTTGCATCTGATTCACTCTCGGCGATCCCAAATTCTGAATACAAAGAGAGAGAAACTTACGATTTCAACTGTTTAGCGTCTTGTTATCATAAAGGTTATATATTGGAAACTTAAAATATTTTGTGATTATCATACCTGCAGATTATAGAAGGTACTATGAACATATATTTTGCTTCCACAATTGATTAAATTGCAGAAACTAGCTTTGGTTAGTTTGATTTCTTGCAAACTAACCGAAGTTCCCACTTTCGACTCCAATTTCAAGTTTTTGTGATTACTAAGCAGATAAACTCACTATAATCACCTTACCATATGGACCTTATGCTCAATTCAGATTTTCAAAGATTGTTCTATGAAAGAATGTAAAGGTGTAACGTTATGTTCCTTGAAAGATTTGCAGATTCGCATTCACTCAAACGAAAGCTTGAAGATTCACTTATCGATTTTTTATAGGATTTTTATTACAAAACTTTCAAACGAATATAACATCTATTGTAAACAGTTTTTTTGTTGAATAAATTTTACATTTAATTTATAAAAAAAATTTGCTGATTTATGGGGCAACTATGATGCTCTTTTAGCTCCATTCCATTCGGTGAAACATGAAGTGTGGGGTTGTTCTTGCATAATCATAGCAATTCTGCGACTCATAAACGACATAATATATTTAACCATTTCAAAAACCGGCTTGGTCATTGTGTTGGGAGCTAACTATATGATTTCAAGCATTTCGATGAAAAAAAGCATGGCTTTTATTTGCGTCCCTCTTACTAGAATGGTAAAAAAAAAAAAAATTAACTTGTGAAGAAAAGTTATAACAAATGAGGAAGAATTAGTAGAAAAGCACGGAAAGAGAAAGGAGAAAGGAGATGACGTTGCATCAGGGCCGTGTAAGAATTATTTAGGGGTCACACGTGTATTATCAATGTGTTAGGGTCATTATTTAAAGTAGTCGAAACTTATGTGGTTACTTAAGTATAAAATAAAAGACTATGGGGCATAAGTGTTATGGAAATTTAATGTGAGGATACATTCAGTAATTTCTAATTTGATGAAGGGCCGAATTAGAAATTGTTTCTATATAAATAGAAGGTTATGGTCCCCAAAGCAACCCTAATCTGAGATACAGAAAACTCTCTGCATCCCATCAACAGAGACCTAAAGCTATTCAGGGTTTGCTTTGGAAGAACGATTCCCAAACTTCAGAACCTAAGCAATGGATCCATCAGGTACGCTTCCGCTTCTGTTCTAATTAATCAGAGACTGGCATGCTTTTAGTGGATTATTTATAATAATCTTACAATTGGTATCAGAGCACCATGTTCAGTTTCTATTTGATAATCAAAGTTAATTATTATTAAAATTCGGATTAATTTATTTGATGAAAAATTTCAGATTGTTAAATCCGGTTTTCTTTTCTTAAGGTTAATACTTAGATTTAGTANGTAGAAAAGCACGGAAAGAGAAAGGAGAAAGGAGAAAGGAGATGACATTGCATCAGGGCCGGCCCTGGGTCAAGCCCAATGAAATATTGGCATTAGCCCCAAATTTTAGTAGACTCATATATAAGATAAAAACCTATATATATATATCCCTACATATATATAATATAAATAAGTTTCTGTTTAAATTGATGGGCCAAAAAAAAAACAAAGCGCAATCAATTAAGAAAAAATTCATAAAACTAAAAAAGAAAAAAATATATATTTTATGATATGATTATTGGTCCTCAATTTTTTTTTTCAAGCCCTATAATTTCAGGACCGGCCCTGCGTTGCATGCAGGAAATAACTTCAAGAAATGGTAGAACATGAAACAACTTATAAAGAATATAAAGAAAGAAAAGATAACAATGGAGAAAAATAAACAACAGAATAAGAAAGATAGAAGCACTTAAGGACGTGGAAAAAAGAGATGGAGTAACTGAAGAAGCTTTGTGGAAGACAAAGAACAAGACAAGAAGCTGGTGGAAAGTGTCCAATCAGCCAATCGAGCAAGGAAAACCAGAGAAACACTAAAGGTTATGCTCAGGAAAGTTTCAAGAATCTGCTGACCAAACCAGAAATGGGCAACATGACAAGACCCTAAAGCTAGAGGATTGAAAAAAATGCTAGAAAACAGAGAACATGAACATAATGTAATAGATCGTAAAATCGTATGGCCCAATAAAATTGAAAGTTATCGAATAACGATAACTTTTAGTTTATTTATTAGTTTATTAGCATAAATTTAGCTTGACCTTACAAATCAATTGAGCACTTAATTGTGATGTCATTTTTACCAATTAGTAATTAGAAAAAAAGAAACAAAATACAATAGTTTCTAAGTGTACGAAGGGATTGACACAACAAATAAAAAGATGGGGCGAATTGCCAAAAATGACTCACAATTTGATTCTAAATGCAAAAGTAAACTGTTTATTCAATTTAAAGCAAAAGTAACTTAAAATGTAGGGAAATTACAATTACCTCCCTTATGACCAAACAAAAAACAGAAGTCTCAATTACGGTTATAACCTTGTGAAGTCTGAAAGTTAAATCTACTATATAAACTTCATAAAAAAGTATGCTATGTAATTATATCTTATATTTAATTTTTTTTTAAACAATTATTTTGATTATGCATAAACTTAATATAAACAATTGTGATGTATATAAATTAAAATTTCATACAATTGAATCAAATTAAGCCAACAAAGATAAATTAGGTTATAGTTTCATACACACTACTAATGAAATGAATACATAATACATACCAAATAATCTTGTGCATCAATATAGATTTAGATATCCATGTGGACATGTGTTGGTAGTTATTGTTTTATATTTATAAGTTTCACGAGTTTATGATTCTAATGGGTTAAAGTTTAGGGTTAGGGTTTAGGGTAAACACATTTGTAGGGATTATAGTTTAGGGTCCGGTTTATATAGTTTAGTTAACTATAAGGGGAAGTTAAATTTTGAGTTATGTATTTTATTGTGCATATGTCTCCGAATTATGACTTTGATATAACACTTAAAGTTTGACACTATAGGTTGGAAATCATGTTTTTACATTTAGGGTTAGATTTAGGATTTGTAAACTTTTTATTTAAAATGTTAAATTTGCATATAAGTGTTAAATTGTGAATATACTAAATGATTTTAATTTTTGATATAAGTTTTTATCTAGGATTTTGACTATTAAGTTGAAAATATTCGATTTAGGATTTAGGTTTTGCAGACTTCACGTGAAGTTTGTACCAATGTGGAGACTTCATGCGAAGTTTGATTAACTTTTGAGACTTCAAATGAAATTTATTTAGAGTTTAGGTTTTAGCAGAAGTCTATTTAGAGTTTATGGTATATGAATCCTTACAAGAAGTCTGCTAAACCAAAATTATTAACCTAACTGGAAATTTTTACCCTCTTATATAAAGGAAACTTACAACTTGTAACCTTAGTTTTGTATATAAAACCTCGCCGTTCTCACACTCTCTCTCTCTCTCTCAAACAGCGCTTTACTCTCTCTCTTTTTTCTCTCGCGTCTTTGATTCGACAATGAGTGAGTCTCTTGCTTTTGTTGATTTATACTGGTTCATCTCTTATCTTGTCGTTGCTGCTTACGATGTTGTGTTTTCTGATTTCTCCTTTGTTTTTTTTTCTTGTAGTTGGTGGTAAGAAAGAGCGGAATCAACGGTGAGTGTGTGATTGTTTTTTTTTATTACGTTTGTTCGCTTTCGTATACCTAGATCTATGGAATCTGACTTTTGGTTTCTGTAATCGCTAGGATTCGAAAGAATCGGTCATATCTAGATTTTGGCCGGAAATCTAATCACGGCTATGGTGGAAGAACGGTGGTCGAGTACATACGGAGACCTGAATCTGGCTATGGCGTAAATCTAATTTTATACTTTATGACATTTAGGGTTCACTACTTCCTTGATTATCCCTTTGGTTTGTTCATCAATGTTATGAAGATTGGTTGGTTTTTGATATATTTGGGAAATGTGGTTTTAGGGGGATGGTCCTGGAAGTGATCAGCAGAAATGGATTAAGTAGTAGGTTCATGGATCAATGCTTCTATTGCTGGACAAGAGCTAGTGAAAGCTAGAATTTGATGAGTCTGAGCCATCAAGGTTACGGACAATCAAGCAAACTCCTGAAAAATCTTATGAAAGAGCAAAAGAGATGCATAAACAAGAAAGCTATAGATTTCAGTGCTCCACTCGTTCAATCCCATTTGTTTTGTAACCAATTTTCATCACAAAACATTCCTTTGTAAAGTTAATTTTTGATGCAATACATAAACCTTAGACCAAAAGACAAGGAAGAGGCATGAAAATTTCAAATCAGAACTAGCACACAAAATTAATCAAACTCAAAAAAAAGGAAGAAAAAGAAATAACTAATCTTGTGTCTATAATACAAACCCATCACCTAAGGCAACACATTTTATATCTAAAGCCACAATGCCAAAGACACACTCAAAGCCACCAACATTTGTTTTATCTCTCTAGTCTTTTGTGCCGGTGTCATGAGATACACACATGCACATTACAAGAACACAAGCGATTTCCAAAGGTCATTTCCGTCGGATTTCCGATGGAAAAAATATGTCGGTTCCAGTTCGTCGGAAATTAATATCCATCGGAAATCCGTCGGACTATTTCGATCGAAATGGGTCGTCGGAAAATTCCGATAAATTACCGACGGCGACGTTTCTGACGGATGTTAGGTCGGAACTAAACGTCAGATCGCCGTCGGATCCGACGGGATTCCGACATGTCATATTTCCGACGGTTATTCCGATGGATATTTGATCGGAAATAAACGTCGGAAATCCATCGGAAATATTTCCGATGGGCATTATTTTCGACGGATCTTTGTCGAAAAAATATGTCGGAATCCCATCTGGAATTATACGTTCCGACGGATTTCCGACGGATATTGGATTTGATTTTTTTTTTGAATTTATTCAATAAATTATAATTTAATATAATTATATAATTCATTACGCAAACTAATTTAATAATTTAATAATAATAATTCATTATCATAAAAAAAATAATTCATTACACAAACTAATTTAATGTTAAAAAAAAACATTAATTTTAAACGGTTGGAGAGTTGTTGAGATCGTCCGGGTTGTTAGGACGAAAGAGATGGAGGAAGGCGCTCTGCATGGTCTTTTTAAGCTCGATGAGCTGGGTCTGGGTTGAGGTGTGTGCGGACTTTAGCTCGTCGACCTCCTCGTCATGGTCTTTCACCGTTTGGGTTAGCCTCTCGATCTCGTCTCTGTACCCCGAAGAAAACCGAGGAATGGAAGAAGACGATTCATGGGTCGGAAGTCCGCCTAACCCAGCGAATCGACATTTGACTTTCCTATGAAAATAAAACATCAAAATAATGTTAGTAATGAAATTTGGAAAGAAAAAAAGATAATTTAAAACAATTTGAAGCTTACATTGAGGACAATGTCGTTGATCTCTTCCCAGGGTATCTCATTCGAGGACGATGACCCATCGAGAGTGAGCTGCGAGATTCCAACTTCTTGTTCCTGATCCAACTTCTTCTTCTTCTTGCACGTCTCAACGAGCTCACGCATGCCGGGATCCTGGATCACACCAGTTTTTTTGTTGGTGTGCCTCTGCTCGATCACTCTAAGGTAGTTGGAAGCTACCCGGGGTAACTCGTTCGAGGACGATGACCCATCGAGAGTGAGCTGCGAGATTCTAACTTCTTGTTCCCGATCCACCTTCTTCTTCTTGCACGTCTCAACGAGCTCACGCATTGATATATCATGGTTTTTACCCTGTTTAGGCCATGATATAAGTCCTTTTTATAGAGTCTTTCTAGTGTTTTGTAGTCTTTTAGAGTCTTTTACAGGTTTTATCACGTTTGGAGCTTAATTGGAGTTTTTGGAGGATTCTGGAGCATTTTGGGAGAAAAGGAGTAGAGTCATGCAGAGATGTCAGAAGTTTGACATTCGTTGAAGAACTTCCAACCGATGAATTGAGCTCAAATTTGGACACAAGACAGATCAATGGATTAGCTTTCATTTGGAAGTGGTTTGAGGCCATTCCAACGGTGCGATCGAAAGTTATACCAGTTTTCGTGGAGACAGTCCAGTATGTCGATCGACACAGTACAGTATCGACCGACACCAATTGCAGACGGGGAAAACGTGATTTTACAAGTATAAAGACCTTGCAACTTGGTCCAGAAGATTTTATTAATTACAGAAAAGGCCCAGAACGTGTTTTAGCTTATAAATTAGGTTTTTAGCCACCTGTTTAGGCTAAGCTTTATTTTCTATACTTTGGTTTTAGAGAGACAAGTCTGAATCTCCCTTCGTCCGAGATCAGATCTCAAAACCTTTCTGATTATTTTATTGATGATTTATTCAGTTATGTTGATTGTTTCATTCACCATGTCTGAGTAGATCCACTTTAGGTTTAGGGTTTTCTCATAAAAGATTTATTTGAATGCTAGGTTAATTATCTGTTTAGGATTCACTATCTGAATTAGTTCTTCACCATAGGTTGTTCTCAAAGCTAATTCTAGGTTGACGAATCTGGAACTTAGATCTTAGGATAATTGATTAGGCATGATAGTGCGATTAGTTACCTGATAGAACCTTAGGTGAGCAAATTGATTATTCGCAAAGAGATTTGGTTTAATTGATTTGTGAACATATCAAACTTGAAATTAAGGCTGATTTATTCTTAGGGATTTGCAAAGAAATTTGGGATCCTGAAGTTTAGATTTAGATAGTCCTCGCAACGACAGTTGGTTGATTATACTTTAGTGATTTGAGTTCAAGAACCGTGCGTAACCTGAACCCTGATTAGTTAGTTTATTTTGCATTCATTGACTTCCTGAGAAATATCCCTGAACCTATCTCTTTCCCATCGAATTACAACTTGTTTACTACTTTCTGCTTTCTGTTAAACCTGAATTGCTTAGCTTAGCTTGATACTATACAATTTATTGTGTGATTTCTGTGAGTCCTTGTGTTCGACCCCTAACTATATTACAACTTATGCTTTAGTATTGTTAGGGTATTAATTTGGGCATATCAATAAAAACCTTTCTGATTATTTTATTGATGATTTATTCAGTTATGTTGATTGTTTCATTCACCATGTCTGAGTAGATCCACTTTAGGTTTAGGGTTTTCTCATAAAGGATTTCTTTGAATGCTAGGTTAATTATCTGTTTAGGATTCAC
>PKML01063078.1:184087-258030 GCA_002933935.1 Eutrema yunnanense | reverse complement strand
TGCTTGAACCAAACCTTTTGTGAGCTTTTCATGCCTAGCCAATGAGAGTTGATGTCTAGGGTGATTAGTGAACTAAGTGGGATTGGAGATTAATGCTTGTTAATCATCTTATCACAAACGATGGTTTGTTCTTGATTTGGTGATTAACAAAGTGATTAGTGCCACGACGGTGGATTAGTCATAATTGTGAATTCCATGTTCTAGGATAGTGTTTAATGCTTCCAAATGATTCATTGTTTGATCGTTATCCATCTCATTGATAGCTTAGTTCATGATCCACATTTCTATCTTTGTTTTCTTTCTTACATTTGTTTCTTTTCCTATAAACATAAAAACCCAAAAACATTGCTCTAGCTTAGGAAGTATCATTGATCTTAATCCAAAAACATTGCTCTAGCTCTAGCCTATCCCTTGTCAAGCTAGTGACACAAAACAAGCATCAATAAGGGTCTTTTGGGTTCAAGGTTGTGGCATGGCTCGTTGGTGGTGATGGCGAAAGCTCTTCCTCCATCTCCATTCACCTAGTCTCACTCCTCATTTGTAAGTACTTCTTTCCTTTTTAGTCTCTTTGCATTTTTATCTTTCGTTTTTTGGTATCTCTCTTGAACTTCTTTCACACCGAGACGTTGTGATCTAAGTTTGGGGGAGGGACCGGTGTCTAATCATGTGTTTTGTGATCTTATTTTGCCTTTGCATACTTGAGTCTCATGCATATCATGCATTTTCAATAAATTTGAAAAATTTTAGGACTAGATAAACATTTGTTCTCATGTTAGGAAGGATTTCTAAGCATGCTTTTCATTATAAGTGATCGGTGGATGCTGACTTTAGGATGAATTGTTGACTAAAAACGCCTTGTGAAGGGTAGCTAGGACTGCTTCTTTGTGGGTTTAGAATTAGGGTTGATTTTGTAATGGGGCATTGGGTAGATGAAAGTCTAGCCTTGTATGCATCTATTGCTCTTCACCCTTAGCATTTTGCCAAAGTCCATTCCTTCAAAAGAGAGATCCCTTGTTTGGAAACCGCCACATGTATTGAGATCATCTTTATCTCAAAACCAAAACCCTTAACCAAATGAGTTTGTTTGCATTGCATGAGCATGATTCACTTGAAACAAATAATGAATGTTAAAGGATTTGATGATATTGATGCTTGTGTAGGTTAAGGCAATTTGATTCGTATTGGGAAGGATATGGCTAGCTCTTTTTAAGTAAACTCGATTGATCGCATCTTAGAGCTAGTAACTTGGATATTGAGTTGAATTCTTTTTATGGCACTTTTGGATTTGAGCTCCCATTTTTAGTCTTTTCCCTTTCTTTATTCTTCTTTGCTTGAGGACAAGCAAATGTTTAAGTTTGGTTGTGTCGCACACCGCTTCCTACTAATGGGTCGTTCCAGTCGCATAAAAATTCAACGCATCTCAAACCGAGCATTCCCGGGTAATGAAAATCGAAAATCTCACATACGACACCATAGTATACAAGATCACCAGACTGAGTGGATACACCGTAATCTGAAGTTGTCGCATTCCTATCATCCCGAAGAATCTTAAAAGTGTACCCCCGTGTGTTATACATCACATGTGATTTTACGTTTGCTAGTGGAAAGCGCATAATTTCTTCTAACTACGTGGGGAATCTTTGACTGTTAGCCTTCTCGGTCGCCACCTGCAAGAATTAAAAATAAATGAGTGAAAGAAATCATTCATTATATATGATAGTTAAAACAAGGCAATTAAAACACTAACATAATCTCTTAACCAACGTCCGAACTCTTCATGTTTGAGCTCGATTAGCTCGTCCTCTGTTTTGTTCGGATATGAAAAACGTTGATAAGCCATATACAAGCTGTGACATTGAAACGATCATCACGTTAACATATATATAATCAATGACCCAATAAGTAATTAATAATTTGGTTCTATATAATACCTCTCATATTCTTCAATTCCGTCGCAGTTTGTGAGAATATACATATGCAAATGATCCCGCTCATGTGATAAAAGTCTCCGCTTCTTGCATTTTCCACTAATTCGTCCAATCTCTAAGAATATATGAGGAACATCGACAGGATATAAAGGTAGTACACCTCCGTCATCATGTCGAGTTGGTCTACGACTCTTCGTTTTCACTTGTGATGGAAAGTAGAACTCGGAAAAATGTGAGGTTTCTTCATTTAAGCTCTGTGAGACAATAGAACCTTCAACTCTGCTCAAATTTTTTACCTTCTTCTTTAGACGAAACATATATCGTTCGAAAGGATAAATCCAATGGTAATGAACGGGGCCCCCTAACTCTGCTTCTCGAGGGAGATGAATGGTTAGATGTTCCATAACATCAAAGAAGGAAGGCGAAAATATCTTCTCCAAATTGCAAAATATTATAGGTATATTATCCGCAAGATTGCGGATACCGTCTGATGTAAGAGAGCGCGAACATAAATCTCAAAAAAGGGCACCAATCCCTGCATAATATGGATAAAAAATAAATAAATAAATACTTATATATTATGTAAAGTATTAACAAATTAATTTAATGATTGTACCTGCAATTGTTTCGTGGACATTACGTGGTAGAAGACATGCAAAGGCAAATGGAAGTAGGTACTGCATCACCACATGACAATCATGACTCTTCATCCCAGTAAACTTCCCTTCTCCATGATCAACGTAGTTCCGAAGGTTAGATGTGTATCCGTCCGGGAATTTAACACTTTCGGTAATCCAGTAAAAAAATGCGACATTTGAAGGTTCATCCAAACGAAAAGCCGGGACCATAGGTGAAAGGACCGCATTTTTATTTTTTTTTGCATATAATTAAACAATAATAATAATAATCCATTAATTATTACACATTAAACAGTACAACACAGGTACTACAGCTTACACAAGCTAACGGTTAAAACAACAACAACAACTGGTATCGATCGATACTCCCCTAGTGTCGATCGATACCCAACAACAAAAGCAAGCCCCGGGTCCTAATCATCCCCTCTTCACTGCCTCGATTCCACGATCAGGCCTTATCTTTACCTGCATCGACAAAAGTGATGCATCAACATTTGGCTGACCAAATGCTGAGTGAGATTGATCATCCCAACAACAGGCTACCAATAAGCACAAGCAATAATCACCAAGAATTAATTCACAAAAATTAAAACTTTCATCACAAAGCCAACACTGGTCTCGATCGATACCCCCATAGTGTCGATCGATGCCCAAACAACACACAACTCCCGACAAGGGAATGGTATCGATCGATACTAAAACCAACACCTGGTATCAATCGATACAACCACCACTCAAGACCACCGCCAATGGTCTGGTATCGATCGATACACACGTGGTATCGATCGATGCCCACGAGACCTAAACACAGGAATCGCCATACAAGCCACAAAAAGCATCAACCAAGCTTTAACAAGGCACCACACAAGCTCACTTGCTAACCTTTGGTCACAACTCACCTTAAACACGAAGGATCGAGCTCTAAAACGACTTCTCCAAGCTCAAGAAGATCTCCCTCTCTTCTCACAAGCCTACGCCAACATCAAGCTCGTCCAACCTCTCCCTCGAGCTTCTCAAGCTCAAACTCTCTCTCGATCTCGCAAGATCTAAGCTTCACCAAGCTTTCTTCTCTCTCTCTCTCTCTCTCTCCTTCTCTCTCTCTCCTTCTCTTCCTCGCGACCTCTCTCGTCTTATCCTCCAAGGATAGGCTTTTTATACTCGAAAGAAGATAAGAGAGAAGACAACCAGGAGAAAAACCTGGCTGGTGTCGATCGATACATGCCGGTATCGATCGATACCACCCCCGGAACAATCCGAATTAATTATTTTTCCCCAATAATGAATTCTTCCGGAACACGAACGCTACAATAGGCTTCCCGTTCCATGTCACATGGAGTGCTCTTCGAGAACGAATATCTGGTAAGTCCAATCTAGACTTCAGATTGTCCTTTGTCTTCCCTTGGACATTGAGAACGGTGTTCATAATGTTGTCGAAAAAATTCTTCTCAATGTGCATTACATCTAAATTATGCCTCAAAAGTTGGTCCTTCCAATAATGAAAATCCTAGAAAATACTCTTTTTGTGCCAATTATGTACGTTGCCACAACCATCAACTGGATGATGCCCCTTACCACCACAATCAACGGTCCTCTCTACACCAAAATCTCTGAACCGAGTCAACAAATACTCTCCATCTAACTCAGGAGGTGGACCATCAAATACTTTCCGGTTCTTCCTAAAAAATGTGGTGCTACGACGATAAGGATGATTGCTAGGTAGGAATCACCTATAAAAGTCAAACCAAGAGGTTTTGCGTCCGTGCTTCAATTGGAACGCATCAGTGTTATCTTGACAGTACATGCACGATAACCTTCCGTGAGTTGTCCATCCTGGTAACATGCCATATGCTGGAAAATCGCTAATGGTCCACCTAAGTACCGACCGCATGATGAAATTATGCTGACAAGAAACATCAAACGCCTCAACACCTTGGTCCCATAACATTCGCAACTCATAAATCGATGGCTGCAAAAACACATCAAGTGATCTCTTCGGATGCTCTGGTCGAGGAACGGGAATGCTAAGGAACAAGAACTCCCTTCGCATGGACAAAGATATTGCCTGCCGTGCTTCCCAAAAGGGTTGAAACCATCAGTACATAATCCAAGGTATACGTTCCTCGCCTCATACGCAAAGCTGGGATACATAGATTGAAAAAAAAATTCATGCTCCTGCGTCTGACGGATGGGCGATTTCTCCATCTGTTGTATGCCCTGCATGCCATCTCATTGCTCTCGCTATGCGCTCTGACTGATATAACCTCTACAATCTCTCTGTTAATGGCAAATATCACATCCGTTTATATGGCACTGGCACTCTTCCACCTGTTTCCTTATACCGAGGTTTGCGACAAAAACGGCATGACGAACGGTCTGCGTCCTCTCTCCAGTAGAGCATACAGTTGTCGATGCATACATCTATCATCTGATACGGCAATCATAGACTTTGAACAAGTTTCTGTATCTCATAGTATGATGCAGGTGCAAGATTATCTTCTGGCAAAATGTCTTTCACAAAATCAGCGATTGCATCCACGCACTCCTCAATCAAATTGAAATCCGTCTTTATACCCATCATCCTAGTTCCAGTTGATAAAGGGGAATGCCCACCTCTACACCCATTATATAACGGACACTACAAGAATATTGAGTATTCATAGCAGAAGAAAATAGCGTTTTAGGTGTTTATGCTATAGTTGATTTAACCATGATTTTTGTATAGCGTTTGTTTATTAGTAAACACAAGGCCTAGTAAACGCTATCAATATGTTAGCCGGAGAAAAAAATATTACGCGGCAATCTTTTTGGCTCAAAGTTATTAAACACAATTAAAGCGCTATGCAAATGTCGAGCGGGTGATAAAATTTTAAGTGCCCGCCTTTGGAATAAAAAGAAAAATAAAAAAAATAAAAAATTTCTGGCTAAATTTTTCTAAGGCAAAACCACAGAGACATCGTTCCATGTCGTTTTTCAGCTCGAACTCTCACTTTCCCTGTCGAATTCTCATTCTCCCTCTCGAATTATCACTTTCCCTCTTGAATTCTCCTCCTAATCTGACGCTTTGATGGTCTAGCAGCTGCTGAGGAATTCTCGTATTCGTTGCTGAGGGATTCTCGTCAATTGCTCAAGAACGAAGCTGACATTGGAAGGTTAAATGTTTGGTAATCGATACGCATATATATGGATTTAGGGTTTTTACATGTTTGGTATTGAATCGATTCGTTTATTTTGTTATTTTGCAGGCAGGTTTCAGGGTTCGATTCAGTTAAAGGTATGTAAAATTTATAGGGTCTTAGTTTGAATTTGTGTTTTCGGTCTATTGTTTCTCTAAGTGTAATCGATTTAGGGTTAATTGCGTCTCCAACTTTAAGCGATTTATTGTTGCAATAAGCAACTATTTTTTTTAAGTACAATCGATGCTTCCAATTTTTCAGAGAGCTTTGGGTTTCAGAACTTGAGTTCTGTATTAGACGCAAGTTTTAGGCTTATGAAGTTCGCATTCAGCAAAGGAGTACACAAATTTGGCTGGTATATGATTGGTATGGTTTAATTTGACTGCCTGATTTACATATTTGTGTGTCTGGTATATGAAGTTATTATTTTATATGTATGTATACATGGAAAAGTCTTGGGTTTGGATACCAAGGTATGGAATTGTTTGTTATTTTCATTGATTTGTTAAGTACAAATGTGTTTAAGAATTCGATTGAAATTTGAAAAAAAATCTGATCATCCCTTTTGATATCTTTGTATTTCAAATCTTTTAAGCTTTAAGGATTTGTCATTGTCAGGTCGTTATGATGGGGCTGGATGCTGCTGGCAAAACAACTATTATCTACAAACTTCAGATAGGAGAAGTTTTGTCAACTGTCCCCATGATTGGTACGTTGTGTGATTTTTTCCATTTCTTAAGAATATTTCAGAACCAGTGTTATTGTAATAGCTGTGATTATTATTCTTGTTCTCATCGGCTAATTAGTGGTATTGATTCCTTGGTTTTGGAATAAGATTTGGAGCTGTTAGATTCAATATATTAAGACGTTACATTCTGAATCCATATGTCTTGTCTGTGAATTCTCTGGTGTCATATGTAGTTTTGATACTTGTGTGGTATTAGTTCTTCCGAGAGTATACTTTTTTATGGTCATTGTTTTGATATTTTCCCTTTGGTTGCTTGGAATATATGTTTGCTGACAGTTTAAAACTTTGTTACGCAGGATTTAATGTTGAAAAAATTCAGTACAAGAATGTGATGTTGGTGGCCAAGAGAAACTGAGACCTCTTTGGAGCTGATTAAGGACAGGATTGTTCTTGATGTTGGAGTTGGGACAAGTCAAGAATCTTGTCTCTGTTCTGTGCCAAGGCAGGAGCAGCTCATGTATACGTTGTGTGTCTTCATTCCTTTCCGTCTTTTTTTTTTCATAAGTGAAAATCTCTTCAAATCTGAATGATTTGATTGAGGATGTTCCTTAATAGGTTGAATGTTCTCAAATGGCTGACATGGCAAAGGAGATTGTTAAACCGTTCCGAGTTGTCCTGGGCACTTGTTAATGATGATTGGTCACTTGCAAACCCACAGATGAGTGTGACGGCAGACCATCGTGTCATCTATGGTGCTGATCTTGCACAATTCTTGCAAACATTGGCTAGCATTATTAAGGACCCAAAGGACCTTACGTTTTAGGCCAAATTACTGCTTTTTCGCTACTCATTCTTCTCTGCTTTTGATTCCATGGGAACTTGTATTTTTGCGCTAAACAGTTTCTTTGATAGAATCGACCTTTTAAGATTAATGTTGAACATAATCGTTTCTTTGTTTGAGCTATATCCTGCAACATTTGGCTCAATGAAAGGCCTCCCCACATGATTTTGCTGCTGACTTTTTCATATTTATATACACTTCATCTTATTTGATTTCGATCATCATGTTTTTAGTAAGAAACAATATTCTTACGTTAGACGTTTCTAGCTATTTAGTTTAGGATATAGAGATTTACACTTGTAAAAAAAAATTCTATTTCTTAATTAAAAAAAAAATACAGCAAATTATTGTTTCATACTAAAAACATAAAATAGAATAGAAACAATATTGCAAAATAAAAAGGAAAAGTTAGTGCATCTTTGATTTAGAGTTTATGGCATAGGGTTTAGGGTTTATGGTATAGGGTTTGAAATATATTTTTCTAAATTTATTAACAATATAAATATAATAATTTTTATGGATTAATGAGTTGATTTAAGGTGTATGAGTTGACACTTGCAATATATTTTTCTATTTTTTAATTAAAAAAAAATACAACAAATTATTTTTTCATACAAAGAACATATAATAGAATAGTAAAAACTATTACAAAATTAAAAATAATAAGAAAAAGTTAGTGAATCTTTGATTTAAAGTTTAGGGCACATGATTTGGAGTTTAGTGTATAAGTGTTATGATATATATTTTTTTGTTCTATTAACAATAGAATTGTAATAATTTTGAAGTATTAATGAGTGTTTGATTTAGTATATATAGATATTTTTTATATTTCTCAAATTTTTAAAAAAATATAACAAATTATTGTTTTATACTAAAAACGTAATATAGAACATAAAAAACTATTACAAAATACAAAATAAATAGGAAATATAACATTATAAATACATTTAGGGTATAAACTATTTATATTATGTTGTCAAATTACCAAATGAAAATAAGTGCAAATGATTGTCAATGATTGCAAAAATGATTTCAAAAATGATTACAAACATACAAACCCTAGAAACTAATGTTAAGTTACTTAGTCTTTCATCTATAGTTTAGGGTTTCACAACATTTGTTATATAGTTTTTTGTTATTAGTATTTGTGTAAACTACAAAATTATATATTATTACAAAATAAATAAATTATCATAAAAGCAAACATTTATAAATTAAAAATATAAATAAAACCTATTAAAAATCGTTTTATTTAGGTTATGAGAAAATAAATAAACATTCACAAGATCAGAACCAATGGGAAAGTATCACTCGGATCAATTACGTAGCACAATCTAACACCGTTGGATCCTTATCTTTTTCTCATATTGACACTTCATCAACTTTAGTTTATCTCCGACTGAGAGAACGGATAGGTGACATGGCATATTTCTTATTCTCTCCTTTTCTCTCTATGGTTCGAGAGATGAAGCGAGACAGCGGACAAGAAGCTTCTCATCTCCTCTCGCCCTCCGTTTTGTCTTCTCGAGCTCTCCCTTCGCAATAGAGACTCCCTCGTTGACGATTTCGTTCTGTCTTCTTCGCATAAATGAAAAAAGCTTCGCCCTTTGTTCTTATTCCTTCGTCCTCTGCGCTCTGTCCTTGCATCATCCACTCAGATCTATAATTATATTGCTTTCGCATCCATCAGGTTTGTATGGATCTCGAATTACTGCTTCGTCTAAGGAATTGATAAACCCTAATTTCTATTGTAGAATAATCTTTTCGTAGGTTTGCCGGGAATCTATATCTTATGACACTGCTCTCTATTGTTTTAGATTAGGAATCCAAAGTTTAGGAATTGATAATAAAAATCTGGTATTATTCATTTTAATATGTCAAAATATCCATAATAACCAAAAAATAGCAGTAAATCCAAATTATATATATAATTCGATTATTATAATAAATTGCAGTAAACCTAGCAATTCGTAATTTAAATCAAAATTATTAGAATAAATTATAAAAACATTACATATATGGTATGCTATAGAAAAATTACAAAAATGCTATGAATAAAACAATTAATAACAAAATACAATTGCTATTGTTAAATATATGATTGCAAAAAAAAATGCTATATTAAATGAATATACGATAGCAATGCCAAAAACCGCTAACTAAAGTACCAGATCTATTGTCGCGGGCGATGATATAGCGCTTCTAAAACCGCTATGGTATCATTACATAGCGTTTTTCCAGTGCTAAGAAAACCCATTTTTCCGCTATGGTATCCATATGTTTAGCAGCGTCTAACATATCAAAGAATCTCCGAGATTCTAAGTTAGGTTCTTCTCCTCTATCTCCATACTCAGCAACCGATGGTATACTTTCACGAAATGCATCGTTCACCATCTGAACATGACCTACAGTACTTTCTACTTCCATTGCGGGTTCTTCTAAGCTAGCGTTATCCCTAATATACTCTTCACTAGTACTAGCATAATTATCCACCAATGTATCATTTTCTCCATGATAATACCAAATCTTGTAACCCGGCATAAACCCATGACAATAAACGTGTGACCATACTTCCTCTACCACGATTAATATACGATTCCCACAATTCTTACAAGGGCAATAGATTTTACCAGTTTTTTTGGTTTTCTTCTGATTACCCGCAAATGCCATGAATTCCTGCAGACCTTCTCTGAATTCTTCCGTAACTAGGACCGTGTCTGGAATTGGATGAGGCTTGTCCATCCATGATCGAAAATAATAATAAGGATCTGAAGAAGACATTTTCGTAAGGAAATAGATAAGAGAGAGTTTTTTTTGTGATTGTAAATGAAAGGGTGTATACGTTTATATAAGAAAAATTGTGCACGTTTTCCGACGGATTTCCGAAAATATTATCGATGTCGGCAACGATGTCGGCAACATCAGCATTTGTCGGAAATCCGTCGGAAATTGTCCGACGGATGGCCGTCGTCGAAAATCCGTCGGCAACGATGTCGGCAACATGTCAGAAATTGACCGACGGATGGCCGTCGTCGGAAATCCGTCGGCAACATGTCGACAACAACATCATTTGTCGGAAATCCATCGGAAATTTTCGACGGATTTCTGACGGGTAAAGTTTTACGACGGATGGTACGTTCGTCCAAATCCCATCGGAAATTTCCGACGGAATTATAGCCGTCGTAATTTCCGACGGAAATGGCCATGTTTTCTTGTAGTGGCATGTTTAGATACACACATACCGAAAAGTGTGTGTTCCTTTTAAAACACTTTCCGGGGAGTAAGCAAAGAAAACAAGTGAAGCAGACTTCACCCAAAATCTACACAAATGTTTTAAAACCTTAATCTTACAAAAAAATTGGGTCTTTCATAATTATAACACATAAACACGCCAAACTATTACATAAACAAAAACAATAACTAATACACATGTGAGAACAAACAAACAAAACAAAAATACTATAAATGAACTTTTAACAAAATTAACCACACAGACTTCAACCGAAGCCTGCCCCGTATTATGAAACTTCACTCGAAGTCTGCACAATGAGCTAAAAACTAATCAAACAAGAAAATTGATTTTTTGCATAATTATAACACATAAACACGTCAAACTCATACAAATGCAGCAACAACAACAAACATACATAACAAATATGTTATAAATGCATTTTTAACAAAATTAACCACACAGATTTCACCGTAAATTAGGGGTATATTTTTGCAATTGACCATAAGTTTGACTTTTAAGGAGTAGACTTTAGGTGAAGTCTGCGAAGACTTCAGGTGAAGTCTGCGAAATAAACATGTTAGTTTTGCAATTGACAATAATTTGACTTTTTCGAGCATACTTCATGTGAAGTCTGCAGAATTTCACTTGAAGTGTACTCTAAAAATGATGTATACTAGATGTTAGTTTTGCAATTGACCAAGTTTGACTTTAGTAAACTAGACTTCATGTGAAGTATGAAACATGCATACTTCATACGATGTCTACTCTAGGTTAGTTTTGCGTTTGACCAAAATCTTGAATTAAATTAATTGGAGACTTCGCATGAAGTCTACGTAATTAAGTCTGCTAATTAAATAATTTTCCTGGTCAATGTTCAAAATTTTTGTCAAACGCAAAATTAACCTCTTGATTTATAAGTCTGCTCTAAAAAGTCAAAGTTTTGGTGATGCGATCCTCCCAAGGATTCTCACTCGAAGTTGGTAAAAGGGGATAAGCTTTGATTCTATGAAACCGAAAAGCTGCAAAGAACAAAAGATGTGGTTTGAATGGTCGCACAAGAGATGTGGAAGGCTCCTGATATTCCTAAACGACTCCTTGGATATGACACACCAAGACAAGTCGAGTTTTGATTGATTGGATATGACTCACCAAACAATCGGGTTTGATCGAGGATATTATTCACCAAGATCGAATTGCTCACAAAGAGATTTCACTCACAAAATATTTGATCCAAAGATGATTTCTCAAATGAGATTACAAGAGTTTATAAAGAAGAAATGTGGTTAAAAAAAAATAGGCAACTCGAAAATAGGAGTAAGACTACACTTAAAAACATAACTATTAAATTAAGAGTTAAAAAACTCTTCAAGTCCCATTCGACCAGCCCCTTGATCTTCTTGGTCGAGTTTATTTCCTTTGGGCCACGGCATAGAACTCCTCTTGGGCTTAGTATAGTGTTCCCGGATGGCAAACATAAGTCTGCAAGCTTCTAAACGAATTGGGCCTTGAACTCTTCAAATATAGGACCAGGTCAACCCATTTAGACAAATGGGCAATAACTTTTTGGTCTGATGTCCATTTCTTCTGAGCTTGGGTTTGTTGGAACCCTAATAGATCCATTAAGATTCTTCAAGTGGTTTTACGTTTAGATCGTACCTGAGTTGGGTTGTGCAACAAGATCTTTGGCTCAGTCTCGCAATAGGGCCTGAAAAAGATCCATTGACTTGTAAAATCTATAACTTTCACATCTAAACCGGTTTTGATGTGAATCAAATTCTCTATGGTTCTGTGATGAGTCAAGATTCCAGAAAAATTCAGTTCATAGCTTGATTCCTTCTGGTTTGGTCGAAAACCTCCAATTAAGGCGCGTAACTCCGAATTGAGTAAGCTCATGTTAGCCTGATTTGAACGTTGAATATCTTCTTCATTAGTGCCAGTCATGATCATATCATTGGTCAAATGCAAAACTGACATAGAGTAGACTTCATGTGAAGTCTGCTCTACAAAAGTCAAAGTTTGGTCAAATGCAAAACTAACTTCTCTTTTACGCAGAATTCATGCGAAGTCCAAGATTTTTTTTTGTTTTCAATAGAGAATTCGCATGAAGTCTCCGTTGAAAAACTTAAAAAATGGTCAATTTCAAAACTAACATATGCGTTGACTAGAAGATTTCACATGAAGTCTCCGATGAAGAGTATCGCGAAGCATATCTGAAAATTCACGAAAATCAAATGGATATTTACTTAGATCCGATTTGAGTTCGTTTTTAGTCTCGCCAAGCGCGCAGAACTTCGACCAAAGAAGCTCAGTCGTTTTTTATGCAAGAATCACCGAAAATCACAAGATCAATAAATTTGCAAATTTTAAAACGTAAATTAGAGAGTTTTTTGGATGAAATTGGAAAAGAATTGGAAGATTATGAGGTTATGAGCTCACACATTGAGCATTTAGAGCCCTAAAATCGGTTGGGTAAACATTTATAGCTTGAAATTGGTTGTTAATAGTGGTTGAAAAAATTGAAAAATATGTCATTTTCATTAATAAGTGATATGCCATTGATTATTATGTCTTTTTGCTATTAAAAAAAAAATTAAGAACATAATGGCATTTTCGTGAAGATGTGGTTGTGAAGAATATAATGGAGATAAAGGGGTATTTGTTGAAAATTGAGTGAAAATGGGTTATGTTTGCATTTGACCACAAATTGTTAGTCATTTTTGCAAATACCCCTAAAAAAATTGTGTCGGAACGGTCTCAAATGGACGAAATTCACATACGATAAAATATGTTTTTTTGGTTCAACTTATATTTATATTAATCTTAAATGGCGCTTACAATCCAAAGAAGCATGGAGCTCGTTACCAAAGATTCCGAACTTTCAACATAATTAAAATACAAAGCATGATAAAAATAAGATAAACGGTTACAATCATAGAAAATAATCGGAAGCTCCTTCAAGAGGGCTAGTTCTTCTGCCATCAAAAGCGAGCGAATGAAACTTTTAGCTCGTAGTGCCATCAAGGCTGAACGTTTAAAGACATTTTCCATAAAAGAGAAAGTGGATGGAATGGTTCTCTCCGAAACGGAGGAATGTGATGAAAGTGATCTCTTCAAAACAGAGGAACCTCTCTCCCCAATGGTGGAAGTTGGTAACACGGTCAAACCCGAACTGGGAAAGACCGAAATCAAGGGTGACAATATAATAATTATGTAAAACACCGTGCTATTTTTCACTTTGGTCTTAATTGCTTATCGACCAAATTTGATTTTTAATGAGGTTGAAAAGATATATTATTGGGAAAATACGACTAGACTATGAACTGAATTTACATGTTGTTCCGAATCAAATGTTTGTGTGATATGCTCAAATTAATACCCTATTTAGATACTAAAGCAGTTGTTATAGTATAGTTAGGGGTCGAACACAAGGACTCACGAAACACACAATAGATTATATAGGTGAGAATCACGCTAAGCAATCAATGGTATTAAAGACATAATGTAAATTAAAACGGTTGTGAATTCAATTGGAGAAAGGCTAGGTTCAGGGTATTCCTCAGGGAATAACTAAATGCAGATAAACTAACTAGCAGGATTCAGATTTAAAGCGGTTCTTGAACTCAAATCACTAAGATATAGTTAACCAACTCTCGCTGCGAAAACTATCTAAATCTAAATTCTAGGAATTCCAAATCTCTTTGCGAATCCTAAAGTCTAAATCAGCTTTTTAATCAGGTTTGATTTGTTCACAAAAAAACTAAACCAAATCTCTTTGCGAATAGTTATTTTGCTCACCTTAGGTTCTATCAGGTAATTAATCGCACTCTCGTGCCTAATCAATTATCCTAAGATCTAGCTTCTAGGTGATCAATATAGAATTAGCTTTGCAAACAACCTATAATGAAGAACTAATTCAGATGGTGAATCCTAATAATAAATCAACCTAGCATTCAGAGAAAACCCTATTGAGAACCCTGAACCTAACAATAGATCTACTCAGACATGGAGAATGAAACAATCAACATAATTGCATAAATCATCAAATAAATCAGAAAGAGTAACGAGAGGGTTCGAAATCTTCTCTCAGACGAACAGAGTTTCAGACTTGTCTCCCTTCAAAGGCTCTCTCTCAAAACTAGAATAAAATAAGCATAGCCATGAAAGTGGCTGTAAAACCTAATTAAATAGTCTAAACACGAATTGGGGTCTTCTTGTAAATATTAAAGTCTTCTGGGCAAGTTTTGCAATTCTTCAAAACTTCATTAAGGCGCGACTTGAAATCTGCTTCGACGGGTGTCGATCGATACTAGGGGGTATCGATCGATACTTGACGCTTTGATCGGGCATTTAGTCATCAGACTTCAGTTTCGCTCCAGAATGCTCCATAAAACTCTAATATTTCCAATAATACTCAAAATATGCTAAAACCTGTAAAAGACTCTAAAAGACTCTATAATAGAATAAAGACTCGATAAAACGGACTTATATCATGGCTTAAACGAGGTAAAAACTATGATATATCAACTCCCCCAGACTTAGCTTTTGCTTGCCCTCAAGCAAATAAAAGACTAAACCAGAGAAAGAGGTTTGAAAACGTATAGACTCACCTGTTCTTGAAACGTTGCAATGACCCTTTTTCCAAACACCCAAATGTCACCTAACCAGCTTTTGATCTAACCACCATGTACTTCTCCGTAGACATTCGCAGTTCCCCAGACTACACACATTATTTCGCAGCATTGTTCAATCAAGCCATCCTTGCCAGTTTCATCACTGTGAATAAATATCAAGAGCCTTCTAGATTCTTTCCCATACAATATCATAACAAGGAACCACCTTTTTCACACTTTTTGGTATTATTTCTCTCCCCCAGACTTATTTCTTATTATGTTATCTTCTTATTTTTTAGCTCTGCATATACAAATCAAGGTATGAGACGCGAGTATTGTTGGTGTTTACCACCTAATCCCCGGTTCTTTCCCTATCAATGTATCAAAGAATGTAGGCGAATAATGGCATCATAGAAAAATCCTAGCCTCGCTTCCAATCCTTTGTGTGATTGTTCTCTCTTAAGTAAAATAATGGGATCGTTGGAAATTTTTCTAACCCTCTACTCAGAAGAAAATCATTTCATCTTTTAATGCATCTTATTAATTAACTTATAACAGGGAGAGAAATACCATAATTCCAAACACATGGGTTCCTTTGTCAGATACGAATGAGGAATCAAGCTCTATAGATACTAACCACATTGATGAAGTGCAAAAATTTGGCTCAGGCTTTAAGGAACTTTGCTGGAAACATGAGTGTCTTCTAGTTAACCGGTCAGCCTTTGGATTTTTCATTAATCGATCTAGAGCTGATTCTGTAACAATTGTCACTTAGAAGCAAGGTCAAATCAATAGATTCAAGAAAAATATCATAGTCTCAGATAAAATTTTGACTCAATAAAACGACTCAATAAAACAATGAATGACTCAAAAGTGGACTGACTCTAAGAAAAACAAGAAACAAATGTCAGCGACTACCTCCCCCAGACCTAAACAACACTGTCCCCAGTGTTATCTAGCCTAGAGTTGGTGAAAGGAAACAAATGAACTGAATGGATATAGGAGAAACAAAAAGTTACCGTGCTGGAACACTGAGTATCGATCGACACACAACTTGGTATCGAGCGATACCAAGTTTAAACCGATACGATGTTCTCTGTAATCGCGTAGGGTGTCGATCGATATTGGCAGGTATCGATCGACACTAACCGTATGTCGACACACGGATTGAAAATCAGTGTGGTCGAGTTGCTTAACCAGAGAACGCATTCCATTGTGTCAGATGTCAGCACTGTTATGAACACTCAAAAACAGGTTAAAAGCAGCATGGTAGATCAAAGATGAATCCAAAGAAGTTCAAATGCAAAAACAAACATTGACATAAATTCAACAGAAAAGAAAAATAAAAGAAAAAGAAAGAAAAATACAAACGTGAAGATAGAGAAGACTAATCATCCGTTTCCTCAAAATCACTCGCATCGTCAGCAGCAGTAGTGGTACGTGAAGGTCCAGGCTGAGACGACGGATCAGCATCTGTGGTGGTCGTGCAACGGCAGCGAACAGCTGCCCAAATGCTCTTCAAGCTCGCAATCATCAGTCGCTGGAAAGCGGCTAGCTCCATCGGAACATCTGTGTCATCGGGCCACTGTGGCTCTGGAATAGGTGGACACGGTGCAGCCTGTGTACGTTCTCTCTGACATGAAGTAGATGAGATATCAGCAGCAGGTGGACGAACCTGTCGTCTGGTCGCAGAGATCGAAGTCAACGACTCTGTAGGAGGCTCAAAACAGAGCTGAGCAGGATCCTCAGATATGTCCGTCAGTTCCCTGTCAGGTAGCTGCACTAGGAAACTCCCATCTGATCTACTAAGAATCCACTTCCTTCCGGATTTCAACCACTTAAGGTTCCTCAGATGAGCCTCATCTATGTATCGACGCGTAGTCACGATCCTGTAGCTCGTAGTGCTGATGTCGAGGTGCTGGAAGATAGGTGTCAGAAGACTACCAACTGATTCCTTCTTCGTGCTCGTCCCTGTGAATGGTTTGGTCTTCAGAGAGACCAAGTGATGTGCAAAAATAGCCCCAAGTTTAACATCCTCAAGCACAGGCCAATCAAAGTCCTCCTCAGGGATGATGTTCCTGACAGCCAGAAACAACAGCAGAAGCTCAGACACTCTCATCTTGTTAGGCTCCATCTTGCGCATGAGAGTTGTGCTCAGGATCCTAACAAAGCAACGCAGGACCGTATGTCGAATGTCCATCTGAGTGGACGTCTAAGACTCGTAGACGCCGTTACCGAACCATGCCCAAAATCCGCGCATGTCAGGATGAGCAGCTGGAAGAGCAATTCTCCTGCGATCTTATCGAAACCCATAGATATCACAAAGATCAGGGAGTGAAATTCTGTACCACACTCTGCGAGACATGAAGGACAGGCTACCTCCCTTGCGTCTCGCAGAAGCTCACCGGACTAGCTAACGCGAGTTGTCGCCATGAACTAACGAACCAAGTCTGGGTAGAGATCAAACTGTCGTGTAGCCATGTGACCAAAACCAATCCGCTCAAGCAGACGAGCCAAATCTGAATCAAGACCCTGCTGATGCAGAGAAACTCCATCCACAAACATGGTAGGCTCGATGGTAACACCCAACCATGCGTTATAGAACAGCGTGTCGAAATCGTCCCACTCCTCAGAAATGGGTCTAAAGGCGGTGTCATCACTCAAGGCGTGCGCCTTCTTCTGTCCATCCCAAAACCTTTCAGAGACGATCTTGGTACCCTCTCGTCTAGGCCAAGGGTCGGTGCTTGGGCATGTAGTGGTACGAGTAAAACCAGCAGACTGAGGAGTGGGGTTCATAGGCGGAGGTGGTGGTCCAGATGGTGAAGTAGGAGAGGCTCTGCGTAACGTGTCACCTGGAAGCTCATCTTCCTCTGTCTCTCCGTTAAATATAACCATGTAACTGTCGCGACCCCGGACAGTGCTCACGAAACCTCGACGCCAAAACGCACCATCCCGGTACTTCACTCTGTCATTCAGCTTGTACGTCACTGGTGCCCAGCAAGAGGTTGACGTACGGAGAGCACGACAAGATTGCTCGTCCACTATCAGACTAGTAGTGGGTTGATTAATTGGCACAACTCTGTAGCAGCCGTTTCCAAGACAAGCTTTAACTACGGCCTCAAACCACTGCGAGGAGATTTTCACTTCAACTCGCTCGTTCACATGAAATCGTCCCGCGTCAACCGAAGTCCGTGTTCTCTTTGGTGCAGACATCTGAAATCATCAACAAACACAAGACACGACATAAATCACACATCTCTCCCATTAACCACAAACAAAATCGCATAAGAGGTATGAGGGTATCGATCGATGCCATAGGGTATCGATCGATACTCTGAAGCAGTTCCAAGTGCATCGATTACTCAAAATCCCAAATCATCAACAACAAAAATCAAGGCAATGCAAAGGTATAGGTTGGTTCGAAACTACCATAGAACAACTCAGCAAACGACATGCATCGATAAAAACAAGTTGTAAAGAGTGGAATTTCACAAACCCATAACCTTAAAAATCGAAATGAAAAACTGGAATTTCGAGATCATACCTTTGTTGGATTGAGAAACAAGTGCTAGATATGGATAGAGAATGAAATTCTAACGAATCTAGACACTTAAATCGCTCAATTCGGTGAAGATTTGAAAAAGTTGGGATTTGAGAGAGGGAGAGAGGCGGCGGTATCAAGCGATGAAGGATTTAGAGGAAGAAGACAAAACCGTAGGGTTTTAAAGAAACTTACCTGACCGTGGAGTATCGATCGATACCCGGAGGTATCGATCGACACTTGTCGATTTTTAGTCGACACTGGATGGTGTCGATCGACACGTATGGAAATTATGCTCCCTTTCCCCGACACTTGGCATCGATCGACACTTACATGTATCGATCGACACTCCTTGTCAAATCTGCTTCACATTCGATACAAAATCAAAAATCAAAAACAAAATGAAAATAAAACGTATGTACAGACTTACCAGTGGGTTGCTTCCCACTCAACGCTTGTTTAACGTCACGAGTTTGACTTTACTGGCGATCAGTCGGAAGGAAGTAGGGAACTCACTCCCATGGAAGTTCCACAACTAGACACTTCCAAACTCAGAGTTTTGCGCAGCATACGCTCAATAACTTCCTGCCCTTTCTCTTTCAGCTCTGGGGTTATGATGATTCTGGCCTTAGAGAACGGTTTTGAGCGTCCCTTGCACTTCACCTTGTACTCGATCAAATTTCCATCGCTCTTCTGAGGGGTTAAGGTGACATATGTAGTGTTCTCGACGCTTTTGTCATTCACCTTCTTATTCGCCTTAGTCTTTTTGATGAATTTGTTGGCGATGATAGGAGGATAATTTAAAGCAGTCGGCACAGCATCAAGCTTGTCTAGTAGATCAACCATCAGTGTTTCTCCCGCACCAACAGGGATGCAAGATACTTGTGTGTGAGCTCTTCTAGGAGGGATGGCTTCGTAGGAGACATGCTCGTCAATGTGCGAGAATGAAATCCTCCTATTGGGTGTATCCATAACTGCACCAGCAGTAGCCATGAACGATCTTCCAAGGATCAAAGGCGTGCTAGACCTTGCATGCATCTCCACAACCTGAAAGTCAGTAGGAACCAAACAGTCTCCTACCTTAACAACCATGTCAGCTATTGTACCAAACGGAACTGATGTGGAAGAGTTCACAAATGTGAGGGGCATCTGAGTAGATCGTATGTCTTCGATCTTAAGCTTCTCTGCGAGTGCCTTTGAAATGACATTCACGATGGACCCTGAATCAACCAGTGATTCCTTGATTTCAACTCCAGAGATGGAGCATGGAACTGAAAATTTCCCTGGGTCTTCCTTCTTAGTCAACCGCTTTGGTGGAGGCGGTGGACTTCTGACTTTAATGAAGAGTTCCTTAATCTCTTCCTCAGTTTCTCTGCAATCCTGAAAGTGACTCAGCAGAGGCATGTACTCAAGAGCTTCTTCAAAAGTATGTGTGAGTGGAATTCTTCGTACCATTTTCTCAAAGCCACGCAGCTGCTTTGGAGAGATGGGATCTCTGAGGTGTTTAGGTGGTCGAGGATCTGGTTTCTTAGGCATGTAGACACGTTCCTCAACCATCTCTGGTTTCTTCACGATCCATGGTTCAATACCCGAGGGGTTTCGATCGATACCAGGTTGGTGTCGATCGACACAAGGTTCTTGTATCGATTCCTTAGGTTGGTATCGATCGATATCAGGAATTGTATCGATCGATACTGACGGATCAGGTTCGGAATCACCTTGTTCAAGGTTTTCGAGATCTCCCACACCATTCAAGGTGATGGCATTGACGTACTCCTTCTGTGCCTGAGTGGCCTTTCCTTTAACAGCTGCTGCAGTCTGAGCTACTTGCGTTTCCAACATCTTCTGATGAGTATCGAGCGCGTCGATCCTTCCACTCAGATCCTTGTACACATCATCTATCTTTCTGTTGAGATTCACAGTAAGTTGCTGCTGTCCTTGAACCAGTTGTTCAAACATAGCTTCGATTTTGCTATCTGGAAGCTTAGCAGGTACAGGCTGATAATATTAGTTCCCATAGTTCTTGACATACCCACTGTTCTGAGGTGGTTTCTGGCCAAACTGATTCGACCTTCCTTGCTGCGAGTTGTTGTTGAAATTCCGGTTGTTGTTGAACTGATTTCTCTGACCCTGAAAGCCAGAACCACCAATGTAGTTAACATCCTCTACTTCATCTTCGTTTAAAATCTCGACATCGTCAGCAAAGTGAACAGCTTTCTGTGTCTTGCCCATCAGAAGACTGTGCATAGAGTCCAACTTAGCTTGGAAATCAGCGATCTGCGAACCATCCACGTTACCAGCTAGCTTCCTCCGCTCAAAATCAGCATTCTTGGTGCTATTACTAGACGCCAAGTTCTCAATCAACACGTAAGCTTCGTCAGGATACTTGGTGTTGAAGTTTCCATTGCTCGCGGCATCCAAAGTCATCTGGTACCTCCAGTCGAGCCCTCTGAAAAAAATCCCATCAACTGAACATCAGAGTATCCGTGATGTGGACAATCCCTCTGATACGATCTAAATCTTGTCCAAGCAGCCTTGAACGCCTCGGTAGGTCCTTGAGAAAACTGGGAGATCTTGTTCATCAGATCCTCAGATCGTGCATCATCATAGAAATTGTTCAGAAAGGCAGTCCTAGTATCTTCCCAGCTAGTCAGCGATCCAGGAGATAGTTGCTTCAGCCAGTAGGTCGTATCTCCACCAAGAGAGTACGGGAAAAGCTTGCAAAAGAGGTAGTCGTAAGACACTCCATTGCTCTTGATGCTAGTGACCAAGTCTTCGAACTTTTCAATGTGATCCATTGGATGTTCGTTGGAAAGACCATGGAAAAGATGATGTCCCACAAGAGTGTAGTACGCAGGTTTCAGCTCAAAGTCATTTCTCTGATAAGCAGGAGGACGAATCGCCGACCGATTGGCGTAAAACTGATTTGGCATGTTGTACTCACCAATCGTTCTACCACGATTTACCACAGCAATTCCACCGTTCGCGTTCATAGCGACATTCCCAGCGATAATTTATTCGACAACAAGAGCAAGTAGAATGACATTCCCCTCTCCATCCAGACGTTGTCCTTGCTCATTGCACAAACGACCATCTCGGTCTCTGTATGCACCAACTGCATCTTGAACCAACTCTACTCGATTGTTGTTCATCCTTGTTGATTTCTTTTTTCTTCTGTTTGCGCGTTCCACAAGTGCCTGTTGCTCGAGTGACAGATCAACTAGCTCAGCGTTCTTGTTCCTTATGGTTTCTCGATTAGGCATGCACCTAAAAACAAAGGCAAGAACGTTAGTAATTCGGTAACAAAATGAGTATCGATCGATACCAAGTGGTGTCAATCGATATCTATAAAAGGAAAACGGCGAGTATCGACCGATACCGTCGAGCTTAGTCGAATTTTTCAGACTAAAATCTAATGGCGAATTGAGTCTCCGGCAACGGCGCCAAATTTGATATGCTCAAATTAATACCCTATTTAGATACTAAAGCAGTTGTTATAGTATAGCTAGGGGTCGAACACAAGGACTCACATAAACACACAATAGATTATATAGGTGAGAATCACGCTAAGCAATCAATGGTATTAATCACGCTAAGCAATCAATGGAGACTTCAGTTTCGCTCCAGAATGCTCCCTAAAACTCCAATATCTCCAATAATACTCCAAATGTGCTAAAACATGTAAAAGACTCTATAATAGAATAAAAACTCGATAAAACGGATTTATATTATGGCTTAAACGAGGTAAAAACCATGATATATCATTGTGTTCATTTGTCTTTTAAGCAGTTCATATGGAATTAAAACTTTCCAAATTTTAAGTAGTTCAATTAGTTTTCAATAATATATACGTTCTATCAGAAATTGAATGTCACCTATAATTTTTTCCCAAGCATGATAAACAGTAGGAAAATATTTATTTGTTTACTAAACAAATTTACGACAAAAATAATGCAAAACAAAAAAAAAACAATCAAGCAAATCACCATATTCTTATAATCAATTACATAATAATATACAAACATATTTAAAAAGAATTATGTGAAATAAAACTCATGCATATGCGCAGATACTAGCCTAGTATATATAAATAAATTCATTCTTACACATCAGATAGATGGATGATTACAATGTTGGAGAAGATATATATATATATATATTTTGAACAAAGGAGAGGATAAAAATTTTCCTCCATAATAATGTTTCGCATGAAGTATATTGGATTTTTATTTTATTTTATTTGAAGAAGCACTTAACTTCAAATCTGAAAAATAAACTGCTTTTAACCATAATCACGGGTGCTTAACCAACGGCAGAGAAGAACTCCGAGCTTGTGGGTTTCGTGATAACGGAAGCGAAGACCACACTTGTCTCTTTTTTTTTTCTAATTTTGAATGGTGACTTACAAAAATAGACCAAAACCACACCGCTTTTGCTTTCCATTGTATATTTTGTCTGTTTTTTTTTTTTTTTTTTGTAATCGATATATTTTGTCTTTGTTTGGCACATAATAATGGAATATCCTTCCTTTCACAAGAAGAACAGAGAGAGAGAAAGAGACTGTTGACAAAAATAAAAGAGAGAGAGACTGAGAGAGACATGAGACAGATGTGTTGTGTCTACGAGAATGATCTGTGAATGAATGGAAATGGAGTAATATGTAGACAGTTCTTTAATTTTCTTTTGTCTCGACATCGTCGTTGTCGACAATTTTGTCAAACTTGAATACGTTTTTACTTCCATGTTCACTCTCAACCTGTGTAATGTATCCCTTTAACATAGAAGTTAGAAAAAAGAAAAAATATAACTTCCGTAAACTATTTGATTTACGCATATATGCACTATAATAAGAGTTCTTGCATTATCCTTATTACTATTTAATAAATTTAGATGGAAAAAAAAAAGAGTTCTTGCACGTACGGTTATTTTTTCAAAGTATACTTACAATTCTAACATTTTCTATAAAATATAAAATTAATTAACACTTTATGTATTGTACATACGTTGACTTTCCAGTCGTATCTATGTACAGTATTGCGCGACTCAACGGTATACAGTACACAGACCAATAACAAGTAGGGGCAAAATGGTCTATGCAACAGAGAAAATATTACTTATTTTTACAGATTTTGGAAAGTGTTAGAACACAAAATATGTTTTGATAAAATGACAATTGATGCAAATATATTATTTTTTGGCCGAGGGGTGGGAGTATTTTCGTTATCTGGCCGTTAGAAAACAAAAAATAGTAAAAATACCCAAAGTGCTAAAAAATAATAAAACTTAAATAAAGTGCATGTTTTTACAAATATGTCATGTTAGTTTATAAGATAACATAATATACTATCTAAATTACAAAATATATAAACTATTTTGCTAAATAATACATTAAAAAAATAATACATTAAATATACAAAATATATAAAATATAGTGGTTCAATGAGTTCAGGTGCTTCAATGAGTTCAAAGTCTGACGTCAAAAAAAAAAAAAAAAAAGTTCAAAGTCTCTGTTCTAACCGTAAAAATTGGCCCTTTATTCATATTAGAAGAAAAGATTGGACCTTCAAAATTTCCTGAATTACAAAAAGGTTTCAAAAATGCTTTTTTTTTTAACCAAATGGATGGTGCTCTAGTGGTAGAATAAAGAGTTGGGAGGGGTTATTGGGAATTAGATTTATAGAGAGTTTTGTTGATTTCAAAAGTCATCAGATTTGTCAAATTTGCATAGAGTTTTGATGAATTTTAAAAATTGCAGAGAATTTTGTGTATTTAAACAATCTATAAAAGAATTCTATTATAACAAACTTTGAGAATCCAAGGGATATAGGTAGTATTTTGAAAATCATGTTTTATGAGTTAAAATGTAAAGAATCCATATACCAATAACACTAAATTTTAACAGAATCATAGAATCATTAAAATACAAACTTTTTGAATAACAATGGATTTTGATTAGATTATAAAAATCATCAAACCAATAACAATGGAATGTTATAATCCATAAACGAATAACATTGGAATCTATTAAGAATGTAAAAATCCACAAACCAATAACAGTAGAATCTTAAACTCTAAAAATCTTCATAAATCAATCTCCCAATAACCCCCCCTTGGTTTCTGTTTTGGAAATGAGGGCTATTTTTTAAATCAATATATGTAAAGTCTGACCCTAGGTACAGTGAGATTAAGGGCCGAATGCTCGAAATTCCCATGATTTAACCAAAAAAAGCTTTTTTTAATTAATATTCCATTTATTCATTTTTATAAAATATTTGGCTAAAAAGACGGGAATTAAAAACTCATAAATGTTATATTTTTATTTAAAAACATTGTTTTTACATTAATATAAAAATATTTTTAATACTTGATAAAAAATAATCCAACTAATAAAAAGAAATACTACATAATACAAATTCTCATAACAAAATAAATTAATTTAAATTTGCAGAAAAACTTGTAAAAATCAAATAAAATAAAACAGCAAATTTTTTTAAAACATATTATATAAAGAAACACAGGAAATATATACAAAAGAAATTACAAAATTGGACCCTCAAAATTTCTCATTTTTTTTTTATTGACTAAAGAATTTCTCAAAATTTTGGGGTCGTGTACAAGTGCTCTTCCTGCACTTGGAAGTTATGCGAGGTATAGAACTAAAACCAATGTGCTTTATTACAGAGTATTAAAGTATTATTGTGAAATAAGGTAATATGTATGGATGATGATAAGTTGATCCTAACCAAGAGGTTGTAGTGGGATGGTTCCCAACTTCCCATTTACGGTGAGTTTTGGTTTTGTTGGTCTAGGTCAGGGATTGAATCTTCCCGGGTGTGGAATTATCAAACTAACTCTTGTCCAAGTAGGGTATTATAAATTGGCTATGTCACTCCCAAATCTAATAAAAAAAAAAAAGTTGATCCTTTTTTAACATGTTTTTGAAGGAAATAGTAAGAATTGTTTGTTTCTCATTTTTGTAGAAAAAAGGCAAGGAACGTGCATGCTCATCGTCCACATACAATTTCCAAATGAGACAGAATCTCATAAAAGCAGTAAGGTGTCAAGTCATCTTCATATAAAAGTCCCCATTTTGTGTCCTTATAGATTTCTTTCAAGATTTTCACTTTGGAATCATCCCTCGAAGATAATCATACACAATAACTGTTTTTCCCTTCAAAAGGATAGAAATTTATTGTATTTCTTAAGTATTTTTTCTGATATTTTTTGTCAACCGAATATGACATAATTGCATGTATTGTCACTTAATTTAAGATTCATTAGTTTTTGTAATTTTTTGAAATTATAGTAGAAAGTATCACTTTTTAATATATTATGTACCGTCTATTATCGTACACCCCTCTTATTGCTATTTCGTGTACCATCCATTATCGTGCACGCCGTATTGTACATGGGTAAATTTGGATTGAACAGTAGTAAAATATACTACTTTTTATTACACTTTTTAAAAGTAACAAAAAAACTAATGAATCTTAAATTAAGTGACAATACATGCAAAATTTCCGCCGAATATCATGGAAATATCATAGGAACAAAACTGATATATATATGATATCGGGAGAATTACAAAAAGTTATGAGTTGGAAATTTCGGTTATGAAATTTGCACTCATAACAAGTTATGATTGGTAAGCTTTTTTTGTTTTTAAATCAAAGATTCCTTAAGCTTTAATTTCATTTTAGATAATTTTTTTGTAAGAAAGCCACAAACAAATCATTCTTGTACAATTTTTTATAGGCTTGGGCATAAAATCCGGACCCGAAAAACCCGAACCGACTCGACCCAAAAAATCTGAACCGAACCCCTAACCAAATTTTTTCGGGTCCTATTCGGTTCCTATCTTCTCCAACCTTGGGTACCCGAATCCGAACCGAATCCGAACCCAAAACCCGAATTCCAATGGCTAATTTATATTTATATTGGGATTATGTTCGGGTTATCTCGGGTTATTTTCTGTTTATTTTGGATTATGTTCGGGGTTTTTTCGGGTATTTCGGATTTGTTTTGGATTTTTTCAGGTTTTTTCAGGTAATTCGGGTTTTCTGTTCCATATCGGGTTTTATTTAAAATTCTAAACCAGACCCGAACGCGAACTGAATCCGAACCGAATTTACTCGGGTCCAATTCGGGTCTTATCATCTCCAATTTCGGGTACCCGAAATCCGAGAACCCGATCCGAATCTGTACCCGAAACCCGAATGCCCATACCTAATTTCTTATTTGGAAATAGATTAACTTTTAACCAAAAAAAGAAGAAGTTATGATTCTGTTTAGAGATATTTGCGTCGATAGTCACTTATTTATATATTTTTTTTATGTTTTGTAGCACTTTACAAATTGACTCTTTTGTAATTAAAAATACCGTTTGGCCTTCCAAATTAAAAAGACTGTTTAGAGATATTTGTGTCGATAGTCACTTATTTATAAGGAAAATTGTTCGTTAGCTACACGAACTATACGAGAATGCATGACTACACATCCGAACTAAAATAACGTGTTGATAACTACATCATCTATTGATATAGAATCGACACACATCCGAACTAACATGAGTCATGTGCCCAACACCATGACCATCACTTTCTTTGCTTTTCCGGTGTACTGGTAGACGGACTCCGGCGCTGATCCGCATTAACTCATTAAATCCGACTCAAATTAAATAAAAACTTAAAAATGAAAACATAAAAAATGACCTCCTGAGCTTCTTCTTCCTCGTCAATTCTAATTTACAGATAGGTTTTGATTCAGTAGGTTCTCTCAATTTCATAGAATTCGATTCTTCCGTTCATTTAATTTCTGAGTATTGATGAACATCAAAATAGCGGGTGGTTAGAGTTTACGAAATTCCCAAAATCGTTTGTTAATTTGGGTGATAGGCGAATTAAGAAAATCCAATCCAAGCGAACCGCCATGAGCCCTTTCCGTCACTCACAATCATCTCTCGAACTCTCTTCTTCTCTTTCTCTTCGTCCCAGAAACTTTTTGGTTTAAATTTTCCTAAAATCTATACGAATTTCTTGGACGAATCGATCTGAAATCTCTTAACTAAAGGTGTACTCGTCCTCCTCTTCTTCCAATTTTATTTGATTTCCATCGGCGAGGCATCTCTTAACCACCACCATACCCACCGCATCTACATTCATGCTTCGCCGTAGCTCCTACAACGTTGGTGTGTTTCACAGGAAGCGTACTCGTTTTAGACGACATAGTCGGAGCTTTGGTCTAGAGAGCAAACCACTGATCAACTCTTTTTTTTTCTTTTACGTATATGAAGCAAAAAGTAATGATCTGATCTTTGGGAAACCGTTTGAGATGTATTGTGGAACTGGTGGTTGTGGTGCTGATGCAGTAGTTGTTTCCGGTGAGAATTGATCGGAGCTTGGTGAAATTTTCGGTGAGAATTGATCGGAGCTTTCTCAAAACTTTCGCTTTGGACCCTCATTGAAAGCAAAACATTTCGCTTGACCCTTTTGAAATCGATGGTGGTCTTCTTCGCCGGAGAAGATGAATTTAATGAGTCAACGCGAGTCAACGCCGGAGTCAGTCAACCAGTACACCGGAAAAGTAAAGAAAGTGATGGTCATGGTATTGGGCACATGACTTATGTTAGTTCGGATGTGTTTCTATGCTATATCAATAAATGATGTAGTTATCAACACATTTTTTTAGTTCGGATGTGTAGTCATGTATTCTCGTATAGTTCGTGTAGCTAAGGAACAATTTTCCTATTTATAACTTGCGTGTATTGTTTATGTCAGATTATGCAGTTAAAAAGTCTTCTTTTACAGTCTCCACTGGTCCTTGTATGTTGAAAATAAAATATATGTAAATCAACAAAATATATATATGACCGTATGTTGAATGTTTCCATTAACAAGAAAATTTAAATAAAATAATAGTGATCATATTTTCTAATACAGATGGGGCATGTGTGCATTCCACACAAGCACAAATGTATCCACGGTAAGAGCAGCACACATGATTCTTCCTCCCTACATTTTTGGCATATCCTAATTTTTGCCGCTTTATCATACGCCTCCATAGCTAACGTGTGCAAAACCATTTCTTCACCCGAGCTATTTATGTAGCACATGTGTTACGATGCAAATATTTCATCCAAGGCATAAGCGTCCGATTTTTTAATGTACAGTTCAATAAATGCTACAAAGTTTTGCAAAATTTAGAAAATGTTACAATCCTCTACAAAATCTTAAAAAATGACCATATATGCAAGATTCTCTTCTGTTTATAAGAAATCGGACTACATTCCCTTCCATTATTGTCATTCTAACCACTCTTTTTAGTGGAAAATTTAAAAATTGTATATATTTTACTAAGNATGCGGGCTTTACGGGTTTCGGGCCGGGCCGGGCCGGGCCAGCCCGATTGACATCCCTATTTCCACTAATAGCTTCTCATAGGGTATCTAAACAATAAAATAAAGAAGAAAAAATGAGATATTTGCATACAGTATCATTTAATCAAAACATAATTTGTGATCTTTTCCAAATTTTGATAAAAATAAATAATATTTTTTCTTTAGAAAAGACGATTTTGCCCCTATTGGTCGGTATATTATACATCGTTGATTCGCGCATTACTGTACATGAGTATGACTGGACAGTCAACGCGTGTACAATACACTAAATGTTACTTATTTTCTAGTTTTTGTAAAGTGATAGTACACAAACAATATTTTCATTAAGTGACCGTACACACAAAAATCCAAAAAAAAACAAAAAAGGAGAGAGAACAAGAATCGGTTCCTTATGAGAAACTCCTTAAAAAATTGTCTCTCTCTCAATCGTTCAATTCTTTTCTAAAATTTAAAATTTAATTTTATAATTGAATTATGATAAAATACTGATTTTATATTGTTGAGAAACTCCTTTGAGGTTCTAAACGGATGGATGTACTCTTATCTCTAATTGTTTCTTTTCTTAATATAATTTATATGCATATATGAACATTACAAGAAAACAGTCGTATTCCAACAGAAATTTATGTCGGATTTAAATTGATGTAAATGATCAACGAATTTGCATCGAAATTACGATAAAAAAATGTGTTGGATGTAAATTCGTCGTAAGTAGTTATCGTCGTAAAGTAGTCGTAAAATTACTACGATCATACGATAATTTTACGATGATTTAAAAATTCATCGTAAACTCGATGTTAAATTACATCGATATTACGACGAATGTCATTTTTGCATATTTCGTTGTAACGTCGATGTAATGTTACATTGAATTTACAACGATCAATATTCGATGTAATTTAACGACGATTTCAAGTCGATTGTGAAAGTTTGATATAACACGTTTTCTTATAGGTTCACCCTAATTATTTACATCAAATATGGTCGTCGTAAATTCATCGTATGGTCGATGTAAAGTCGTTGTAATGTTATTTCGATGGTATACCGTTGTAAATTTCCGTTGCAAATCCGTTGGTAATTCTGGAAAAATTTCTATAAATACATCCTAACTTCAAACGAAACTCTACAAAAAAAACAAACACATTAAAAAAAAACCTCTAAAATATATTTTTATAAAATATCTATATATGATCTACGAAGATAGATGTATACGCAAAATGATTTAGAGGGAGCGTTGACGAAAGAATTCAAAGAGGGGCTTGGAATATTCATGTATCAGGCCAGAAATATGCAAACAACCCTGTAAAGTGGTAAGATGTTATGTCCTTGTCATAAATGCAAGAATACGAGATATATTCTTATTGAGACGGTGTGGAAGCATTTACTAAATAAATGGTTTATGCCGCAATATTATGGTTGAAGAGGGTTTTGAAAGGAATCAAGCTGCTAGTAGTAGTAATTATCAAGGTAATATATATTTTGATGAATCAAATTATTAGGGTAGTTATCATCATGGTCAACATCAATTTGATTAGGGTCAAGATCATGATAATAGTGTTGAGGAACCCAACGTAGATGCGAAACAATTTTATGATATGCTAGACGCTGCAAATCAGCCACTCTACGATGGATGTAGAGAAAGTCAGTCTAAATTGTCGTTAGCAGCTAGGATGATGACAATTAAAACTGCTCATAACTTAGTTGAAGTTTGCATTAAGGATTGAGTTGATCTTATTAAAGAGTATTTGCCCAAGGATAATTTGGCTGCCGAAACATACTATGAGATACAAAACTTGGTTTTTAGTCTTGGGTTGCCTTCTGAGATGATAGATGTATGTGTTGACAATTGTATGTTTTTTTTGGAAAGATGATGATAAGCTGCATGAATATCGATTTTGTCAAAAACCAAGATTTAGGCCGCAAACTTATGTGTGTAGTAAGATACCGTACCAACATATGTGGTATCTTCCTATAATTGATAGGTTGAAGCGATTGTATCAATCTGAAAGGACAGCTACATCGATGAGATGGCATGCAGAACATTCACAGACAGAAGGAGAAGTGACTCACCCGTCAGATGCAAAAGCTTGGAAACACTTTAACACGTCACACCCAAACTTTGCTAAATCTAAGCGAAATGTCTATCTTGGTCTTTGCACTGATGGATTTAGTCCATTCGGTATGTCTGGTAGGCAATATTCTTTGTGGCCAGTTATCGTAACACCTTATAACCTTCCTCCAAATATGTGCATACAAAGGAATTTTTTATTTTACGATGCGTGCGGTGCTTATGTGGACAATAAGCGACTTTCCTGCATACAGAATGCTATCAGGTTGGACGACGCATGGGAGGTTATCTTGTCATTATTGTCTCGAACGGACATATGCATTTCAACTGAAACATGGTCGAAAAACATGCTGGTTTGATTGTCACCGCTGGTTTCTGCCAATCAACCATCCATATCGGAGAAACAAGCGGATGTTTAGGAAGAACAAAATTATTCGTGTCCCCCCACCAGTCTATCTATCTGGAGAAGATCTTGAAGCACAAATAGATCATTTGAGGCAAAAGATACAGTGATTCGTAGGAGAAATTGACACACTTCTGCTAATATGCCTGATGGATACGGGGTCAATCACAATTGGCACAAGAAAATCATTTTTTAGAAACTTCTGTACTGGAAAGATCATCTGCTGAGACACAATCTTGATGTCATGCACATTGAGAAAAACTTTTTTGATAACATCATGCATACAATGTTAAACGTGAAAGGAAGAACTACAGACAGCGGAAAGTCAAGGTTGGACTTACCCGCTATTTGCAGCATAAATGAGTTGCATATAATAAGCAATGGAAAATCACCAGTTCCTATATTTTGGTTTAGTGCAGAAGAAAAGGCATCGTTGTTCAATTGGGTTTCATCTGACGTGAAGTTTCCAGATGGGTACGTATTCAATCTTGCTAAATCTGTTGAGAAAAGACAAAAGTTATCAGGGATGAAGAGTCATGACTGCCACGTGTTTATTCAACGATTACTTCCTTTGGCATTTGCCAAAATCTTTCCAAAAAATGTTCATGAAACAATTGGAGGTAAGATACATCATCACATATAAAATTGTTAATATTAATTATATATGTTCAAATATTACAATATATAATTTTGATTGTGCATGCATCATAGCGTTTTCCCGGATTTTAGTACACGGACGTTGTCAGAAGATGTAATTGCAAAACTGGCTGCTAATATTTCAATATTGTTATGCAATTTGGAGAAGATATTTTCCCCGGCATTTTTGATATCATGGAACATCTTCCCATTTATCTCCTTCATGAAGCAGAACTAGGCGGACCTGTTCAGTTTAGGTGGATGTACCCATGCGAGCGCTTCATGAAACATTTAAAGGGAAATGCAAAAAATATAGCATGGGTTGAAGGATCAATTGTTGCAGAAAGTTTGACAGAAGAATCTTCACACTTCACTTCATACTATTTCGCTACAAAAGTCCGCACACGCAAACGAGATCCCCGACGATTTAATGATGGTGGTGTGGGACGAACTTATGCAGTAGAGGGTGTCCCAGATATCTTCTCACCAATCGATCATCTTAATGAAAAAATTGAAGGAAGTTTGGTGGTCTAACGAGAATGACAGACACATTGCACATACGTTTATTTTTTATTATTTATTTTTTAAATTATTTTTAATACTATATATTTTAAAATAATAATAATTTCATATATATTAAAAAAAATCTATTCAAAATCTTGCTATATTTTTCACTATAATTTATTATGTTTTATTTGAATATATATCAAAACAAAAGTCGAAAATTATTTTACTAATTTTATAAAAAGTTAGACACAAGAAAACTATTTTTTTAAGAGTTCGTAGACTAACCACAAAAAACTATAGTCATTTAATGGTGCATATTAGAGTTATGTTTTCAAGATTATAAGTTTTTGCGGGTTAGCCTGAATAATATATTAGTTCACTGTAAAACGGGTTAAATAGATAAATTATGATAAATTGACAGCTTTATCTATAATCATTAGCTAACCATATTGTAAAATTCAGATAAAAGCAATTTTTATAAATTTCAAAACAATATCTTTAAAAATATAATTAACGCGGGTTAAATCCTAGTACTTCTCATTATACATGGAATAATACACTACAAGAAAATAACCGATTTCCGACGGCCATATTGGTCGGAAAACCGTCGGAAAACGGCTTTCCCGACCAATTTCCGACCGATTTGGCTCGTCGGGACTATCGCGTCGGAAATCAATATTGGTCGGAAATTGGTCTGGAATTTCCGACGGATTCCCGACCATTATTTTCCCGACCAATTACCGACGTTATAAAGCGTCGGGTATTACCCGACGAGTTACCGACAACAGTCCGACTAATTTATTTCTGACCAAATACCGACCATACTTTTTTCCACCAAACACCGACCATTTGCATACCCGACGGTTTCCGACCATATTCCGACAAATCTAACTTCCGACCACATTCCGACCACATTCCGACCAATCTAAATTCAGACCAAATTCCGACCAACCCAAATTCAGACCAAATTCCGACCAACCCAAATTCTGACCAAATTCTGACCAAATTCAGACCAACCTAAATTCCAACCAAATTGAAATACTGCATAATTCGAAATTATTTTGAATTATTTTGAATTTTTATTAATTAATTTAATTAATTTCATTTAGCGGTGAATTTTCGCGGGTTTTATTTCAGTATGGTCGGAAATCGGTCGGTATTTCTTACCCGATTCCGACCATACTGAGCATTTTTTCATAATATTGCATGTCTCGGGTTGATATATTGTTAACACTTGGCATTTTTTCGAAAAAAATCACATTGGTCGGAAATTAGTCGGAAATTTCCGACCAATTTCCGAGCATATAGGGTATAGGGTATGAAATCCTAAATTTGAATACCGTATAAAACATCTAAACATCTTATGTATGAAAACAATCTGGCAAGGTAAACATAAATAGAGTATATGACGATTTTTATGAATCGATAAGAGAACGGGTTTAACCTCTCTTAACGAAACATATAACTTTTACTTACACTATTCGTTTTCTTGTAAGGTTTGGATTAGATGTTCAAAAATATTGATTCTTAAGATAAAAATTAGTATTTCATATGGGGTTTAGGGTTTATAAAAATTAGTATTTCATAAGGGGTTTAGGGTTTATAAATCCAACATAAAACTTTAGAATTTTCGACCAATTTCCGACCATTTATTCATATTGGTCGGAAATTCCAATAATTACCGACCAATTTCCGACCATATAGGGTTAGGGTTTAAAATTCTTAATTTACAAACTGTATACTGTTTAAAAAACATGTAAACATCTTATGTCTAACATATATATGGCAAATTAAACATTTAATAGAGTATATGATGTTTTTATAAATTGAAAGTAGATTAAGTTAAACCTTTCATAACGAAACATTGACCTTATACTTATACTTTTCAGTTTCTTGTAGGTTTATTATTATATGCCCCAAAAATGTTTTAATGGACATTGAATTCTTTCAAAATATCATATCTAACCATATTAAACATAGTCCAAATCAAATTTATGCCGTTTGAGGTTTCGGAACCTCAAATGGTTGGAATCTGGTCGGAATTTACGAGGAATTCCGACCACATTCAGACCAACTAATAAACCACACGTCCTTTGATAATTTTAGCACGTTTATTGTGAGTATGGGGTTAATTGGTCGAAAAATGGTCGGAAATTTAAAGGAATTCCGACCATTTTCCGACCAAACAAAGAATTGCCCCGGCTAAAATTTTTTAGCTGGGGGAAGTTTAGACTGGGCAAATATAATTCAAGCCTTCCCGACCAGTTTCCGACCGATCCTCCTGTCCGGTCGGAAAATGGTCGGAATATCGAATTAAATGTATTAAAAAATCCGTACATCATATTTAAGCATTTGAAAAATTTGTTGATTTAAAATAGATGCATATGAAAAAACATTGTTACAAATTTATTCTTAAACTTATAAATAAAATGAAATAGATGTATCGGAATCCTTATTAACTAAAAATAATCGTACATCTAATTAAAGCATGTGAAAAAAGTTTCATAAATTTGTTACTTAAAAATAAATGCATATAAAATATTTTTTACAAAAACCTATTCTGAGTCCGATGAATAATCTGAAGAAGCTGAATCGGAATCCTCATCAAATTCTCCTCTCTCTTCTTCAGAATCCTCAAATAGTTCGCCCATGCCGGTGAAGTCAACCACAAGGTCAACCTCTAGAGAATGCTCGATTTCACCTAAATTACCAATTGTCATTTCCTGTAAAGGGTCATGCTCGGAAACACCATATATCATTCCTCTTGGTTGTATCGATGTTACTGCAATCCACAGATCTTGCTTGTTCCTAACCCGTGGGTATCGAATGTAGGAAACCTGGTCTGCTTGTGAAGCAAGAATAAATGGATCGTATTTCCGATGTCGCTTGCCTCCGTGAATAGATGTCACACCGAATTCGTCCTGACGTAGAACTTCCACTGGATCATACCAATCGCAATAGAACACAATGCACTTCAAACCAATCATTCCTGGATATTTGACTTATAATATTTCGCAGAATATTCCGTAGTAGACAAATTCTCCAGATGTATACGAAATACCGTAGTTGCATGTTGTCCTTGAGCTCCCTTCACGAAAAGCCTTAAAAGCATACCCCCGAGTGCAATACATCGGATAAACACTTGGAACAAAGGTAGGGCCACGCACCATCTCAACTAACCATGTGGGAATCGATATCCCGGTAGTATTCATCTGATCAACCTGTACAATTTGTGGACACTCATAAACAATATGTGTAAGCATGTAAAATTTAGTTTAATTGAGGGAAATCGAGCATTACGTGATAATCATGACTCTTCATCCCTGAATACTTTCCTTCTCCAATATTAACGCAATTACAAAGGTTAGATGCGTATCCGTCTGGAAATTGAACACTATGCGTAATCCAGTCGAAGAACTCCTCCTTTGAAGGCTCATCCAAACGGAAAGTCGAGGCCAGGGATTTTCCGTTCGCCATTATATGGAGTTCCTTCCGAGAACAAATTTATGGCAAGTCCAATATGGCCTTTAAATTATCTTTCGTCTTCCCCTTGCACATTTAGAACAGTATTCATGATGTTGTCAAAAAAGTTTTTTTCAACGTGCATGACATCTAGATTATGGCGCAGCAGATGGTTCTTCCAATATGGCAAATCCCAAAAAATACTCCTCTTGTTCCAATTGTGGTACTCGCCACAACCATCTACGGGAAAATGACCATTACCACCACACGAAACCGTCTTCTCAGCACCAAAATCTCTCAACTGAGTGATGATGTTATTCCCATCCGGCTCAGGAGGTGGACCATCAAATACTTTTTTGTTCTTCTTAAACAATGTCCTGCTCCTACGATATGGATGATCATGCGGCAAAAATCGTCGATGACAATCGAACCAAGAAGTCTTTCGACCGTGCTTCAATTGGAACGCATCAGTGTTATCTTGACAATACGGGCACGATGAGTCGACCATCCAGATAGCATACCAAATGCTGGAAAATCACTTATGGTCCACATAAGTACCACACGCATCGTGAAATTCTGTTGGAGAGAAACATCGAACGCTTGAATACCATCTCACTACAAGAAATATGCACATTATTAGCACGGAAAAAATGCTATAATATGTCATTGATAGCGTTTTCATAAACGCTAAGACATCTGATATATCATGATTTTTACCCTGTTTAGGCCATGATATAAGTCCTTTTTATAGAGTCTCTATAGTATTTTGGAGTCTTTTAGAGTCTTTTACAGGTCTTAGCACATTTGGAGGATTATTGGAGATATTGGAGTTCTATGGAGCATTCTGGAGCGAAAGTGAAGTCTGATGACTATGTGCCCGATCTGAGCGACAAGCATCGATCGATACCCCATGGTATCGATCGACACCCGTCGGAGAAATAATGGGCCGCGACTTTTTATGAAGTTTTGGAGAATTGCAAAAGTGCCCAGAAGACTCTGATAATTACAAGAAGACCCCTAGTCGTGAATTAGGTTATAAATAGGATTTTACAGCCACTTGTTTAGGCTATGCTTTTTATTACTTTGGTTTGAGACAAGTTTGATTTCCCTTCGTCCGAGATCAGATCTTAAACCTTCTTGATTATTTTATATAGAGTATTTATTCAAACATGTTTATTAATTTAATCTTCATGTCTGAGTAGATCTCTTGTTAGGTTTGGGGATTCTCATAAGGGATTTCTTTGAATGCTAGGTTGATTAGTTATTTAGGGTTCATAATCTGAATTAGTTCTTCACCTTAGGTTGTTCTCAAAGCTAATTCTAGATTGATCACCTGGAACTTAGATCTTAGGATAATTGATTAGGCACGACAGTGCGATTAATTACCTGATAGAACTTAGGGTGAGCAAATTGATTATTCGCAAAGAAATTTGGTTTAATTGATTTGTGAACTTATCAAACTTGAAATTAAGGCTGATTTATTCTTAGAGATTTGCAAAGAAATTTGGGATTCTGAAGTTTAGATTTAGATAGTTTTCGCAACGACAGTTGGTTAACTATACTTTAGTGATTTGAGTTCAAGAACCGTGCTTAACATGAACCCTGATTAGTTAGTTTATTTTGCATTCATTGATCTCCTGAGAAATATCCCTGAACCTATCTTTTCCCCATCGAATACAACTCGTTTACTGCTTCCTGTTTTCTGCTTAAACTGAATTGCTTAGTTTAGCTTGATTCTAATAATTTATTGAGTGATTTCTGTGGATCCTTGTGTTCGACCCCTAGCTAGACTACGACTACTGTTTTAGTACTGTTAGGGTATTAAATTGAGCATATCAACATCCCAAGCTATCGTAGGTTTCACCTCTACGATAGTGATTTTTTGGTATGTTATAATAGGTCATGATACAATAGCAATATGCAGATGATGTATTTTGTCTAATCGAAGGAACTATTTTTATTTGTAATAAGCGATGTTTCTCGCTATGATAGATACATCTACAATAGCGATTCTGAACTGTCATAAAGTTTATTATTATAGCGTTCTGAATTGCTGTAATAAACTATTTCTTAGCAAATTTTATGTGCCATGACATAATACAATAGCACTTTCGTATTTGTTATAATATGTGTTTTTCCGACAGGTAATACCTCATTCGTATTTGCTATGATATCTGATTTCACCACAAATATGGCTTTGCAATTATTAAAAAAGACACCCTGTTTAGATTTCCAATCCAACATACTACTAGAAATAGTATCATTCAATTCATAACATAAGTGATATCCAATCCAACATACAAAACACAAGTAACTTAATAGTCTACTATCCAATATCAATCACACCATAAGTAATTGANTGATGGGCTAGTTTTGACTTTCACAAATTTACGCCAATCTGTTGGAGAAACATTGGTAGGTCGCAGATTCATCCTTTGTTGGTTATTCTTTGCCTCAATAACCTTAGATACTAGGCGTGATTTAGATGACCGCCACAAACACCCCATCTGTTTAAAAACAACCTTCTTCTGATACGGTTGATCAAGTTCAAACCTTGCCTATGATCGGATTACACAAACAATCAGCAATAAACATACAATATATAAACATATATAAAATGAGTTACTCACAATGCAATGTGTAAATGGATATAAATATTCACCTGGATAAATCTCCAAAGAACTATTTGTACTTCTTCGCTTAGTTTCTTCCAACCCTCAAGCGTCACTGGGACGTGTTCCCGTACCAGAGGACCTAAGTATGATGAGAGCTTAACCGAACCAGGACCACAAGGTTCGCCTGTAACTGTGAAGTCAACTCGTTCTCTGATATTAGGATCCTTTGCTATGTTTTTCATCGTTGTTGGGCCTCTCTGTCTCTTCCTCTTAGGTTCATTCAAGTGAGCATCATCTTCAGAAAGTTCTATTTCACCTTCAGGCTCATCATCAAGCAATCCATCTGCAGCAGATGTACTTACAGGCTGGGTATCTTTCAAACGTGTTTGCTCTTCCAAATCAGTTGGCTCTTCTAATTCCATTGGCTCTTCCAATTCTGTTGGCTCTTCCAAATGTTGTTCAGACTCCACCTGATTGTTGCACGCAGGAGTTTTACTCCTTTTTGTATTACGCTTGTTCTTTTTTCGTGCCATCTTAATTCACCTGAAAATAAGACATAACAACCAATCAGAAATAATACAAACATATATTACACAACAATCACAATGACCAATCAGACTTCAGACAAACATAAAGAACAATCACACGATTTCACCACAAACATAAGACAAAGCATAGAGAACAATAAGTGACCACACAGAAATCAGACAAAACAAAGATAAGAATAGACTGATAATAAGCTACATTTCAAACATAGATGCCTTCACAATCAGTTCGAGCATTTGCAGATTCATCCAAGTCAACATCCATGTCGACATTTGAAGGTAAGGGCCCAATATCTGCATTTCCATCTGCAACATCTTCCTTACTATATCTTCTTGAAGGACCTCTCATAACAACATACCAATCTGATGCATCATCTTCCCTTGAATAAAACACCTGTTTCGCTTGAGAAGCTAATATATACGGATTTCTCAAGAAGGATACTTGACTTTGATTAAGATTAACTAGAGTGAAGCCATCTTCAACCTTTACTCCATTGCCTCTTACTGCCCATTGGCACCGGAATAAAAGAACATAGAAGACATTATAATCCATCAATATAATGTCAGTGACTCTCCCATAGTATTCCACCAAATCGAATACTTGTGATTTATCTTTCGCACTAGATCTACAGATTGTAGTTGCCTCATAATAAACCCTACTGTTTTGACTTTGCCTTTGCACTGAGCTGGTGTGAAAACGTTGCCCATTCACTATATATATCCTGTGTAAGATCTTGAACTACTACGAGGACCATATGCTAACCACTTTAGTGTTTCTCCATGTCTGTCTGAATTCACAGGTATCTACCAAGTATAGAAAATAAAATCAGCTGAGCAATCAATATAAACATACTTCATTAACTTAATTGTAGAGTATATTTAACTTGCATGTTCTTTTAGCCAATCAGCAAAGTTCTGAGTATGCATCCTCCATAAAACTGAAGCATCACGTTTGCACCTTTCATTTGAGTCTTGTAGATACTGCAGATGCATGCTTGTACAACATAAAAGATTCAGTCAGCTAAGGGTTTATAGGAAATGACAAAAGAAATGGAAAATTGCTTGAACTTATTCAACATATGGATCCACTACAGCCATGTTTTGAATGACAGCAAGGTGGGCTGTTTTCTTCTCCATTTCGGTAAGGGTAAATGGTTTTCCTGCTGATATTGGACGGCCCTCAAGAATAGAATTATTCTCATACTCAGTATTTCTCTCTAACTTTTCCTCCACATTTGTTGTCTTTTTCAAGAACTCATTACAGAAACTGATGCATTCTTCTGCAAGGTAAGACTCAGCTATACAGCCCTCTGGTCTTGCAGGGTTCCTCACATAGTCTTTCAAAACTTTCATATACCTAGACAGTAACAAACGATCGTCAGCTAACAAATCAGATAATGAAATAAAATGAAAATACTTAATGCAATATACTATGAATTATACCTTTCAAATGGGTACATCCATCGAAAATGAACTGGTCCACCAAGTTGGGTTTCCCTTCCTAGATGTATTGTTAAGTGGACCATGATATCAAAGAAGGTAGGAGGGAAAAATCTTTCAAACATGCATAAAGTCTCAACAATCTCAGCTTCCATAACTAAAATCTGGTCCAAATCAACGACTCGCTGACACAAGTGGTTGAAGAATGCACATAAGCGTAAGATGGCTATCCTAGGTCCTTTAGGCAACAACCCTCTAAGTGCAACTGGAAGAAGTTGTTGCATCAACACGTGATAGTCGTGTGATTTCAATCCTTTTACCTTACAATCCTCTAATGATACAGCCTTTGATATATTCGAGCAGTACCCATCTGAACCTTTAAAGTCAAAGAGCCGCTTACAAAATACTTTCTTTTCTGCCTTGGACAAAGACCATGGTGCTGGTGGAAGGTATGTTCTTTTCCCTTCGATATTTAGGTGCAAATCCTTCCTAATACCAAGATCCTCTAGGTCTTTGCGAGCATGAAGACCATCTTTAGATTTCCCACAGTGTAACAAAGTAGCGATTATACTTGCAGCCACATTTCTCTCAACATGCATTACATCTAAGTTATGACGTACAGGGAGTTCCTAACCAATTGAAAGAAAATATTAATCAAAACCAAAACCAATATCAAACAGACCATCGAATCTGAGAAAGATTTTATTAGTTGTGATGAAAACTAACCTCCCAGTAAGACATTTTGAAGAAAATTGACCTTTTCTTCCATCTTGATAACTTCTCAATATCTATGTCTTCTTCCTCCTCCTCTGATTCACTTGACAGATCCTCACTATCAGATTCTAATCCACTTACCTCGTTTTTCTTTCTTTTCCTTGCAGATTTTTTCAGATTTCCAAAATCATTTTTGAAATTCTTTAGGTTTCGGGAAATATCACGACCATTTAAGATTTTTCCCTTTCTTCCATATTATGGATTTCCATCAAACCATGTCTTCTTTCCCCGATAACTGTGTGTTGCTGGCAGACCCTTTCTGTGACTCATATACACATGTTTTCTGATGTTCTTTAACCAGATGATGTCTTTGTTTTTCCCACATAAAGGACATCCCATTTTACCATTTACTTTGCAGCCAGCCAGATTCCCATAGGCAGGAAAATCACTAATGGTCCAAAGAAGCATCGCTTTAAGTGTAAAGGTAGTTTTACTGAAAGCGTCATATGCTAACTCTCCATTGTTCCACAAATTGTTCAGATCCTCTATCAGGGGCTCTAAATACACATCAATATTATTACCAGGCTGTTGGAGACCAGGAATAAGCAATGTAAGAATGATATTCTCCTCTTTCATGCATAGATTAGGAGGCAAATTATAATTTACCAACAGCACAGGCCAGCAACTATAGCTAGTATTCTTCATGTCAAATGGATTAAATCCGTCAGTAGAAAGTCCAAGCCGCATATTCCTCTCTTCTACTGCAAACGAAGGGTACTTGTGATTCATTTGATCCCAAGTCACAGAATCTACCGGGTGACGCAACTTTCCATCGCTACTTTTGTTAGTAAAATGCCACCTCAATTCTTTAGCCATCTCCTTAGACCTGAACATCCTCTTCAGCCGTGGGATTATAGGGAAGTACCGTAGTACTTTTTGAGGGACTCCTTTCGTCACCTCACCAGTATGCATATTAGTCTTCCATCGTGAAGTCTTGCATTTTGGACAAGAGTCTAAGGTCTTGTACTGCTTCCTATATAGACAGCAGTCATTTACACACGCATGTATCTTTTGATAACCCATGTCAAAAGATTTCAAAAATTTCTTTACATCGTACAATGATGTGTGAAGCACATTATCTTCAGGTAACATCTCTGGCAATGTCGCTAGCAGATCATTAAACCTCTTGTCAGACCATATATTTTGTGTCTTCAGTCTAAACAGTTTGACAATAGCTGACAACTTGCTATGGGTTACACAACTTGGGTATAGTGGTGTTTTCGCATCTGCTAGCTGCGCAAGAAACTCATCTTCTTTCTTGTCATCACCCTCTGTAATCTCAAATAAGTCTTCCTTACTAGTAAACTCTACATCTAAATATTCAGCAGCTCTATACAATCCAAAAATCTCATCATTCCATTGATGGTTTACTTTGCTTTCACCTTCAGGCCCTTCCTTAACTTCCCCATGATGATACCAAACTCTAGACATCTTGTAACCCTCATCCATTCCCCTGGTTATAAGATGCTCAACTACAACAGTAGTTGATTGCCGAAGAATATTTCGACAGTCAATACAAGGACATATGATCAGATTGCAGTCTCCTAATGCAGCAGCCACAAACCGTACAAAATTTGAAGCCCCTCTTTCGTATGCAGGATCAGCTCTTCAAGGGAAAAGTAAAGGGAAAAAAAAACCTTAAAGTCTACAAACTCCCACGAGAAACCTAACTTATCTTGATTTAGTGTAATACCTATAATGGTGAACTCATGCCTTCTCCACCATTTTATGTACTAATTTAATTTATACCTTTGATAAAACAATTCAAACCCATAAGCAAAATTATCTACTTATAATTAACCAATTTAACCAAAAACTTTCATAATAAACTGTGAAACATTCACAACCACCATGAGGACACAATCACAATGAAACAGAGATATACAACAGAATATATATTAATCAGCACAATAAATCAAGTTTTCACAGACGTCAAACAAAGAACATTTTGCATTGATCAAAACAACATTCACATTAGCTTTAAGGAAATGGAAAGATGGTACATACCTGTTTTCTGGTAAGAGCCAAAGAAAAGCTTCAAGTTTCTCACAATTGCACTCAGAATCACTTGCAAAATAAAAATACAAAATGAGTATAAGGATATTCACGAACGTGAAGATCTAAAAGACGCATTCTCAGTAAGACACAGTGCTTTGAACATATGCAATGCTTAGAACAGATTCAATGCTTAGAACAGATGTGAAAATAGATGAAGATAGATCCAAAAAACATAACAGAGAAAATAGATGAAGATAAACAAACCAGCAACGCCTAAATCAGATCTCACAAACCTAAATGTGAATTATTTTTTCAAAATCCGCAAAGAACAAAGGCATGCATAAAGAACCACTCTTTATGGATTCGATACTGTTAAACCCTATAATCGAAACTAGTAAAACAAAAATCCATTAAATGTCGTGTAGATCCAACACAGTTCAAAAGAAAGAAATGAGGTATGCATAAAAAGAAAGAGAGAAATCAAAGTAATATACTTGCTGACCTTCGAGACGAGCTTAATCGCGACGGAGAAGGGGATAATTAGGGCCGGCGACGGAGAAGGGGATAATTAGGGCTGGCGACGGTGTTAGTGGTTGTGGCGACCTTCAACGGCGGCGGAGGCGAGTTCAATTGGTGGGTGAAAGTACTCGGTATTTTGGGGAAAAAGGGAACACAGCGTTTTCTGATTAAGGGTTTTTGGAGAAAGGGGGAAATTGTGAGAGTTTCCCGAAAAACTCATGTATTTTTTCTAAGTGTTTGGCGGTATAAGTGATTTTAGTTTCCCTCCTAATGAAATTCATTCTTAACATTAAGCAAATGCTATCGTATAGGATCCAAATTTAAAACTCATCTACAATAGCAGTTTCAGAAATCGTGCTATCGTAATATGCTATCATTGTCCATATTTCTTGTAGTGACTTTCCATAACATTTTCAACTCATAAATTAATGGCTGCAAGAAAATATCAAGGGATCTCTTAGGATGCTCCGGTCCGGGGACAAGAATCGTGAGGAACAAAAACTCTCGTTTCATGCACAAACTAGGCGGCAAATTGTAAGGTGTGACGATTACTGGCCACAATGAATATTGCCTCCCATGTTTCCCAAAAGGGTTGAATCCATCTGTAGATAACCCGAGGTATACGTTACTTGGCTCAGCCGCAAAACTAGGATACACCTCTTGAAAATGTTTCCACGCTTCTGCATCTGAAGGATGCGCAATCTCTCCATATGAGTTATGTTCTGCATGCCATCTCATAGCTCCTGCCGTGCGCTCGGATTGATATAACCTCTTCAACCTATCTGTTAACGGCAAATACCACATCCGTTTATGTGGAACTGGTACTCTTCCACCCGTTTCCTGATACCGAGGTTTCCCACAAAAACGACACTTGCGACGGTTTTCGTCCTTTCTCCAGTATATCATACAATTGTCGATGCACACATCTATCATCTGATACGGCAATCCAAGACCAGCTACAAGTTTCTGAACCTCGTAGTATGAAGCCGGTGAGAGATTATCTTCAGGTAAAATATCTTTCACAAAATCAGCTATCGCATCCACACAATCCTCCGCCAAGTTGAAATCGGTCTTTATTGTCATCAACCTGCTTGCAGTTGATAAAGGCGATATTCCCTCTCTACATCCTTCGTATAGTGGATGCTTAGCTGCATCTAGCATATCAAAAAACTTCCGAGCTTCTAAATTAGGTTCCTCTATTCTAATACCATCCGGAACATACGATGCTACGTTTTCGCGATACGCATCATTCACCATCTGAACGTTTGCATCTACTTCCGGTGTTGGTTCCTCTATTCTACCCGAATAATTAAAACCACTACAATGATGTTGCACCATTGCATCAGTTTCTCCATGCGTATACCAAATCTTATAACTCGGCATTAACCCATTCCTATAAAGATGCGTCCATACTTCCCCAACAGAGACTAATCTATGATTCCGATATTTAGGACAAGGACAATATAATTTACCGTATTCTAACGTCATGCTATTGTTTGTCGCAAATGTCATGAATTCCTCAACACCTTGTGCATACTCATCCGTCAGTAGATTCGTCGCTGGATCTTGCCGTGGTCTATCCATCCACGATCGAATATAATCTCTAGTGTTTGGATTTGAAGAAGACATTTTCTATGTTTTTTTTGGTGTAAATTGTGAATGAGGGTGGTGTTGTATTTATAATTAAAATTTACGCGGATTTCCGACCAATTTCTGACCATTGTAAAAATTCAAACGGCTATGAAACGGCTAGTGCAACGGGCATATTAACGTATATATTTCGTCGGGAGTTGGTCGGATTCCTTCCTGGTCGAAAATTTGTCAGAATTTGGATTAAATTTCCGACCAATTTCAGACCATCCTAATATTCGCCAACGGCTATAAACGGCTAATGTAACGGGTATATTAACGCATATATCTCGTCGGAAAATAGTCAGAAATCGGTCTGGAATACCGACCAATTTTCGACGATTTTATTCGGTCTCCAATCCGTCGGAAATCGGTCGGGATTTCCGACCAAAATTCCGACCAACTTATAATGGTCGGGAATTCCCGACCAATTTCCGACGGGTGTGTTTTCATCGAAATATCGTCGGTATGTGGTCGGAAATTCCCGACCATTATAAGTTGATCGGAATTTTGGTCGAAAATCGCGATGTTTTCTTGTAGTGATATACACAATAATTTTCTCTCTCTTTTTTATTCACAATATAATCATCTATTTAACCATTAATTTATCTTATTTTAGATAGAATTTTAGCAAAAAAGCCTCAAACAAATTGATAATTCCTCTGTACAGTTTTAAAGTTCTTTTGAAATTAGAAACTCAAAACTTTATTAGCCGTAACAACTGCAGCTAGGAGCGTTCTCTTTAATAAAAAACTTATTTTAAATATCGTAAAGTTTTGATATTAGCCGTAACAACTGCAGCTAGTAATATTGACTAAATTTATTTTGTTGGCATTTTGACCCAATTTACGTACTTAATTCCTGTGTTTCATTATAAGTGATGTTTTAGCCAAAAAAAACTGTAATATTTTAAGCGATATTTTGCATTTTATGAAAATATTATTTAAGATCTTTTTAAACATGAGTCTTTGGGCCGACACTTTTCTCTTCTTTCTCTCTTCTTCTTCTTCTCCTTCTCCGATCTGATCAGTTTTCCGGCCGATGTCGGTGGGCTTCCATAGCCACGGCGTCGGTCCGGCTTCTGTTTTATAGTTTTTTCTCTTCTTGCTTCATTTACGATTCACCCTCCGGCTTAGATTGTTTTCCGGCGTGGAGTTTTGTTTTTCTCTTAGATCCAATCATGCCTCAGTGTGGTGGTCTACGGCATTTCTTCACGATAGAGGGGCTCTCAGTTAGGTTGCCGGCGAGAAATAATCCAACGATGATTTGGTGGCTAATTCTCGATTTACGGTGATATGAGACAAGCGTCGAAGGCTCTCTGGGAAATTTTTTAAAAAAATAAATTTCGATCTTGTCTTCAACGTGGGTTGAGGTTATGCTAGGTTTCAGATCCTTGTTGTTAGGTCTTTGGTTTTTGTAGTTGTCGTTTTTAGTTTTTGGGTCAGTTTCCGAAGGTTTCTTTTCTCGTCGGCTTTGTTTCCCGGAGGTTTCATTTCCCGCCGGCTATGTTTCCGGGGTTTATTTTCCCGCCGACTATTGTAATCTTGTGTGTTATAATCGTTGCTGGTTTGTGGCTTCGGACAAGGTTCGTAGACTTGGCATCTGCCTGGTTTCTTTAGAGAGTACAACGTGATGCACATAGGCGACTATAAGTTTCATGCTTGGAACATAGACGAGTCAGTCCTTACAATTGGTGTTTCATTTGGGTAGAATTTTTGCATCTTTAAGACCTTATTGTTAGGTTTTGATACTAGTTATCCCAGTAATTCTTTGTTATTCTCCAAGTCCTTTAAGTTTACATCAATAAAACATCCAGACGATTTAAAAAAAACATGAGTCTTTTGCATGAATTGTCACTTTATTCATCCTGTTAGGATTTATTCTTTAATTAATCCTTCTTATCCCAATCTATCTTCGAATTACGAATTAACTAAACACGAGAATTGTTCACGGCCTCTAACCGCTACGTCTGGGGTGGATCCGGGATCCACAACATCCACTATGAAGAATCGGAAAACACCTCCGATGTGGTTTACAAGAAGATCACTCACGCTTTACGAGCCACCTCTAAAGCGCTCGGGATCCTCAAGATTCATGATTAGGTATTCCTTGAGTTATACACATGTATTTATAACCAATAAACCCTAGAAATTTTCTAAGGCCCAATTATTGGCACACGTCGTTTTGACTGAAGTCCGATATCTCACAATCTCCACATTCGTATTCAGACAACTCTCAACTTCTCTGCAGCTCTGATACCACTTGTTAGGATTTATTCTTTAATCCTCCTTGTCCCACTCTATCTCCGAATCACGAATTAACTAAACACGAAAATTGTTCACCCAGTTCACGGCCTCTAACCGCTACGGCTGTTGTGGATCCGGGATCCACAACATCCACTATGAAGAATCGGAAAACACATCCGATGTGGTTTACAAGAAAATCACTCACGCTTTACGAGCCCCCTCTAAGGCGCTCAGAATCCTCAAGATTCAGGATAAGGTATTCCTTGAGTTATACACATGTATTTATAACCAATAAATCCTAAAAACTTTCTAAGACCCAATTATTGACCCAAGTCATATTGACTGAAGTCCGATATCTCACACATCCACCTATTAATTTTTCAATACTTTCTCAAAATGCTATTAGGATTTAGCACTTATTTCACTGTTTTTGACAATTTCACCGCTGTAAAACACGATGTGTACGACAATGTACTGTATACGGAGATAGGGATATCAATCAGGCTGGCCCGGCCCAACCCGTAAAGCCCTCATATATTTGAGCCCGGCCTGACCTGAAAAAGGGCTTTTCGGGCATTTAGAAATATCACTCGAAGTCTATAGATAATGAGTTTAAAAATATGAAGTAAATAGAATGAATGATAATGTTACTTGGATCACGAAACGTAAACCCATCCAACCAAGTGCGTGTACAAATCAATGCTTCAACGTGTCTAGGTAGAAGATGATTTCTATATTTGTTCAAGACATGCGCACCAATACTAAATGTAGATTCTGAGATTTATAGTAAGGCAAAACTACGAAATTAGGTTTTCGATAAATGAAAAAATATAGAGGAAATACTCCATGTTTAAAAAAGTTAAATTCTTAAACAAAACCTCTAACTCAATCAAAATGTTTATTTTCGGACTTTTTGGGCCGGTCCGAACCCGATCAGGCTAAGTCCAAAAAAATTAATAGCCCGATTGGGCTTGGCCTGAAAGGCCCAATTTTTTTTGGGCTTATATATTTAAGTCCGAGCCCTATGTTTTTTGGGACCAGGCTTGATCCGCCTTCGGACTTTGGCCCTAATTAACATCCCTATACGGAGCAGTAAAGGAGAGAATAAAAACGTAATTTAGTCGCTAAAAAACAAAAAAAAAACCAAAAAGTCAAAAATGTAAAAAAAAACTAAAAATCCCAAGTTTAAGTGCTAACTGACGCAAATATTTCTTTAAGCATTAGTATTCTGCCATTTTTTATCATTGGTTGATTTATTTTTTTTAATTAGTCAATGATGTTTTAATGTAAAAAATATTTAAAAATTATGAATTTATGTGATTTTTTCATGTGTGCAAAAACTTAAACATAACTTATAATGAAACATAGAGCATATTTAAAAGAGATGTCGTATTTGTGTGTATATATATATATATTTTATAAGTATATTTTCGAATTAAAATATACAATATTTTTTGTTATTTTATTCTTGGTTACTAATAAAATAGTAGTACAGTAGTTTGATTCCGGGTATACAGTCGTTTGGTTTGTACATACGTAAAACCGGTCATGAATGATTGATGCCAATTTTATCGTAAAATTCAAAAAACAAAAAACCAAAAAAATATTGTGGTTCCAGAAATTTGTAGATATACCCGATGAACATTGTCAAAATTGATTAACCTTGTCCTTGCCATGATCGAACATGAACAAATCCTTCAAATCCATCATTATCCCTTTTGAATATAAAATGATTCACCATTAAGTTAAAGCACATATTCTAATCTATAGAATCAACGCCAAATCAAAGTATGCCAGGATTTTTTAGTTTTTTTAGATTATTAGAAGAAAAAAAAAAGAGAAAAAAAAAAAAGATATGGGCCAAAGCCTGTAATCTTTTTATACTTAAACATATAAAACATAACATGTAATATTAATTCCGTTTTAAATATCTTTCAATCCTATAACATTTATGTTTTATTTAAAATATTTTTATATTTTTCCAGTCCAATTAGTGATATTTGGTAAATATGATAGGATTGGATTATTAACACAGAAACGTTTTTGCATATACGACACTGAACATGTTGGAATTTGGGTAGATCCAGTCATAAGACACGTGTAATCTTTCAACACCATTCAATCACAAGCCCATATTAGCAAAACCCATGAAACGTGACGATACACTGTATAAGTGTCGTATTATACACGCACATACCTACAAAATCTAATCAATAACTGTCACTATTAATAAGTAATAATACAATTTTAACAGTTACGAACTTACGATTTGAACAAGTTGGCATGGCCTGCCAAAAAAAATGATATATATGTTTCCGTATGTTATATCTTTGTTGCTTTCGTGGATGCTATATACATAAATTGATACATGACAATACCAAAGTACCAATGGCCCATTACTTATTTTGGGTTAAAAATGGTCCACAACTTATAATAATAAGAGACCCTAATAATGACGACAACAGGTTCTTCAAAGAGGAGCGATGAAGAAAGATACAACACATATGGCGAAAGTTTCCATGCATTTTTGGTTTTGTCCCATGCATTTATAGTTTAACCCAAAAAAAAATCTTACTTGAGAAAAAGTGTTGTTACAAGAAGTCCATAGATAAATTGTTTGGTTATCAATTTAACCAGTTGAAATAGTGTCATGATTTAATTGATGATTGGTTGGCGTATAGACTATACCGTATAGTTGTAAATGATTTACTGTAGAATTTGGACTATAGACAAATCTGTTGTAGCTATAATTGTGGTAGCGGTAGGATTTTGGTTGTAATTATTAAATGCTTGGATTTTCGCTGTAACAAATATTTATCATATAAATTTTCAAAATTTTAAAATATTAAATAAAATAAATGGTAATATAGCATAATGTATACGACAGTAAATACCAAAAATATCTATACAATATTATTTTATAAAAATATTACATATAGAATACTATTTGTATACAATAATAAAATTAATATTAGCATATGTGTTATGCATTTATATAGTATATTAATAATAGTATTTACATACATATATGTATATGTATAGATATGTACAGCCAATTTTTTTTTCTACAGCTTCAAAAATAAGGCTGTAGCAAATAAGGTTCCAACAGTCATTTTTTTTTTTTTGCTGTAACATTAAAAATTAGTTTAAAGCATGATTGGTGATTTTTAAGGTTGTAAAAAAAAAATTGAGGCTGTAGATAGCTCCTACAGCACAACCAATCATCCACTTAGATTCATTAAAAACTTAGGTGAGTAAATTACTCAGATGGTTATATTCACCTTGGAAGGATATTAGTCAGATAATAAGTTTAGATTACCCCTTAATTATCAAAAAAAAAATTGTTTGGTTATATATATATATATATTTGAAAATTTAATATGGAAAATTTGTAAATAAATATGTAAATTTATTTTTGAACTTAAGGTTCCATAGATTTTGGGAATATATATATATAACAATAATAATTCATATATGCTCATTTTATCTAGGGAGATTGCAACATCTATTAATACTTAACATCAAAATTAACTATCATTTTTTACCACTATTCACATATACTATTTACAATAAAAAATTATCCTATATCTAATTTTTCTAACTAATTACACTTTTCCTTTTCTCTTTCATCATTCACTATTCACGACGGAAATGAAAGAAGAAGAAGAGAAAGAAGAGGAAGAAGAGGAAGAAGAAGAAGAAGGAAGAAGAAGAGGAAGAAGGAAGAAGAAGGTGACGGTGGTGACAATGTTGACGACGACGATGATAACACCGGCGAAGAAGAAGAAGAAAGAAGAAGAAAGAAGATCGAAGAAGAAGAAGACGGCGGTGATGATGATGATGATGTTGACGGCGGCGAGGATAACACCGGCGACTGACGATAACACCGGCGATGATAACTGGATTAACACGATAATTTATGATATGATAACTATATTAACTTGACAATTTCATAAAAATGAACATGATAACTGGTTTAACATGACAATGTTAACGATACTAACTGTATGTTAACGATGCTAACAATGATAACTGGTTTAACATGACAATGTTAACGATGTTAACATATGTGTTTTCTGGTAATAAACAGTGATCGTCGAGTTTTGATGAATAGTATCACTGTCTGTTTGATGAACAATGTTGATGGATTCTTCTGTCTGAAAATGAGTTTCAGACCAATGGCATTTCTGTAATTATTAAAAAGTCCAAAGGACATTTTTGGTTTAATCAATTTTTCTCTTTCTTACTTACTTAATTTCCAAAAAGTTACTAATACATACATAATTTTTTGGTCAACTGACCATATACACTCAATTAACCATTTTATCTACTATGTGATCTTTAACCATGCATGCCATAACATTTTTCGAAAATCTCTTAACCGGCTTAGCTACTAGACTTGTGCTACTACCGTACTTGGGTTGGCTTGCATAAGAAAATTGACTACCTAGATCATCTCCAAGCCCTAGTTTCTTCTCTCCCAGGCACAGGACTCGAGGCAACCGCATCTGCTTTTTCAAGTTTGCTTCCTCCGATCTTCACCTCCGTTTGTCGCAGCCCGCTCTGGTTCCTCTTTCCGGTGACCCCCCCTCGCTTGGTGTTGAGTCGAGGCTTTCTTCAGTCTCATGTCGTGAGAATAGCTTTGACGAATCTATCCTCCTCCTCGTCGTTCTGTTTGCTTCACCTTCTTTCGATGTCGGTAATTGTGTCTCGCCGGTTCTTTGTCTCGCCTCCGCTCTTCTTGCGTCCGCCGTTTGCTCGTCTCCGTGCTTTCTCTCTATGTTTCCTTGCCATCTTCCGCCCATGTTCACCGTCTCTCGCCACCTCCCCCTTATTATCGTTGTATTACTCGACTTCTTGTGCTCGGAGGCTCGAAGGGGTTAGTCTCCCCTTGCAAATCTATTTGAAATCGCCGGTGTCGGGTAAGGCTTCCGGTGGTAGTACTCTGTGGTCCTTGGCGAGCTTCTCAGGTCCTCTCTCGGTTAGATGTGTGAGGATAGCATCTCCGGTATAGCTCGTTTTGGTTCGGCCTTGGTTATGTGAGTCGCTGCTAGTGCTCCTCCTCGCCGCATTGACTCCTTGTTTTTGTTCGTGCAACCGAGCCAATGTATTAGTCTTAGAGGGCTTAAGCTTCAAATCCAATCTAGAAGGATTTACGGTGAGAATCCTCGCCGACCTGTTTGCTTACTCTGGCATACTTTCTACCGTTGACTCTTTTGGCGGCGATTCTCCGAGCAGCCACATCTTCCCCGCCACTATCACGGTCTTGGTCTTCTTTCCCGAAGAATCAACTTTGTGGCTCTCCTTGGGCCAGTAAAATCCGAATATGAATAGTTTATCTAGACCTCTTGTGTGGACTCTTGACGGCCTTGAGCGCTTCTCCGCCTCGTTTCTAACGGACACTCCGACCAGCCACATCGCTCAGCCTATGCTCTCATCTCCAAACAGTCGGTTATCCACCTCTAAGAGTGGACCCCGTCTCATGCCCTCCGTCTCCTCGAAGACGTGCAATAATCTCGGATATGGTTCAGCGTGGGCCTGGCCCAATTTGAAGACGAGTTTCGCCGGTCCGGTCTTTCTTCGGTTTCACACCGTCGAGCCTCCACACCTTTGGTTAAGCCACCGTCAAAAACTTCCATCACCACACGCCCCCGATACCCCTCCTCTCATTCGATTCAACCATCGTAAAAGGCTTCCGCCTCCATATGCCTCTGCCGCTCCTTCACCATTTCGGTCTAGCCATCGTCAAAAGCTGTATCCTCCTTCCACCCCCTCAGGTCTAAATCTTATGTTGACTCTCTTGGTTTTTTCGCCAAGTTAGTCACGGTTACTCCATTGTTGGGAATGGCTCTTATAACACTTCCCCTCTCTTTGAGAGGTGGTTCCCTTCCGAGCCTAGTGTCGGGAAATCCTAAGAATGTCTTTACCGACATGTTCTCTTGTGTAACGGTCTGTGCGGGGCCTGAAGAGACATACGATTCCGTTTCTACGAATATCAGAGGTAGAGTTCGCCTGAAAAGTCACTTGTGACGAATTCCAAACTATCCGACTTAGCCGTGAAGTTTTTGTCGCATTTGAGCTCGGTCTCAAATTTGTTGTCCATCTGTCAAGATGATCTATCTGTTCTATGCTTTATTGTTTTAATTTTATGTTGTAGTGATCTGAAAGGATGTTTAATTTCGTTTCTTTGTACTTTTGAATTTTAATCTAATGAAGAATGTGTTGAACAAAAAAAAAATACCATCTCCAATGTATTTCTCTATTTTTGACTCTAAAATAAAGTAACTCTAACATAGAGGTGGGGATCTCTCCAATGTATTCCTCTATTTTTGACTCTAAAAAAGAATATTNTAATGTATTCCTCCTAAGAAATAAATATTCTAAGTATATTCTATTTCTATTTTATTACTAATACCTTTTATTTATAAATATTTACAATTTAACCCCATTTATTTTATTATTTGCAAAACTTCCATAAATTATGATATTATTTAAATTAAACATTTATTACATAAAGAAAATTACATTACATCATATATAAATTTTATTTTGTGACTTAAATTTTATGCTTTGAAAGAGATGAAAGAGGAAAACAAACTTTTATTTTGTGACTTAAATTCCGTACAAGATCCACATATTTGTGCATATATTTAGGCTGAACAAGCATGGATTTTACAAAAGAAGGGTGATCAACAAGCTTCTCCTTCATCTACTTCATTTGGACAATATTTTAACAATCTTGGTGAATCCTGAAGCAATTTACCGGAATATTAAATCAGTAGTCTTCGTTGTTTATCTTTAATTTTAGTATTTGTTAAATTAAAATTGCTATAAAAGTTAAATCAAAATAAAAAAGTTAGTCATAAATATAATGATTTAAAATTAAAAAGACCATTTGATAAATAAAGTTCAACTCTAAAATAGAATAAGAAATAGAGTTACTCCAAATATAGAGTAAGAAATAGAGTGGGATTGGAGAACATTTTGCTCTAAAATAGAGTTTAGAGTATAAAATAGAGTATGGTTGGAGATGCACTTAGGTACTATTGTCGTTTGTTGATTTCAACCAAATTTGATGCGAGGAATTGATCGTCAATATTAGTCAAATAAAAATATTAAATTTAAAATTTGACGAAATTATAATTATTTGTAGGAATATAGAAACTAGATCATTTTGGCTCCCTGTAATTACGCTCTCATTACTGCAGTATATTGTCTTTCCTTGTACATTCTCACATCTCTGTGCATATAAGCAGAGCTTTATCGATCAATAACAATCAAGCAATTACCCATTCTAACATGGTATCAGAGACACAATAGGTTTAACCTATTCAGCCGCCTCTCTTCTTCTTTCTCCTTCGTCCTTCTCCAATCAATCTCTGCAATATTTTTTTTTTCGTCTTCCTCCTTCTTCTTCAGTCTCGATTCTCTACAAAACTCTAAGTTTCAATTCACTTTCGCACGATGTCGGACACTACTGCGGAACGCACCTCCGTTTTCAATTCTCAAGATCCACAGAGTATTTTACTCTCGGTCAACATGACAAGCGTCACAAAGTTCACCGATCTCAACTACTTGATGTGGAGCAAACAGGTCCGAGCCTTGCTTGAAGGTCATGAACTCCAGCAGTTCATCGACTCCACCTCTGATATCCCGACTGCGACAATCACCGTTGACGGAGTCTCGACTCCAAATCCAGCCTTTGCGCCGTGGAGACGCCAGGATCGTTTACTCTACAGCTCTCTCATCGGTGCGATCTCATTACCGATTCAATCGGTCGTGTCAACTGCTGCTACATCGCGGGACGTTTGGAGCATTCTCGTTGAAACCTATGGAAATCCAACTCGGGGACACATCCGTCAACTCAAGCTTCAAATCAAATCTTGTGTCAAGGGCACCAAAAAGATCAGCGAATACCTGCGCATCATCAAATCAAAATCTGATGAACTCGCTCTCCTTGGCAAGCCGATGGATGCAGAGGATCTCGTCGAACAAGTCCTTACTGGTCTAAGCGACGATTACAAGCCAGAGATCGATGCGATCCATGGACGTGAAGCCACCATCTCGTTCACAGAACTTCATGAGCGTCTCCTCAATCGAGAAGCTATGATTATGTCTACTGAATCATCCTCGATCGGTCCAATTGTTGCCCACGCCACTGACACCCGCCCTCGACAACAACAATGGCGCAACACCAACAACTCAAATCAGTCTCAAAACAATCAACACCAAAGCCAACAACGCTTCTCAAAACCTTACTTGGGGCGATGCCAAGCATGCGGCATACAGGGGCATAGCGCCAAATTTTGTCGGGAATACCGGATTGTGCGAGGCTCTTCTCCACAACCACCGCCGCAGCGCCACCAGTCTTGGAATCAGTCTCCTCAATCGCAGACATGGACCCCTCGTGCCAATGCAGCTCAGTTGTCCGATTCATCAACCTGGCTCGTAGATTCTGGTGCATCGCACCACATGACGTCAGACTTGGCTAATCTATCGCTTCACAATCCGTATGACGGTGGTGATGACGTTTTACTTGGTGATGGCTCTGGTTTGCACATCTCCCACACTGGTTCCCTATCCTTCCCTTCCTATACTCGTCCTTTCTTTATCAATAATGTCTTATGTGCTCCTTCATTAGAGAAAAATTTAATCTCTGTATTTCAACTATGCAACACTAATGGAGTTGCTGTCACTTTTACTCCCACGTATTTTCAGGTTCGAGATCTGGAAACGGGGGCTCTTCGTCTGGAGGGCAAACCTAATAATGGTACTTACGAATGGCCGAAACTCAAATCCGCTAGTCCTCCATCCCTTGCTTTTGCTTATGTCGTCAAAACTTTTCTTTCCGATTGGCACTCTCGTTTAGGCCATCCCGCTATTTCAATTCTTCACAAAGTTATTTCTAAGTTTGCTTTACCTTTGTCTTCCAATGCTTTAATGGTTGAGCCATGCACTGCTTGTTCGATTAATAAGATGCACAAGTTGCCATTTCAAAACTCGACTCTTCAATCTTACAAACCTCTTGATATTGTGTTTTCCGATGTGTGGACATCTCCACTTATTTCCGTCGATGGTTTTAAATATTATGTGATTTTTGTCGATCATTTTACAAGATACACATGGTTGTATCCCTTAAAGAAAAAGTCACAAGTTTCTGAAATTTTTATGAAGTTCAAAGTTTTGGTTGAAAATCGATTTCAATCAAAGCTTCGCAATCTATATACCGACAATGGGGGTGAATACATTGGTTTAACTCAATTTCTTTCTTCCCATGGTATATCGCATATGGCAAGTCCCCCACATACGCCCGAACATAATGGCATCGCGGAAAGACGTCATCGACAAATTGTTGAAACGGGTCTCGCGCTATTATCTCATGCCTCTATGCCTCGGTCCTATTGGCCATATGCATTTGCAACAGCCGTATATCTAATTAATAGAATGCCTACGGTTGTTCTCGATTTTCAAACCCCTTTTCAGATTTTATATGGTCATTCGCCCAATTATCAAAAACTTCGTATATTTGGGTGTTTATGCTTTCCTTGGATAAGACCCTATGCATCTCACAAGTTAGATGCGAGATCGACCCCATGTGTCTTTCTTGGGTACTCCATATCGCAGAGCGCGTATTTTTGTCTAGATAAAACAAATTCAAAAGTTTACACCTCTCGTCATGTCGTATTTCATGAATCTGTTTTTCCCTTTTCAAAAACTCCGGCTTTGGCTGCCACTGATGATCACGCATATGATCACACATCATCGTATCCACTAGTCACGATCATTCCTCAACCCCATGTGCGCTCAACGCCACCACCGTTGCCCACACCTCCACCTTCCAATCCGGATCCTCAAACCGCGACTCCCATTTTAAGCGAACCACCTAACGTAGTTCATCCACCATTACCTCTACCTCAACCGACAATGAAGGCCGAACCTGCCTTACCTCCACCACCACCTACACGTGCAAGTACACGTGCTCGAAAACCCGTACAAAAACTCAATCTTCACACCACGGTTGCCCCATCCTCCGAAACTCCACCAACCACAATAGCTCAAGCCCTGAAGATCCCCCATTGGAGAAAAGCAATGAGTGATGAGTACAATGCTCAAACGGGGAATAGAACATGGGATTTAGAAAATGTGTATAATGTCGCTAATGTTGTAGGTTGCAAGTGGATATTTACAATCAAGCGGAATCCCGACGGCACGGTGGCTCGCTACAAAGCACGGCTCGTCGCTAAAGGCTTTAACCAAAGATCGGGAATCGACTATCACGACACGTTCAGCCCGGTCGTAAAGCCAGCAACGATTAGAACAGTCCTCAGCATCTCTGTCTCTTGAAATTGGAAGATTCGTCAACTTGACGTCAACAATGCTTTCCTCCAAGGCACACTTGAAGATGAAGTGTTTATGACTCAACCACCTGGCTTTATCGACAAAGATCAACCGAACGCCGTGTGCAGATTACGGAAGGCCATTTATGGACTAAAACAAGCTCCCCGCGCTTGGTACAATGAGCTCCGCAAGTTTCTTCTTCACTCAGGATTCAAGAACTCTCTAGCCGACGCTTCTCTCTTCATCTACAACGCTGACAACGTTCTCATATACATGCTTGTATACGTGGATGATCTCATCATCACCGGCAACAGCCCCCATCACACCAATCGGTTTATCGAATCCTTGTCTCATCGCTTTTCGTTAAAAGATTTAGATGATCTCTCTTTCTTTCTTGGCATTGAGGTACATCGTAACAATGATGGTATGCATCTCACCCAACATCGTTATATTGCAGATCTGCTTCACAAGACAAGAATGATGGATTGCAAACCAGTCTCAACGCCAATGTGTCCTAACTCGTCTCTCACGCTACTCTCCGGCACCACATTGGACGACCCATCAGAATATCGAACCATCGTCGGCAGCTTACAATACTTATCTCTAACGCGTCCGGACATATCGTTCAGCGTCAATAAGCTGTCTCAGTTCATGCATCGGCCCACGACCGACCACTGGAATGCGGTGAAGCGCATCCTCCGATATCTCTCTGGCACGATGACTCATGGCATCTTCCTCCCCGCCACCAACACACCTGTTTGTCATGCCTTCACCGATGCAGACTGGGCGGGCAACAAGGATGACTACACCTCCACGGGTGCTTACATAGTCTACCTTGGTCGTCATCCGATTGCATGGTCCTCGAAGAAACAACCAACCGTCGCCCGTTCTTCAACAGAAGCAGAATACCGCGCGCTAGCCTCTACCACTTCCGAAGTCTGTTGGATCACCTCACTATTATCTGAACTCGGCATCAACACCAATACAGCTCCAGTCATCTATTGCGACAACATCGGAGCTACATACCTCGCAGCCAATCCTGTCTTCCACTCACAGATGAAGCAAGTGGCTTTAGACTATCATTTTGTACGTCAATTCATTCAGAGTGGACAGCTACGTGTGTCCCATGTCAATACCGCTGATCAGCTAGCGGACGCTCTCACTAAGCCTCTTCCTCGACCTCGCTTTGAAACTCTATGTGTCAAGATCGGACTCTCCTCCGACCGTCCGTCTTGAAGGGGTGTGTAGGAATATAGAAATTAGATCATTTTGGCTCCCTGTAATTACGCTCTCATTACTGCAGTATATTGTCTTTCCTTGTACATTCTCACCTCTCTGTGCATATAAGCAGAACTTTATCGATCAATAACAATCAAGCAATTACCCATTCTAACATTATTAATCATAATATGCTCCGAAAATTAATGCAAAAAACTTTTCAAAAATTTAAAACGAGTTTTTATCGTCAACTTTGGCATGCATTTGTTTCAACCATCTAATTTTAATCATATATATATATATATATATATATTTATTTATATGTATCGTTAAAATTTGATTAGACGCAAATACGTTGTAAATTAAAGATTGACTCTAATACTTGCGAATTTTTTTTAGTTTTTAGTTTTACCGTTTCATGGAATGTTTTTTTGTTAGTGCATGTATTACTGAATATTTTTGTAATGACGGNTTATTTATTATTTAATTTTTAATTATTTTTAATACTATATATTTTAAAATAATAATCAATTCTTATTCAAAATCTTGCTATTACAAATGAATTCAAAGAAAAAAATCTATTCAAAATCTTGCTAAATTTTTCACTATAATTTATTTGAATATATATCAAAACAAAAGTTGAAAATATTTTACTAATTTTATAAAAGGTTAGACACAATAAAACTATATTTTTTAAGAGTTTGTAGACTAATCACAAAAACTAGAGTCATTAACTATGCATATTAGAGTTATGTTTTTTAAATTATAAGTTTTTTGCGGGTTAGCCCAAATAATATTTTAATTCAATGCAAAACGGGTTATATAGACAAATTATTACAAATTGACACATTTATCTATACTTATTAGTTAGCTATAATTTAAAATTTAGATAAAAGTAATTTTATTAAATTTCAAACAAAAATCTCTAAAAAAATTACTCCGCGCTATAATTAGCGCGGGTTAAATCCTAGTGAAAGTTTAAATAAGTGACATCATGTGCAAATATCTCTTGTAATAATTAATGAGTTGAATCAATTATGAGGGTTTTTGCAAGAATTAACACTTATTTGAATTTCTATTAGTTTCTTAGCAATTTCAAAAACCCTGTGCAAAAATAGTATTTTCTATACTATACACGCGTTAATTTTCCAATTTTACTTTTGACATGAGAAAATGCTAACTTGTGGATGATACATATTGGGTAAGTACTAAAAAAAACTATATTTTGCAATATTGTCATAAATTTATCGAATATACATGATATCAGTCAGACGACAATAGCTTTCAGTTTTAATAAAACTGTTTTATAGCGGAAACATGATATGACTGCTAAAATTAATATCTTTTGTCGCATATCTTGTTGAAAACAATAGGACAATAGCACTCGACACTTCTCTCTTAGCTGCCTAAAACATTTACTAAAGTAAAAAAAGGAAAGAAAAAAATCGTATTTAATTGTCAAGCAACACATACATACTCTTTTTTTTTTGATGATTGGTCAAATATATTCCAAAAAGCGTAAGATTTATAGATGTTTTAGTTCTGATGCTTGATTACATATTGAAGAACTGTGCAGACTGTATCGAAAATAATATTATAAGTTATATATTTTATATTTTATAGTTTACATTTTTTTCTATTTTGTAGTTTATGTTTTTCTCTTATTTTAATTTTTCCCATTTTAGTAGTTTCCATTAAAAAACATAATTCATTATTCCTTTTTGAAATAAATAATTATTAATATAAACATTTATATTATTAAATTGATATATATCACGATTTAAATTAATAACGGTACATATCATAATTTATAATTATCTTACGTGTCACGTTCATGTTGAACGATTCAACTTTATATAATAAGATTATGAACATAACAAGAGCCTTACACCGTTACACGTACAAATTACATTACGTGAGCTTATTGTAAAACTTTAAACACATAACACGTAAAATAAAACTAGAAAAAATAAAACAAGGACAGACAAAATGAAACCCGGCATAATCCTTGAGTAGGTTTCAATTGTTTTTGCGTCATAGAAATATAGCGTCCTCAGCTTTGCGTCATGGAAACTTAGGTTTCAACGAAAACACAAACACTAATCAAGTTCCACAGTCTCTCCATCCAACAAACTCCAAAGTTGCTCAACGTCAAAAGCGGACGTTGCCCCCTTTTCTACAGCCGTTGCTTCTTGGCTCTCATCTAATAAATTCTCCCACCACATATTCTCTCCAACCATTAGATTATTAACAAGCTCATATTTCCCCTCATCTTTGTTACATGTGATACTATTTTCACAAACATTATTAATGCTGTTGGGTCCAAGGGATAGAGGACTAACGTCAACTTCTGGCAGGCCATTGAGAGGACTGCAGCCGTTGTTAACGGTGAAGGATCGAGGTCGAGGTTTGAAAACGTCGATTTTTTTGGCGGGTGTGGTAGAAGAGCAAGGAATGTTTCTCTTTTTCATCTTGGTCTTACAACATGGTTCATGTTTCTTACTCAAATGGGTGTTCCAGTAATTCTTGACATCATTAGCAGTCCGACCGGGTAATCTACCAGCAATTAAAGACCACCTAAGCAGCATTCATTTGAACGATTTGGATATATATGACTTAGTATTGGATCATTACATAAGAAATGAAGTTGGATTTGTGTCATAAACCTGTTTCCTAGAAGCTTATGAAGGCGAAGAAGAAGATCAACCTCATCAGGGCTAAGTTTTCCTCTTTTGATACTGGGCTTCAAATAGTTCAACCATCTTAGTCTGCAACTCTTTCTGCACCGATTTAGCCCTACAAAACCAATAATTGACATTAACTCTATTAAATGAACGTACTAAGACTGCTTTCGTGTCTCCTACTACTTTATCATGAAGAATCTATGCACACCAATAGAAATAATTTCGTGTCTCCTACTACTTTATCATGAAGAATCTATGCACACCAATAGAAATAATGTTCTTTTAACGTTTCATAAAATATGTAATTTTAAAGTTTTTTTTTGTTTCACAAAAATTATCGTTTTATGTTTTCAATGCATAATTTTAAACAAAAATACAGTTTTAATTTTATTGTTTTAGTGTATTAATTAGAGAAAAAAATATTTAGTATATTAATAAGAGGTAATATTGAATTTTAATAATTTTCGTAATATATGTGAAATGTGTATATTTTTTGTGAAATAGAGAAAGTATTTTTTTTTACACACAAACACACGTGTTCCAACAGAAATTTTCAATGAGTTCATTTACTAAATGACAAACCAATAAAAGAGTCGGCATCCTTTCGTTTTGTCAACAAGAAGCTATATAGCAATATCAACGTAAGTATAATAGTATTTTTTTTTAATTTTAATTTCTTTTATATCTTTAGTCTTGAATACATAAAATGATTTTTGATGAACAACCTTAGAAAGCATGAATCAATGATTTGTTCATTAAAACAAAAAGAAAAACAATGATTTGTGCACGTTGTTGATTGATTTGCAGAATATTAGAAATAGAGAAAGAAAAGTTTCGTAATGAATAATTATATATATATATATATAGTGTGTGTGTAATGTGTATAAATATTAACATACCAGCTCTTAAAGGAACTTGATGCCATTTGCCTTCTCCATACTTATCAATGCATTGCCTCAAGAGACTATCTTCTTCAGCAGTCCATGCACCTTTTCTCAACCCTTTGGACGAGCCCTCCATGGACCAAAGAAAAATATTATAAGTATCTAACCAAAGTATTCTAAAATTTATACGTAAAGGGTCGAGGAAGAGGGTTTATATTGTGGCTTCACAAACCCTTGGAAGGCTTTATTTATACACGTGACGGGCATAGCTAGGGAAGTGACGTGCATGTTTCATATCCACATTTCATGTTTATTATTGTCGTGCTTAATTTGCTAAGTTAGTTAGTTATGTTCTGCTTCTTATTAGACTAGAGAAAAGGTTCATAGCACCTACTTAGCCTCTTCATCTTTTTTCAGTACTTTAAAGAAAAAAACATGTCTCTGAACAAAATTAGGAGAAAGGACGATTATTGATTGGTGGAAGATAGTTTAAATGATTACAAAGAGGGGGTAAATTCATGCACCAGAATTAGAACATAATAGAGAGATAGGGTGGATGTATAACGATTAGCTTTTTCAATATATGTTTTGATATAAGGCTATCTTTGTAAGACCAAAATTTCGCACAATAGACAGTATAAGATTTAATCACGATTGTATAAATAAACAGTAAGGAACAGACGATTCATAAAACGATAAAGCAATAAATAGATCTAAAGAGACGAGATGAATCTCTTTCTTTAACTCAAAGAATCTTCCGTAGTGCGACAGATTATAATAGATCCATGAGTCCCAGGATACAACCAAAGGAATGATCTGTATCATCTACACTTGATATCAGATCTGTCGAACATTATAACTACGATACTCTCGAATAGAAACTTACTCTAAGCAGTAGGGAATTGAAAAAACTTTTGCTAGAACTTTTAGGATGTGTTTTTAGTGTATCAGATGATGATTTTTAAGGTGAAAATCGGCCAGTATATATTGGAGAGAGGCTAGGGTTTTTCCCAGACATATATGGAATATTCCTCAGAATATTCTAGCGGCTGCGAGTTTTTAAGTCGGCCCGTCGAGTGTCGATCGATACCAAAGTGTATCGATCGATACCTCTAAAAGTCCACGAGCCCATCAGGCCCAAGATACGATCGACACGCCTGTGGTCTTTTCTTCTCTCTTGTTATACGTGAGAAAACATTTCTCAGCAAATGAAAATATTTCATCCGAATGAGCTTGACTCATTTCTTTTCACACTAACACAATTTTATCAAGCCCTCAAGCTTTGACAAAAAATTAGTTCTAACAATCCCCCACATGAATAGAAATGACTCTAAACATATAAAAATTGAACAGAGTATACTTTACTAGACATACTTGACTAGACTCATCTAGACGTAGATAGACTTTCGAGAGTATACGAAAATGTAACTGTATCTGAGAGGTAGCATTTTCCAGCTTTGAACCAATCATTTTTAATATCTGTCGAGTTTGCTCGGCCAGGAGGTGAACATGATGTCTTGAACCACCCGGATTTTGATGTAAACTTAGACAACAGGTATCGCACAGAGACATTTTCTCGTAGAACTTTGTTCTCTATTGTGTTCATTTTGGCCTTGAACATTCCTGGTATTCGTGAGTGAATGTGGAGAATATAGCCTTCTCTTTCATTCTCCTAGAAACGGCCCTCATTTCACACTTCACTAGGTGATCTTTTATTAGCTTGTTTTCAGAAGTGTCCTGTCACACTCCACTTTCTACATAGCTATGCAATCATTAAAAGCCAGCGCTTATCCTTACTATCCACAGGTAGCGCTGTTTTATCATCCTAGAAATTGGGCAGAGACATAGTCTCACAGTGCTCAAATTCGAATCAGTTCAATTTTGTTTCCCTTTGAACCTAGATCTTGGGATCTCCAGTCACATAGGTGGGGTATCTGTCAAACGTCATCGTTTTCTATAGGCTTTAAACCCATTCCTTTTGATGATTTTACAATTTGATCTCACGGCAAACCTTTGGTAAACGGATCCGCTAGGTTACCAGCCGACTTGATGTAATCTATCGTTATTACACCAGTTGAGATCAATTGTCTAATGGTCTTATGTCATCTTCTTATGTGACGAGACTTGCCATTATATAGATTACCCAGTGCCCGAGAGATAGCCGACTGACTATCACAGTGTACTCGTAGAGTTGGCACTGGTTTTTCCCACATCGGGATATCTTTCAGAAAGTTTCGAAGCCATTATGCTTCCTCAGCAGCTTTGTCTAAAGCTATGGTTGATCTGGCCAGGAGTGTTTGTTTGGAAGATTTCCAGGATATTGCTGCACCAGCAAGAGTAAAGACATATCCACTCGTGGATTTGGAGTTTCTTGAATCTGAAATCCAATTGGCATCACTGTACCCTTCCAGCACTGATGGTTCTTTACCGAAGTGCAGCCCATAACTTTTGGTGTATCCTAGATAATTTAATACCCTAGTTATGGCTCTCCAATGTGTATGACCTGGATTACTCGTGTAACGACTTAGTACGTTTACTGAGTGTGCTAAATCGGGTTTAGTACAATTTGTTAAGTACATTAGACTCCCGATTACTCTTACATACTCCACTTGTAACACTGCTTCACTTGAATTCTTTGTCAAGTGAAGTTGAGGATCAAGCGGAGTTTTTGCAGTCCCATTGGAGTAGGTCTTAAACCTCTCTAGGATTTTTGTAGCATAATGATCTTGAGACAAAATTATTTCTTTTGAATTTCAAATAATCTTAATCCCTAGAATTACATCCGCTAATCCCATGTCTTTCATATCAAACTTTCCACTCAGCATGTTCTTTGTTTGAATGATTATATCTTTGTTGCTTCCCATGATTAGCATGTCATCTACGTACAAACACAACAACACATAACCTTGTGAAGTACTTTTGATATAGATGCACTTACCACATTCATTGATGTGAAAGCCATTTGACATCATTACACTGTCAAACTTTTCATGCCATTGCTTCGGAGCTTACTTGAGTCCGTATAGCGATTTGACAAGTCTACAGACTTTCTTCTCTTGTCCGGGAGCAATATAACCCTCAGGTTGATTCATATAGATCTCTTCCTCTAAATCTCCGTTTAGGAAAGCAGTCTTAACATCCATCTGATGTATTTCAAGGTTTCTTAAAGCTGCGATTCCAATCAACATGCGAATCGAAGTTATTCTCGTAACTAGAGAATAAGTGTCAAAAAGTCTAATCCTTCCTTTTGACGAAATCCTTGTACCACAAGCCTGGCTTTATACTTGTCTATAGAGCCATCGATTTTTAGCTTTGTGGTGAAGACCCATTTACAACCAAGAGGTTTGCAACCTTGAGGTAGGTCTACCAACTCATAAGTATGATTTTGCATAATTGAGTTGATTTCACTGTTAGATGCCTCCCTCCAGAAAGGTGCATCAGGTGTAGACATTGCTTCCATGAAAGTTCTTGGACCACTTTCCGCTAGGAATGCCATTATGAACTCAGAGCCAAGTGTCTTTTCCTTACGAGCTCTCTTGCTTCGTCTAGGTTCAACTTCTTCTTCTTCTGCATATTCGTTTGTAAAAGTGCCAGAAGTTCTTGCCTCATTGCTAGCATCTCATTCGTCACGAGTTCGTTTAGGATTTCCTCTATCCTTACATGGAAATACATTTTCTAAGAAGGATGCATTCCTTGACTCCATTATTGTGTTTACATGAATGTCTGGTATATCTGATTTATGTACCAGAAATCGATATGCACTACTATTGTGCGCATATCCGATGAAAATGCAATATACCATTTTAGGTCCAATGGTGACCTTTTTCGGAAGTGGTACTGCAACCTTTGCCAGGCACCCCCACACTTTCAGGTATATATACGAAGGTACATTACCATTCCAAAGTTCATAAGGAGTTTTTCCTGTGACTTTGTGTGGAATTTTGTTCAGGATATAATTTGAGATAAGCAGAGCTTCCCTCCCCCCACATGTTCTGGGCTAACCCAGATTCCTGCAACATTGCATTCATCATTTCCTTGAGAGTTATGTTTTTTCTTTCAGAAACTCCATTGGATTCAGGTGAGTAGGGAGCAGTTGTTTGATGAATAATGCCATGTGCTCTACAGAACGCATCAAATGGTTCACTATATTCACCACCCCTATCACTTCTGACCTTTTTTATGGTCTTGCCGAGTTGGTTTTTAACTTCCAGCTTGTATTCTTTAAATTTGTCCATGGCTTCATCTTTACTCCGCAGTAGAAATATGTAACAATATCTCGTGCAATCGTCTATGAAGGTCACGAAATATTTCTTGCCTCCTCTGGTTTGAATATATTTCAAATCACATAAATCTGTGTGAATTAAACCTAGAGGTTCTATTGTTCTTTGAACGCTGGGTGATGGCGTTTTAGTGAGTTTGGCTTGGACACAAACTTCACATTTGTCTTTGCTTAATTTTCATTTAGGAATCATATTCATGTTCATTAATCTACTCATAGATTTGAAATTAACATGTCCTAATCGTTCATGCCAAATATTAAAAGACTCAGCGAGATAAGCAAGTGGTTTCTTATCATTAATCTTAGGGTTCTTCGAGGTGGATGCCTCAGTTACATTATCCTTTCGGATTACTGTCTCAACAGACATCTTAAACATATTATCACATACAAAATCCTTACCCAAATACATCCCATTCTTCGTTAGGATCAGCTTATCACCTTCCAACTTCACAGAGAATCCATGCTTACTTATGAGCGATCCAGAGATCAGATTCTTGCGCATGTCTGGTACATGGACGACGTTCGTGAGAACCAGTTCATGTCCAGAGGTGAGCTTCAGAACAACCTTCCCATGACCATCAATTGTCGACGAGGCAGAATTACCCATCAAGAGTTTTTCTCCATTCTTGTTCTTCGTGTATGTCGAGAACATCTCGCGATCCATACAGATGTGTCTGGTTGCACCAGTATCGAACCACCAAGTCTTTGGATGGCTTTCAACAATGTTGGCCTCAGTGCCCACATCACACATGTCAGCTTCAGTCAAGTTCGCTTGAGCCTTCTTGCTGCGACACTCGAAGGATTTGTGTCCTTGCTTTCCACAGAAGTTACACAATCCTGAGAACCTTTGAGAATTCTGACCATTCTGACCATTCTTGTTCTTGAACTTCTGGAAGTTCTTTGGTGGCATCTTCCCTTTGCCTTTGTTTAGGCGTCCTTTGTTCTGCCACTTGCCTGGATTGGGGTTTTGGTGTTCAACCATGTTCGCATTGTGTTCGCGAATTTTCACACCTACATTGATTTGTTGTTCCCGATTCGTAGACTCTACGCGGAGCTTAACAATCAGATCTTCAAGGATCATCTTCTTTTTCTTCAGCCTGAGGTAGTTTTTGAAGTCCGTCCAACCAAGAGGTAGCTTCTCAATGATGCAGCAACCTTGATAGGTTTCACACAGTCCCATACCCTCAGCATGAATGTCGTGTAGGAGCCTCTGCACCTCATCGACTTGTTCCATCAGTGGTCTTGAATCCACCATCTTGTACTACTCGAATTTCGCCACGGTGAATTTCTGAGTACCAGAATCTTTAATGCGGTACTTCTTGTCTAAGGAATCCCACAGATCCTTAGAAGTCTCAGCGTTTTCGTACACCCCAAACAGAGAGTCCGAAAGGCTATTCTGAATATAGCCCTTGCACAAGAAGTCAGCATGTTCCCAAGCGTGGACACTCGCAAGCGCACGTGGATCAGTGTTATCTTCTGGGAGAACAGGTTTCACCTCGCTGGTGTATTTCTACAGATTCAATGTTGTCAGATATAAAAACATTTTCCTTTTCCATATCTTGAATGCTGTCCCATCAAATTTGGTCGGAGGAGCGACATGGTTCCCATATGGAACTTTGACCGTCTCGATCTGACTCGCAGTCGTTTCAACCTTGTCACTGGTTTTCTCCAACACTCCAGAGTTGTTGTCAACGTCGATTGTCATTCTGTTAAGACAAAAGAAAACACAACTTCCAATTAGTACCGATATATGAACTTAAGAATCGCAATTCTAATATTGATATCGAAGTAAATCGCATTGGTGTCGATCGATACTCGATCGATACACACACGATGTCAATCGATACACCCATATGGTGTCGATCGATGTTCGATGCACATACAGTGTCAATCGATGCATCATTGGTGTCGATCGATGCACACTTAGTATCGATCGATACACCCTAGGTGTCGATCGATACAAGTGAATTTCACAGGATCGATCGATGCACCACAGTGTCGATCGATACCTGTGAATTTTACACAGTATCGATCGACTAAGACCCAACTTGGTCGATGCACAGTATCGATCGATACACGTCAGTGTCGACCGATACAATTCGATGCAAAGTATCGATCGATACACCTTAGTGTCGACCGATACGACTGTTTGCATAGTATCGATCGATGCACCTCAGTGTCGACCGATACAAATTTTTGTCTAGTATCGATCGATACCATGGGGTGTCGATCGATACTCACAAGACTTCGATCGCAATCGAACCGATCAAGAACCATAAGTTGTGTTCGTTGATTCTACCATTCTTTAATCGCAATTAAAGACGGTTGTAGAAGATGTTTAAAACAATACTGCCTCTACTACACGTTTCAAGTTGCTAAATAGATTTTTGATAACGTTTGAGTATCAATATTAGTTGAACATCTTCTTAAAAAAGAATAGACAGAGATTGCCTATACTACACGTTTCAGGTTGCTAAAAAGTTTTCTGATAACGTTTGAGTATCATCAGCAGTAGAAGAATCGTTTTAAAAAAACCGTTTGAAAAAATGTTTATTTACTCGTGATTAAAGATCCAATTGAAGTAATAAACAAAATTGGATCTTCTTTGAGTTAAGATTGTAGGACCAAAATTTCGCACAATAGACAGTATAAGATTTAATCACGATTGTATAAATAAACAGTAAGGAACAGACGATTCATAAAACGATAAAGCAATAAATAAATCTAAGGAGACGAGATGAATCTCTTTCCTTAACTCAAAAATCCTTCCGTAGTGCGACGGATTATAATAGATCCATGAGTCCCAAGATACAACCAAAAGAATATGTATCATCTACACTTGATATCAGATCTGTCGAACATTATAACTACGATACTCTCGAATAGAAACTTACTCTAAGCAGTAGGGAATTGAAGAAACTTTTGCTAGAACTTTTAGGATGTGTTTTTAGTGTATCAGAGGATGATTTTTAAGGTGAAAATCGTCCAGTATATATAGGAGAGAGGCTAGGGTTTTTCCCAGACAGATATGGAATATTCCTCAGAATATTCTAGCGGCGGCGATTTTTTAAGTCGGCCCATCGGGTGTCGATCGATACCAAGGGGTATCGATCGATACCTCTAAAAGTCCACGAGCCCATCAGGCCCAAGATACGATCGACACGCATGTGGTCTTTTCTTCTCTCTTGTTATACGTGAGAAAACATTTCTCAGCCAATGAAAACATTTCATTCGAATGAGCTTGACTCATTTCTTTTCACACTAACACAATTTTATCAAGCCCTCAAGTTTTGACAAAAAATTAGTTCCAACAATCTTTCCCTTCTTCTTTTCTTACAGAGGGTTGGATTGTTTTTCTTCACCGCATATCTAACGAGCCTTTCAATTCTTATCATTAATTTATATATTCTTATCCTTCACCGCAGGTCTAAATTTTTTTTTTTGGGATAAAATGTGAATTTTATTTAACAAAAAACTGGAACTGTTTGATTTACAAGATGCTCGGCGGAGCTAAAAAGTTAAAAAAAGCCCAAAAAGAATAAAAAAACCTAATTGATAACCGGTGAAGGATTTGAGTCATAAGCTAGAAGTGAGTACTACTCATAGGTGAACCATTGGGAGAGCAAGTTTTTGTATGCCTTCCGGGTGATCCGCGCGAGAATGGAGTCTCGGATGCTTCGATCAACCTGTTTGCATATCACTAGATGGGAGGTTGAGCCACTATTGTGCAACCTATTGTTCCTTTCCTTCCAAAGGTAGAAGATCACAGTTTGAAAAACATGAGAAGGCTGCCCAAATCTAGAGAGTACCATGTTCCATATATGAGCAGTGAATTCACAGTGAAGAAAGAGATGATCTCTAGTTTCAGTTTCTCTTTGACAAATGCAACAAGTAGATGGAACATTTAATCCCCAAGAGATTAATCTGGACCTTACCGGAAGACGATCCAAGTGAGATACCCAGAACGTGAAGGCGTGCTTTGGGATGCATCCTTTGTACCAGACAGCTTTTGCCCACTGTTTCACACTACTTGTAGGCCTGAGTTGATCCCAGGTTTGTTTGGTAGAGAAATTTAAGGTATAAGAGCCTTCAATACACCACGAGTAAGTGTCATTGCCTCTAGATTGGTCTGGAGGAGGAGTAACCAACAAGACATTCCTTAGGCTTGCAAGCGATGCATTCCTCGACCGTGGACATGGGAGGATCCAACCTAATGTGTCAGCACCTTCAGCTACTTTCGCAGATTCATGAATGCCAGTGATCAGAGGGCCTGATGGACCTATAAAATCAATAAGTGGACCCAACCTGTTCCAGTGATCATGCCAGTAGCTAGCTGTTGTTTCATCTGCGGTTAAGCATCTCAAGAATCTCTTTGCGAGTGGCCTGAGGGCTAAGAGAGCTTTCCAAATCCATGAGTGATGATCAGCATCTACAACATTCCATAAGTTGTTATGTCTGAAGCGATGGAAGTGATTCCAAGCAACCCAAAGTGAAGCTCTATTTGCAAAAAGCATCCATATGAGTCTGAGGTTTAGAGTTCTGTTCCAAATCCAAAAATTACGCAATCCAAGTCCACCTTCTGCTTTGGGGAGACAAACTTGCTGCCAAAAAACTTTAATACCTCCCTTTTTAGTGATGTCACCAGACCATAAAAATCGATTGCAGAGTTGTTCAACTGACTTGAGACAACATTTTGGCAGGATAAAAGAGGAAAACCAAAAATTGACTGCACTGTAGATGACAGAAGAGATTAGCTGCAACCTGCCAGTAAATGATAAAGTCTTGGTTGCCCAATGATTGAATCTCGCTGAGATTTGGTCTAGGAGGGGAGAGTAATCAGCCTTCCTGAGCTTCCTGTGTAACAGAGGCAAGCCCAAGTATCTAAATGGGAAGGTCCCATTTACAAAACCAAACGCATCAGTTTCCTCTGATTCCACATTGTTCAACCCCGCTGTGTACACACCTGATTTTTCTTTGTTCATTTCAAGCCCAGACATATTTTTGAAGGAGTCAAGAATAGAAGTTATACCTATAAGGGAGGAGGGCTTGCCGTCATAGAAGATCATCAAGTCATCAACAAAGGCCAGACTTGATATCTTTAAGTCTCTAGCTTTTGGGTGGTAGCCTATAATCCCATCTGCATATTTAGACTCAAGAAGACGAGCTAGAACTTCCATGGCAATTACAAAAAGAGATTGAGAGAGCGGGTCTCCTTGTCTTAAGCCCTTGGACCCGTGGAAATAACCGCATAAGTTGCCATTGACGTTGATGGAGAACCTTCTGGAGGTGATGCATTGTCTGATCCAATTAACATACTTCATAGGGATATTCGCAGTAATCAACACTTCTAAGATGAACTCCCAACCAACTGTGTCAAAAGCTTTCCTGAGATCCACTTTTAGCACACCTCTTTTAGATACATTTGTCTGACCAAACCCCTGAACAAGTTCTGTGGCTAACAAGACATTTTCTGTGAGCAATCTGCCTTTAACGAAAGCATATTGGGATGTGGGAATCCAATAAGGGAGAATCTGCTCAAGTCTGCGCACTAGTAACTTGGAAATTACCTTGTACAGAACATTGCAACAAGATATAGGCTTGTTTGATCCAGTTAACATACTTCATAGGGATAGTCTTCATCTTTTGTTGCTTTACCCTAATTCACCAACAATTTGTTCTAGCAGAATAATGAAATAATTGAATATTGTTAACAAAAATAATTAAAATGGATCTAATTTCCTTGGAATAATAGAATAATTAAATAATGATTAACGAAAATAATTCAAATGGATCAAATTTCCTTGAAATAATTATAAAACAATAAAAAGCTAGTTTTAGTTAATTAATAATGTTTTTTGTTCTAATTATATTTTTAAACATAAAAGTTTGATAAATATTATAAATAGTAAAAACATAAATAAGTCAACAAATGAATATTATAAATAGTAAAAATAGTAAAAACAGTAAAAACATAAAACGTCAATTTTCAAAAATTTAAAAACATAACAGTTTGATAAATATTATAAATTGTAAAAAATAAGAAAATCTTTAAACGTAAAAACGTCAACAAATGATATCCCATTCATCATAACATAGTACACAAATTTCGTGTACAATAATTTGTCGACAAAAAGGGTACACTATTTTTTGTCAACATTTATAATATCAAAATCTTCATCTATATTTTAAAGTGTCACTCTGTTGATTCCATACTTTTGGAAAAGTGAAAAAAACAAATTTACTTAATCTTTATTTGATATTAAAAATTAAGATTGTATACGAAATTGGATATTGACTTCATGATGGTTATCGAGATTTTCATCTATAACATTATCCTTTATATTCCAAAAACTAATAAAAAATTCATTAGAAATAACATGTTTTGCAAGGATTTTTACATATCTAATTTTCTCAAAGAATATTCCACATATCGAGTGAATAGTTTTATTTAATACCTTATAAAATATATAATTTCCAAAACAATATTCAAGGATTAACATAATTTCTTTTTAATATGATCCTAATACGTACATTCGGATTTTGGTCTCACTTCTAGCAAGGCTGGCCCGTGATTGTTTTAGGCCTAAAGCTGAAAATTATTATGTGGTTGTTTTTGAAGTTTGATATTTATATAGTTACTAAATTAGGATC